>OV702299.1:128410018-128775018 GCA_916181665.1 Avena sativa | reverse complement strand
TCTGCATTGGGGGATTCTTATATGCGAAGGGGGAGGCCAAGGCGGTGGCCAGGGGCCCCACACCCTGCCTAGGCGCGGGGTAGGGCCCACCCACGCCTAGGGGTGTGTGGCTGCCCTGGTACGCCTCTCCGTCTTCCCTCTGGACTTGTTGTTCCCCACTGAAAAGTTATTGACTTTGACGTTTTCCCCGTCCAATTCCGAGAATATTTCTTTACTAGCTTTTCTGGAACCAAAAACAGCAGAAAACAGGCAACTGACACTGTGGCAACTTGTTAATAGGTTAGTACCAGAAAACATGTAAAAAGCACCTCAAAGTGTAGACAAAGCAAAGTAAAGTAGATACTAAACAATCATGAAGCATCAAAAATTATAGATACGTTTCCTACATATCAAGCATCCCCAAGCTTAACTCATGCTCGTCCTCGAGTAGGTAAGTGATAAAAAGAATAATTTTTGAGGTGACATGCACCCTCACAATAAAGATTCAACCATTTGCAAGCATTGAAAGCTGGGATCAAAGAACTCTAAACATGTGCATGAAAGATGGAGTTCTAACAATAGGACATAGTAACTATGCATGCAACATGAAAGGCTACAAACAAAGATCATGAATAACATGCATTGAAAAACGTTTGTTTGTTTCACATACAGAAAATATAGCATAGTGGCATCTAGCTTGTCCCTCACAGAGTAGCAAATAGATGCATATGACACCTTCAAAGTTCACAAGGGTGACTAGAAACAAATAGTACAAGAACAAGTAATATCACAATATGCATCAATCAATAAGCTTTGGAACACTGCACACAAAATGACAACTATGCTCTCTTAATGGTGCCTAAAGGTAGAAGGTGGAGACTCAATAGTGGTGGAAGAAAGGCCTTTTATAAAGGAAGCAGGGATTTCAAGTTTCGAAAAGAGCTTCCAAAAATTATGGTACTTGTTAGCTTTCAGCCCTCATTGCCCCTATCATAAGCATCTTGAAATGATTAAGGTTAAAATGAACAAAGATGGAGTATATGCTTGACGAAGTATAAGTTGGCAATCTCAAGTCCCTTGAATACGAGGGCCACACCTCATGCTACTCAACTTTAGTCACCTGTAAGTTCTTGTCATTGTAAGTATTTGCATATCATTGAGAACCGCCAACGGGGTACCCCTTGCACATGGTACAGGAGCTTTCCCATAACCAAAATGACAAGGCAAGCAGACAATGAGCATCTCAACAATCTTTTTATTTACCATATGCATAGCTTTTTATTGAGGATGCTTCATAGATAGCGCACTATGGTGATGCTGCAAGTTTCCACCATGATTAGGCATGGCTTAGGCTAGCGGCCCAGGCATTTCTCTAACACAGAATACAAACTCCATGGACTTACAAGTTCCCTATTTATTTCACACCGGTGACATCCATAGACAAAAGAGCATGATATCAACTAAGTACAAAGTACAAGTATAATGTTAAAAACGTTCCCCGTGACAGCACGGTTCTGCTACTTCCAACGTATAAGTGCAAGCATATACAACATAGATGACACAATTGTTCAAGTTTATTAGGGGCAAAGAATATAAAGTGTGCCATCAAGTTTCTGAGGGCTTTAATCACTAAGTTTTCACATAACAAAATATTTTTTAATTGGAAGATAGCTGAAAACAAGAATATACTTCGAATGGTGTAGCACACCATGCATAGGAGTTTATAGTGGACACTTTGGAATAAGTTGGTTTCTTGGGAGTTGGAAGCATGAGTAGAGCTTACTCACACAAGTGGACGCTAGCAAAAGACTGGGATCAACCAAATAAGAGACCAATAATGGCCATAATCATGCAAAGCAACAAAGCATTAATAATCAAAGCATAGAGTGGTACTACAAGTCAAGGACTAAATGATCATAGAGGCTAACGGTGACTTGTCATAGTCATAACATGGTGTGAGCATGTGCTAAGTCAACCCAAGCAAAGCATCAAAGGAGAATACCACTATACTGTGCTTTTGGATGCTAAAACAACGCATAATTTCTTCAAGGCACACTAAGCAATCCTAATTGTTTGGAACAATACATGCTATAGCAATAATCACTAAGAATAAGGTCAAAATAACACCTAGCATGTCATACTACAGTATAAGTCACAGTCAATGCAAGCTCCTATTGCACTTACAAGCAAGAACTTACTACTCCTTTCCAACACCAAGCAACTTATTTGCAACAACATAGCGAGAACGGGGGTCCAAACTACTCAAACAAACTAAAAAAACTAAGAAAATCAAACGAAAAGTAAGACGCTCCAAGAACAACACAACTTGGCATGAAACAATAAAAACGAAGTGTCTAGACAGACCTGAGCTTTTTATTGATGAAGAAGGGGATGCCTTGGGCATCCCCAAGCTTTGACGCTTGTGCCTCTTGGATATTTTTTGGGGTGACACCATGGTGGAATCCCCAAGCTTTCGATTTTGTCCATTCTTCATCTCATTGCATCATTCTCTCTCTACACCTAAAATTTTCCTTCATACAAAACTTCACACAATCTTCATTAGCAACATTAGTGTATTCAAATGATATTAGACCTCTGGCAAAGATTTGGAACAACAAGGATTTTCACTAAAAATACAATCTACTGTAGTAACTCCTTCAAAAATCTCAATTCACCTAAAGAGAACTCAAAAAGGAATCAATAAGAAGCAAATGCAAATAACGGCAGAAATCTGTCAAAACAGACCAGCAGGTAGAAACCGATATTTTCGAACTTCTTCTGTTTCTCAAATCAAAAAGTCTTGAACTAATGAAAGTTATCTAACATACTGGGGGATTTATTCATAAATTTTGAGCTCAATCCTTGTTACAGAGACTCCTCACGATTTTTTATGGTGGAGGACAGAAATCTGTTTCGGGACAACAACTCCCCAATTCTTACTTCCCTCTCATTAGAGGTCATTCTAGGCACAAAAAGCAAACAAAAAGGATAATGAGAGGTCATTACTGAAGTAATAACTTCCAAGACTCAAGGAAACTCTTGGGTTATCTCCCAACAAGTACTTTTCTTTAACGCCTTTAAGTTAGGAACAAGAAGCAAGAAGAATCAAGTGTTTTAAAATGAAGAAGCATTAACATCCATACTTGCAAAATCTTCAACTATGAAAGGTATCTCATCCAAATGGGTTTTGGAGGATCTCTTCTCATTTCTCTTTGGTTTACTACTTTCATCAAAAGGATTTTCAGGAACAATCCAATCAAAATTCTTTTCAAAGGCCTCATGCATCCCAACAAGCTTAAATCGTATGGGTATCTTAAATTCATCTCTAGGATTTGTTTTATCCGAAATACCCACAACTCTACAAAATAACCTAGCATATTAAAACGCTCAAAGACCTTTTTGGCTTCCCTAGCAACATCATGGAACTCTTTGAGTAAAGTTTCAAGAATAAATTCTCTCTTTTCAACATTCTTTTCTTCTTTTAGTTTTAGAAACAAAATTTGCATCATGGGGTTAAGGCTAACAAACCTAGCCTCCAGCATATGAACTAAACAAGCTGAAGCAATCTCATAATTAGGAACAAGCTCTGCTATAGATTTACCCTTAATAACCTCATGCTTGCTAACATAATTAAAGAATTCTTCAATATTATCTTTCCCAATTATGGAGCCACTACCTATAGAAAGGTCCTTCAAGGTGAACTTGGGGAGCAACATGGTAAGCTAGAGCAAGGTGTCAACTGGAGTAGGAACTATTTTTTTGTGTGTTTTTGAATAAAGAAGGCAAACCAAACTAAACTATTTTTTTTGGCTTTTTTGAAAAGAGGCAAACAAAATCAAGCAAAAGAAACAAAGCAAACTAAAAACAAAATAAAGAGAAAGGAATTGGAGGACTGCCCTAGTGAAGACGTCCTTACCCTCCCCGGCAACGGCGCCAGAAAAGCTTGATGCAGCGCTGAGTTGATGTAGTAGCGCTTCATTGGGAACCCCAAGAGCAAGGTGTGAAGCAGCACAGCAACAAGTTTTCCCTCAGTAAGAAACCGAGGTTATCGAACCAGTAGGAGGAAGGAAACATCACACAGGTGTTGCAAGCAACGCGGAGACCTGCACAACACAAACTCAAGACTTTGCCCCAACAAATCAGTGAGGTTGTCAAGATCACCGGTTTGCTGTAAAAAAGGATTAAACATAGTGTGTGGAAGGTAATGGTTTGCAGCAAGTAAATAAGTAACAGTGGAAGATGTATCAATGGTAAAGATTGGACCGGGGTCCATAGTTCACTAGAGGTGCTCTCCTTAGATAAACAACATGGCATGAATGGTAAACAAATTACAGCAGGGTAATTGACAGGAACTAAGCAAGGCATAACAATGCAATTACTAGTCAGAAAGATCCTATGAGATTCGATTGGGCAATAGAACAAGATACATAGACCGCCATCCAACTGCATCTATGACTAGAAGACCACCTTCAGGTTATCATCCGAACCCCCTCGAGTATTAAGTTGCAAGCAACAGACAACTGCTTTAAGCAAAGTGTGTAAGGTAAATAGTCCACATGTTCCATGAACATGAGACCATTGTTTTCTCCCTAGTAGCAACAACACATCTATAACCGAAGAGATTTCTGTTACTTCCCTTGGAAACTAGAGGCATGAACCCACTATCGAGCATAAATACCCCCTCTTGGAGTCACTAGCAACTACTTTGCCAAGATAGCTACTAACAACTGAGATCATGCAAGATCACAAACAACACAAACAATATAGAATCATAAAGACAAAACCATTAATCAAACCAACATAATAATCTCAATATCCATCGGATCCCCGCAAACACAACATGCATGATTACAAATAGATTAGATCTTGATCATAGACGGAGCTCACAAGATCTATACATGAAAGCACAAGCAGGAGATACAACCATCTAGCTACTACATGGACCCATAGTCCAAGGTGGAACTACTCACGCATCATACCGGAGAGAAGGCCTCCGGGATGATCTCCCCTCCGGCAGGGTGCCAGGAAGAACTTCAGATCCCCCCGATCTAGGGACAACGGTGGCAGCGGCTACAGAAGGTTTTGTGGAATATTGATCGGGTACTTAGGGTTTCTGCGTCGGGGGTTTCTGCATCGGGGGTTTCTTATAGGCGAAGGGGGAGGCCGAGGCGGTGGCCAGGGGCCCCACACCCTTCCTAGGCGTGGGGCAGGGCCCACCCGCTCCTAGTGGGGGTGTGGCTGCCCTGGCACGCCTCTCCGTCTCCCCTCTGGACTTCTTGTTCCCCATGGAGAGTTATTGAATTTGACGTTTGTCCCGTCCAATTCCGAGAATATTTCTTTACTAGCTTTTCTGGAACCAAAAACAGCAGAACAGGCTACTGACACTGTGGCAACTTGTTAATAGGTTAGTACCAGAAAACATGTAAAAAGCACCTCAAAGTGTAGACAAAGTAAAGCAAAGTAGGTACTAAACAAGCATGGAGCATTAAAAATTACAGATACGTTTCCGACGTATCAGCCTTGTTAGGATCTTTCCAAAAGTTTTTTAGCATAGAAGGCCATATATTCACCACGAGCAACCTTGACATCATCGGGGTGGATCATAGATAAGCCTTCATCACTTTCATATTCATGCACATACTCAACAACTTTGGCCTTTAAGGCAAGGTTAACACCATTGCTTATTCCAAGGGCTCGAGCACAGGCATCTTTGGCTTTCTTGGCGGCAACCTTGAAATAGGCCATATCTTGCATAAGTTCATTGGAGGTCATGAGATGGTAGTTGTGTATTCCTTGTAGACTCTTCAAGTTGGTGGGCTCAAAGGGCATGAGTGCACTCACATATTTCCTTTTTATCCAAGCATCATCCACATGTGAGGCACCCACATTCCTAAAGGCGGTGGCAGTGGACTTGAGCCTTCGATACATGTCTTCATGATCTTCACCATCCTTCATATAGAAGCCTTCGGCTTCATTGCTTAGTGCATCATACCGGTTCCTTCTCATGCTCTCATTTCAAACATATAACTCCGTGAGAGTGTCCCAAGCTTCCTTGGCGGTGTTGAGGTGTTCAATGTGGGGGTAATATTTTGTACCCAATCCTTGTTGAATCATGTGCAAAGCGGTGACATTGAGTTGACTATTGACAACTTCTCTTCTTGTCAAGTTGGTTGGATCCACAATACGGAGTCCTTCTTCAATGATATTCCATAACTCAATACAAGAGCTACACACCTGAGATTTCGTTAGTGATTGCCATTGAGCAAAAGTAGATGCAGCAAGATTAGGTGGGTATCCTCTATTGTTTATATGAGGGTGAGGAATTGGAGGGTTGGGCGAGTACCATCCTTGAGCCTCAAGGTGCTCTCCCTTCCCACCATCCTTTTTGGTGGGGGGATTAGCGTTTTCATTTCCCCCCACCACCACACCCGCAGGTGATGACGAGGCATTCACCTTTGAGGGTGGTGGTAGTCCCTTTGAGGTGAGGGAGGAGATGAGTCTTTACCAAATTGCTCGAATAGATCGCACAATTGTTTTATCTCGTTGCCCAAGGTGGATCTCAAGTTTGTTTTAAAATTCTTGAGGTCCGCCATGGAAACCATGGTACTTGCATCATCCCCTACCTCGTCCCCTTTGCTACCCATTTACTCTTAGGCGGTAAAGCCTAAATAAAGAGCCAAGGCTCTGATACCAATTGAAAGGATCGTATGGGCACCTAGAGGGGGGGGGGGGGTGAATAGGCGCTACTTCAAATTTTACTCTTTTTCAAATTAGGGTTTAACACAAAAGGTAAATTATCTAGATTATGCAACTAAGGTGCATTTACCTATATGTCAACCTAGCACACACACTAAGCAAGAACAAGATACGTAAAGTGCGGTAAAGGATATAAGTAACCAAAGTGGAGCACACAGAGACATGATGACCCACAAGTGTAGGGGATCAAAATAGTCTTCGCGGGTAGTATTACCCAATTTATTGATTCGACACAAGGGGAGACAAAGAATACTTGAAAGCCTTAACAATTGAGTTGTCAGTTCAGCTGCACCTGGAAATAGTTCTTGCTCACAGAAGTTTATCAGTAGTACCAGTTTGTAGTAGCAACAGTAGCAGTAACATCAATAGTGAGACAGTAGCAATAGTAATAGTAACAGTAGGATTCGAGTGCGGTAGGCATAGGGATGGATGGATAGGCGTTGCATGGACAAGTCTAAACATGTAACTTCAAGAACTAGGGCATTGCAGATAAATAATCACAAGCATCCAAGTACTAAACAATCCTAGGCATGTGCTCCAAATATAGTCATATGTGCTCGCAATGAGAACTTGCACAACATCTTCTGTCCAGCCAGCCCGTGGTAGTGGGGACTCTAGGGAACTACTGGCAATTAAGGTGCTCCTTTTAATAGAGCACCAGAGCAAAGCATTAACACTCCGTAAACACATGTGATCCGAACAATACTATCATAATGATTCAATAATAAGTTCAGAACAATGATATGTGTACACAACTATTGTCACCTTGGGGCCTTTGGATCCGAACAATGATATGTGTACACAACTTGCAGATAAGATCACAAACAATACTATCATAATGATTCAATAATAAGTTCAGATCTGAGATCATGGCACTCAGGCCCTAGTGACAAGCATTAAGCACAACAAGTTGCAACAAAGTCAAATAGCACTAATAGAGATACTAGGCACTATGCCCCTAACAGATCTTATTCGGTTACATGATAGAAATCATCCAATCCCTACCATCCCCAAGCCTATAGCAGGGGATTACTCACTCGTGGATGAGGGAAACATCGGTGATTGATGGAGATGTGTTGGTGATGACGATGGCGATGATCCTCTCCAAATTCCCCGTCCCGGCAGGGTGCCAGAACGCAGCTTTTGGATCCGAATCTTGGTTTCTCGTGGTGGCGGCAGAGCGGAACTCTTTCTCCAAAACTATCGAACCACACTGAGTTTTTAGGTTAGAAGGCAACTTATAGGCGCGGAGGGAGGCCGACGAGCTGCCTGGGGTGGCCAAACCTCCCCCAGGCGTGGGGTCAGCGGGCCCGTGTCTGGGGTGGGTCTGGGGCCCCCAGGCCTCCCCTCTGTCTCCCCTTTTGGCTTCGTGGATCTTCTGGTGAGAAATAGTTTTTGGCATATTTTCCGGGATTTTTCCTGATAGTTCATTTTCTGCACAAAAACAAGACACCAAGGTAATTCTGCTGAAAACAACGTCAGTCCGTGTTAGTTGTATCCAAATCACACAAGTTTAGAGAAGAAACAATAGCAAAGTGTTCGAGAAAGTAGATACGTTTTGGACGTATCAACTCCCCCAAGCTTAGCTTATTGCTTGTCCTCAAGCAATTCAGTTGAAAACTGAGTGCGATAGAAGAACTTTCACGAACACTTTGCTTGATATGATGTAAATATTCTCAGCACAAGAGTAGATGCTTAGACAATTCATAATGAAGAGTATGCAACTAAGTCTACTCAATAGTCATTGCAAGCTATGAAGAGAAACCAACTCAATAATAATAAGTAGCATGAAACATAAACATAAGCAACACTGCAATGCTCATAATAAGGTATGATAGAGTGGTATCTCGCTTGCCTTTGTTTGAAGAGCACAATATAAATGCTGAAGCACCTCTGAAGTTCACATGAAGACTAGAGATAAAGATATAAGAGATACAAGCATCAAAGTCATGACATAATTAACCAAGTTTTGGAACAAACACAAAAATGACAACTATGCTCTCAAGAAGGTGCTCATAGAATAAGTGGTGACTCAACAAAATTGTGAAATTGGTTTTGTGAAGGTTTGAAAGGAAGGTACTCATTAGTTTTGAGCTCTCATTGCCCCTATCATAGGAATATTCATGTGGTTAAGGTGAAAGTGAGGTCTACTCTGAATCATGTGCTTGACGGACCATAGACTAGAATCCCCAAGTCCCTTGAGTACGAGGGCCGCTCCGCATGCAACTCAACTTTGGTCACCTGAAAGTTCTTGTCATTGTAAATACATGCATATCATCGAGAACCGCCAACGGGGTACCCCTTGCATATGGTACAAGAGCTTTCCCATAACCAAAATGACAAGGCAAGCAGACAATGAGCATCTCAGCAATCTGTTTATTTACCATATGCATAGATTTTTATTGAGGACGCTTCATAGATGCTCATTATAGTGTTGCTGCAAGTTTCCACCATGATTAAGCATGGCTTAGGCTAGCGGCCCAGGCGTTTCTCTAACACAATGTATAAACTCCATGAACTAACAACTTCCCCTTTTATTTCACATCGTCGACATCCATAAACAAAAGAGCAAATTATCAACTGGATAGAATTATCCAAAAAGTGTTGAAAGCGTTCTCTGTGACAGCACGGTTCTGCTGACTCCCAATATATAATAAGCAAGCATATAACTTTCATGGACTAGTCACAATGGTTCAAGATTATTAAGCGAAAGGAATAAAGTGTGCCATCAAGTTCGTGAGAGATTTACTAACTAATTTTCTCAAAATAGACAAACATTTTATTTTGGAAGAAAACATGGCATATGTAATATGCACTGAAGTAGCAAATGATGCTAATAGGTAGGTATGGTGGACAAAACTGGCAATATTGGTTTTAGGGAGTTGGAAGCACAAGTAGAGCACATAGTCAGTGTAAGTGAAGGCTAGAAATAGAGAGGGAGCGGCAAACAAGAGAGCAATAGCTGTCATAATCATGCTTGCAACAAAACAGGACTAACTATGGCATGAAAGTGATACAAGAACTCTGAGGCAAAATAAATCATCAAGGCTTACCGACTATTGATTAGTCATATGCATGCATGAGCATGTGCCAAGTCGATTCACATGAACACTCAGAGGAGGATACCACAATATCATATCAAAGTATGAATAAAGCAATGCAAGCAAACATTCACATGACATGCTACAAACTATTAGCAAGCTAGATCTAATCATAGACAAGCAAGAACAACTAAGCATCCATAATGACATACACCTTACACAAACAGGCTAAGCATGCTCAAAATGATGAGTATATGTACAAAAATGAAACAAATAGTGTTCGTTACCAGCCTCTTTCCACACCTCGAGTTGTCTTAATCTTCATTATTTCCCTTCACTTGTGTGACTTGAATAATTAATATGAAACCAAAACCCACCGAGGACGGCTGAATCCTGCAAAGAACTCACAAAACCAGAGAAGAACCACAAATATTTTTGGTGTTTTCGATTTTTTAGAAACAAGCAAACAAAGAAAAACCAAACAAAAACAAAGCAAACCAAACAAAGCAAAATATTTTTGGATTTTTATTTTAAGGAAAACCAAAGCAAAGAAACAAAGAAACAAACCAAGAGAAACAACAGAAATATTTTTGGGTTTTTGAGAAAGCAGCAACAAGAATCAAAAGAAAGCGAAACAATGGATATACAAAGAACATACCGAACATGATATATATATGAGTGTGATGTCGGTATACCTCCTCCCAAGCTTAGGCTTTTTGCCTAAGTGGGGCTCAATAGCATGGATAGTAACACCATGCTGGTGTGTCATCATAGGAATGATCATATTCAGGTACCTGCGATGAAGAAGAAGACGCGCCCCAATCAAATGAGGGCTGCTGGTATGAAGACTCTCCTAAGTTGGAGGGCTGAACCGAATTGTCTTCGACATCCCCTTCAACATTACCTTCTTGCTGGGAGAGTTCCCCCACATAAGTGTCAACCTCGTCCTCCGTAAGTGACCATCCTTGCCTGCTATCAAAGTTAAACAAAGCAGGTGCAGGCAGATAAACTATTTTCTCATTCCTACCCTTTCTCCGACCTTGCTGGGCAAAAGATAGTTCATATGGCAAACTTCTCACATTGGCTCCCAAAGAAACAAAACCATGCTGAATCATGGATTCAATATCAAGCCTCTCTATGGAAAACTGAAAATCTGAATAATGATGCTCTAAACCATGGAAAGCTAGCAACCTAGAAGCAATGAGACCTCCACAAATTCCAGCCTTCTCACGGTTGGTGGTGAGACGGTGAGCTATCAAAGCACCCAAAATATAAGAACTATTCCTATTCAGAGCAGCTGCAATAAAAGCTATATCAAAAGAAGACAACTTTCTAGCAGTCTTTCTAGCAAGAACACACTTGGTAATGAAATAGGAAAAGTATCTAATAGCTGGGAGCTGGATGTTCCGAATTTTACCACTTTCCTTTGAGAAGTCAAAACCTTGGAAAATCTCAGCATACAAATCAACAAGTGACTTGGGCCTCTCCTTGATCTTCTCACAAGATCCCCACTGAGGTACTCTAATTGTTGCACAGAAATCAGCAAAAGGCAGGTTGACAGGTATATTATATATTTTGTCATGGACCATGGGATTAGAAGTAGACCAAGTGAACCGAAAGTCCTGCACAAAAGCCATGGTTAGCTTAACATATTGGATTGGTTCACCTTCAACAAAGTGCTCCAACCCTGCATTTGTAACAAAAGTTTGAAAATCTTGGAGAATCCCCACATCTCTCATAAATTCATAGCATGGATATATGGAAGGAAAAACTGCCTCCTCACGATGAACCTTCATTGGCTCATGTGCCATCAAGTCATATTGATTCAGTAGATAAGCAGTCATCTTCCTTGCTGAAATTTTTAGACAACCATCAAACCAAGTGATTTCTAAGTTGATAAATGATGAGCAACTACTATAGGAACTTGCTAGAGGACTACACATGCATCAAAACAAAGTTTATAAGCATAGAACAAACATGCAAGCTCAAACAACCTGTCACCTACAGCAGCAAAATACTCAAAATATAATCTACCAATCACAAATCTAATTGGACAAGTGGAGGAGGCACATACCAAGGAGCAATCCCTCCAAAAATCAGCACTTGAGATGGGCTGAACAAGGAGATCGAAAACCGCGAGCAAGAACAGCAAGAAATCGAGCTTGAGCAAGTTTTTCGGTGTTTTTCGGGAGAGAGAAAGAAGGTGGCTTTGAGGAGGCAGCCTGGAGGGGCCAGGTGGGCCAGACCCCCTCTAGGCGCCACCACTAGGTAGGCCACGCCTACCATGGGTGTGGGGCCTAGGGGTGACCCCCTGGGTCATCTCAGGTTCCACTGTGCCCCTTTTTTCGAGGAAAATTTTATTTTGAATTTTCTGGGATTTTTCGAGAAACTTTATTTTTGGCCAATTTTCATGGTATGAAAATTGATTTTCTCGCAGAAACAGTTTTTTAGAAGAAGCAAAAGCAAACCAAAAGCCAAACTACAGGAGCTCTAAGAAACTCAAATAAGCAAACAACTAGCAAAACTAAAGCTAAAGCAAAGACTATGAAGGAGAAAGGAAAAAGAAAGCAAGTATAACCATAGTGGAAGCATTATTTTGTTCATTAAAATCCTTTTGTTAACAAGGTTGATCAAGTCTTGTTACCAAAACAATCTTATATGAAGCAAAACTTTGCATTCCACAAGGTGATTATGTTACCTCATACTTGATAGCAATGGTCCCAATCATAATAGTTTCAATATTTTCTTGTGGAATGGGACAATATATTTCTCCAACCTTGATGCCTTCAATATTTTCAATAGAATTCAGGCAATAGCTTCTGACAACCTTCTTGGGGAAATAGACAGTGTGCTCTTTGTCATTAATATTGAATGTTACTTTTCCTTGATTACAATTGATGACAACACCTGCAGTATTAAGAAAAGGTCTCCCAAGAATAATAGACATATTATCATCTTCAGGCATTTCAAGCACAACAAAATCAGTTAAAACCGTGCAATTATGAGCAACTTGAACAGGAACATCCTCACATATACCAACAAGGACAGTAGTTGACTTATCAGCCATTTGCAAATATATATCAGTTGGTATCAACTTTTCTAGATGGAGTCTCTTATAGAGAGAAAAAGGCATAACACTAACTCCAGCTCCCAAATCACATAAAGCAGTTCTAACATAATTATTCTTAATGGAGCAAGGAATAGTTGGTATACCTGGATCACCAAGTTTCTTTGGAACCTTACCATTGAAGGAGTAATTAGCAAGTAGAGTAGAAATCTCCTCATTAGGAATCTTCCTTTTATTAGAGACAATAGCCTTCATATACTTTGAATAAGGAGGAAATTTAATAGCATCAGTCAAAGGAATTTGCAAGAATAAAGGTTTCATCCACTCACAAAACTTTTTGTAGTATTCTTCCTCCTTTGGCTTGTGTTTCTTACCTAGAAAAGGCATAGGTTTCTGCACCCAAGGTTCTCTCTCTTTAGCATGTTTTTTAGCAACAAAGTCTTCCTTTGTATACCTAGTGTTCTTAGTGTGTTTCTCAGGTTCTTCCTCACCTTCCTCCTTATCAGGAGACTCATTTTTATGATTACCACTCTCAGTTTCGGCATCAGAGACAAATATACTATTAGGATCTACAACAGGTTCAAGTGGTTCCTCAACTACTTTATGTTTCTTTTTCTTCCTCTTACGAGGACTACCACTATCTTCACCTTTTTGAGAATCTTGCTCGATTCTTTTAGGGTGTCCTTCAGGATATAAAGGATCTTGAGTAGCTGCACCACTCCTAGTCTAATTCCATAAGCATGTTTATTTCCGGAAGCATTAACTAGCATATCCTTTTACACCTTAGCAAGTTGATCAAGTTGGGTTTGAACCATTTGAAAGTGTTTACAAAGCATTTTAATATCATTAGAAGTTATTTCCACAATATATTTCAACTCATGGATAGCTCTAGAGTTTTCCAATAAATGATTCTGAACTTGTTTATTAAAATTACCTTGTTTAACAATAAATGTGTCAAGTTCCTCTAAGCATTGATCATGAGGCTTACCATAAGGAATATCACCTTCATTAAATTGGAGAGAGTGTACCTCAATAGTATATGAGTGGGGAATTGGCTTACATAATTCTTCTATAGGAGGTAGATTGTTCACACCTTCAGCTCTAATACCTTTCTCCTTTAGACACTTTTTAGCTTCCTTCATAACTTCATCATTTAATGCAATAACTCCCCTCTTCTTTGGTGTTGGTATTTGATCTGGTTCATGCACAACTGGTTCAGGAGTAATAGGCTCAGGTGTATTTAGCTTAGTTAAAGTACAATCATCATAATTCTTGCTTATTTTAGCCATTAATTCTTCAACATCTGTAGGAGTCCTTTTCCTGAAAACACAATCTGCAAAGCTATCTTGGTAGGTCCTAGAATCATCAGTTAGTCCATTATAATAAATATCAAGAAGCTCATTCTGAGGTAATGGACATCCAGGATATGCATGAATCAAGGAATAGAATCTTTTCCATGACTCAGGCAATTTCTCTTCTTCTCCCTGTTTAAAATCAAAAAGTCTCTGCAAAGCAGCATGTCTAGCACTAGGAGGAAAATATTTATGGAAGAAAGAAGCAATCAAGCAATCAGGGCTATCAATGGAACCAGGAGGTAATCTATTAAACCAAGCCCTAACTTCTCCTCTTAGTGAAAAAGGGAAGATCTTAGCAACAAAGTACTTATGCATTTTAAAATCATCAGAGAACAAAGCACTCATAGTAGAAAGCTCATTCATATGGGCCACAACGCTCTCATTTTCAGTACCACAAAAGGTTCTTTCTCAACAATATCTAAATAAGATAAATCAAGAGAGAAATCGTAATCTTTATCTTTAATATCTATGGGAGAGGTGGCAAACTTAGGATCATAGGACTTCTTGGGCATAATAGTACGTCTAGCAAGGAGGCTCTTAATAGCACTAGCACCATGTGTGTTTCGGCACTCTTCAACAAATTCATCAGTGAGCTATATGTAACCATCATTAATATCATAACTCTCACTAGACTCAAGTGATCTAACAGGTGTAACCGTGTATTCACTAGGAGTTTAGGTATTTCCAAGACTAGCCATAGTAGCATCTAGAAAAGGACCTAATGAACCACTTGCATCAAGCACAATAGAAGTAACATCATGAGTATCAAAAGCAGTTTCAGATTCAACAGTAGTAGAAGTGTGTGTAGCATGAGCATGTGGTGGTGGTGTGACAAGTTTACTTATAACAGACGGTGAATCAAGAGCAGCAGAGGTGTTTAGGACTGTACCTCTTCTTGTAGTAGATGGTAAAATAGGGAACTTTCCATCATGAGACTTCCCCATGATGAAAGGAGTAGCAGTGAACAATAATAGATCCAAGTGAACTTACAAATAAAGCTATGCTCCCTGGCAACGGTGCCAGAAAATAGTCTTGATGACCCACAAGTGTAGGGGATCGCAACAGTCTTCACGGGTAGTATTAACCAATTTATTGATTCGACACAAGGGGAGACCAAGAATACTTGCAAGCCTTAAAAACTAAGTTGTTAGTTCAGCCGCACCTGGAAATAGTTCTTGCTCATAGAAGTTTATCAGTAGTAACAGTTTGTAGTAGCAACAGCACCAGTAATAGCAACAGTGAGACAGTAGCAATAGTAACAGTAACGGTAACAGTCGGATTCGAGTGCGGTAGGCATAGGGATGGATGGACGGGCGTTGCATGGACGAGTCTAAACATGTAACTTCAAGAACTAGGGCATTGCAGATAAATAATAGCAAGCATCCAAGTACTAAACAATCCTAGGCATGTGCTCCAAATATAGTCATACGTGCTCGCAATGAGAACTTGCACAACATCTTCTGTCCAGCCAGCCCGTAGCAACGGGGCCTCTAGGGAACTATTGGCAATTAAGGTGCTCCTTTTAATAGAGCACCGGAGCAAAGCATTAACACTCCGTAAACACATGTGATCCTCACACCACAGCCATCCCCTCCGGTTGTCCCAATTATTGTCACTTTGGGGCCTTTGGATCCGGACAATGATATGTGTACACAACTTGCAGATAAGATCACAAACAATACTATCATAATGATTGAATAATAAGTTTAGATCTGAGATCATGGCACTCGGGCCCTAGTGACAAGCATTAAGCACAACAAGTTGCAACAAAGTCAAATAGCACTAATACATATACTTGGCACTATGCCCCTAACAGATCTTATTCGACTACATGATATAACTCATCCAATCCCTACCATCCCCAAGCCTACAGCGGGGGATTACTCACTCATGGATGAGGGAAACATCGGTGGTTGATGGGGATGCATTGGTGATGACGATGGCGATGATGCTCTCCAAATTCCCCGTCCCGGCAGGGTGCCAGAACGGAGTTTCTGGATCCGAATCTTGGTTTCTCGTGGAGGCGGCGGAGCAGAACTCTTTCTTGAAAACTATCAAACCCCACTGAGTTTTTAGGTCAGAAGGCAACTTATAGGCGCGGAGGGAGGCCGAGGAGCTGCCTGGGGTGGCCAAACCTCCCCCAGGCGCGAGGTCAGTGGGCCCGCACCTGGGGTGGGTCTGGCCCCCCAGGCCTCTCATCTGTCTCCCCTTCTGGCTCCATGGATCTTCTGGTGAGAAATAGTTTTTGGCATATTTTCCGGGATTTTTCCTGATAGTTCATTTTCTGCAAAAACAAGACACCAAGGTAATTCTGCTGAAAACAACGTCAGCCTGTGTTAGTTGTATCCAAATCACACAAGTTTAGAGAAGAAACAATAGCAAAGTGTTTGAGAAAGTAGATACGTTTTGGACGTATCAAGACACAAGGATTTGTTTCCCGTAGTTCCTTCCTTTTGAGGGGAAGTACGTCTAAGTTTGGAGAGGGGGTGGTTTCAAACCACCAATGCCACGAGAGGCCTCCCTTGTTCTCCGATGAACCTCACCCAAAGGGTTTGATTCACCTCTTCCACTATATCGACAACCTTCGAGGTGGAAGCCGACACCTTTACAACAAGTTCGAGGCACACATCCACAACCTAATAGGAGGCTCCCGAATACAAGCAAGCTGTCAAACAATCAAAGACAAGCTCGTTAGAACCAAATCAAAAGCTAGGGTTTCCAAAGAAACACTAGAGCAAGGGGCCCTCAAGTGAATGAGGGGGAAATGAAGATCTCTCTTGGTGAAGCTATAGATCAAGGCCTCCTCCTTAGATTCTCCAAAGATCAATGACTTTGGATGGTTGGATGAAGAGATCTTGTTGATTTGGTGGCTCAAATGGTGTTGGAGTTCATGAGTGGGTCAAGAAGCTGGAGGAAGGGGATAATGTCCCCTATTTATAGGCCACCACTCACTGAACCGTTTTCTGACCCTTGGGCAACTTGTCAGACCGGAGACTCTGGTCTACACCGAAGACTCTGGCCAATCTCCGAACTGAGCTCCAGACCACCATACTGACTGACCCAACGGCCATGGGAAATTCTCCTCCAGAGACTCTTCAAAGATTCCAGACCCTATGCACCGGAGACTCCGGTCTAGCCACACCGGAGACTCTGGATGTCTCCAATTGATCTCCGGACCCCCATACAGAAGGTCCTGGGCTGATTTCTGGAGCCCCCTCCGGAGATTCTTGGGGAAACTCCAGACCACACCGGAGACTCCGGTCCAGTCAGACCGGGGACTCCGATCTAGAGTTCCCAGAAACCTTCATATTTTCTGGGACAATTTTGTAGGCCAAGGTCCCTTTCACTTTTCATTATATCAACCTCTAGACACTAGCATACTGTAAAATGATCTACGAGTTGTTAACAAACACCAAAACATATTAAGACAGTAAATGTCCTTTCAACATGGTACTCGTTGAACTAGATATCGTTCGGTAGACACTGGTGAGGCGGTTTCGGTATGGTTGGGCAGCATTCAGCTGCGGGGTAGCAGAATTTGGGCAGTCGATGACGCCATCGGCATGGTGAACGAGACTGCAGCTCCGCTATAGTGGCAAAGAAACCCAGTGAACTAGATCTAGTGGGGTGGGTGTTAGTGAAGCAGCTCCACGACGGTGCACGTGACTGTAGCTCAAGAGGCTCAAGCCACCATGGAATTTCCGCTGGCAAGTGCGCGCGATGGTCGTGGAGGGGACAAAGGAGCTTGGGATTTTTCGGAGGGCCAGTGGGAAAAACTACGCGAATAGGGACCATAGAGGTGAACATAAAAATAATTATGATCGTGCCCCCATGATACCAACTTTAGCATGCCCATTTGTCATCTGAACAATGGGTAGAACCAGAATTTTAAAGTCAAAAGTTTTTGAAACGAAGGAACACGAAATGCTTCAAGGTTGGTGTGTGATATTGACGCTCGATTTAGATTTTGAACTTGGCTAGCGTCCATCTAATAAAATACTGTACTAGAAAAATGGTACTCCAACGGTGGGAGATTTTTCCTCAAAATGTCTGAAACAGAGGGGGGCGAAATGCATATGAGTCGGTGGAGAATTTGCCACTTGATTACGATTTTGAATTTTGTTGCTAGCGTCTAAGTAATATAAAAAGGTAGGTGTAGACTAGTACTAGTACGCTAGCTGACCAGGGATTAAAGGCCGAGAGTCACGTTAGCTGATCATCCGTTACATTAATTACGCACAAGTGCACAACATTGGATACTCTACCTCCGATTCAAATAGGGGTACCTACGCGGTAAATTTTGCTGCTCGACTGATATTTTGAATTTGGCTAGCATGCAAGTAATATTAGGAGAGAAATAATGGTACTCCATCTGTTTAGGAATAGAAAAATAGTCACATCAACTGATCATCAATAAGAACCATATTCGCATAGAAAAAATAATGTTGACCCCCCATTAAAATTATTTTTGATTGGGATGTAGGTTTTGATGCTGGATTAAGATTTTGAATTTGGCTATAGTCCTACTAACAAAAATTATGAGCGAACTCCACCACCCAACCCAGAAACTTTAACCCCCATTGCTCAAAGTAGCCTTTTATTCCTTGATAGAGGGGTAGCAAATTGGATACCATGATCTCTGATTGAAATATATTACCGGGGGGGGGGGGGGAAGAGGGGATTTGCCGCTTGACTACTATTTTGAATGTGACTAGTCCAAGTAATAAAACAGAAAAATTGTATAAGGTCTTTTTTCAGGGTTATACTCCATATGTTCATGAATCCATTTAGGCGCGAAAGAAAATTGTTGAGCTCCGATTCAAAAATGTAGTTCCATTTATCACATGACGCTTATGAATATGGTGTGCAACAAAGGGCAAGGCATTCTTTTCATAACCTGAACCTTATGATCAATGATCCAGGACAACGACACTTGTAACAAAAGGTACTGTAAGTATCATACTAGTACATATTAGTGCATCCACACATAACCAGTTTGATCGCATCCACACATATATTACACAACAATCCAACCTTGCAGCATATAATGCACCATTATTAAGCAGGCTAGCAATCCACGGATCACACATTCAAGAATCATACTACTTCCATATTGGTGCATTCTATTCACCAATAGTACCTCTGCTCCACAATTGATATAAGGCTTTTTAGAAAGCTAAAACAACATGTTAAAAAGCTAAAACAACATGTTAAAAAGGGTTATATTTTGAAACAGAGCTAGTACAGTATAAGGTACCATACAAATTATAGACATTAAAAAAAAAGACCCAAGTTCATAACAAGTCTAGACTAATGCACCAACAAAGTACTTTTAGCATCAGGTTCCATTTCATGACAAAGGGCTGACCTAAGCTGTTAGTGTTCAACCCTAAATATTGAGCATATTCATGAATTTCTCATTAATTTATATGTTATGCTCCAGGTGGGTTACAATATCTTCTAATTTAGCCTTCAAACAGTCATTATATACACTTAGGGCAGATGATAAAAATCGGTCAACTTGGATTTGTTCCTCTAGAACTTGAATATGCAAATAAATAGCCTTGGAGTTGGACTTGAACTTGAACTTGGACTTTGACGAGCTCGCTCTGAACCCATCATTACACAACAACATGTTCTTGGCTATAGCACCGCGTTGTAGTACCATGGAAAATAAATCCACACATTCTTTTGGAGTTTTTAATGAACAAGCTTTCCCAGGATTTGCCAGCTCCTCTTTCAATTTAGCCTAGAAAGTTTTTAGTTGATAGACATGTGTAAGAGAAGTGAAGTTACTACAGAGAAACATGCAGATAGGTTTAACATGTGCATGAACTGCTATAACTGGTAATGCTGATAATGCATCTTATACACTTTAGTAAAAAGATCATTTTGTCGTGTATGTTCTGTATGTCATTTACTAACATGACTAAAAATGTGGCTTCCTGTGTACACACTGTGAGGTGCAGATATGACAAGTTTGTACAATTCAAAACTAAAACCGACTTTAGTGCAAATTGAAGGAAATATGCCCTAGAGGATATCATAGAGATGATTATATTTCATATGTATCCATGAGTTATTGTAATGTTCCTTGAATATCCATATCAGGCAACTTGTATTGATTAGCAATTATGTGAATTGTTTGTGAAACTCTTTACTTGTATGGTTATTGAAGAGTTGTCCCTAGTCGGAGTTCATGTGATGACACACGTGAATATTAGACTAGCACATCGATTGGTTGATGACTATGTTTCGCAAGTCATAGACATGGTGATGTCAAACCAATGATGTGGACACATGTTATGAACATGGGGTTGGACTAACCCAACCTGAGGCTAGCAATTAGTTGCAGCTGTCTCTCTACACATCGTGTATGTTTTGTCCTTAGACCTGAGATTCTCGCATGTACTTGAGATGTGGATAGACCTACTTTGGGGCTATCAAATGCTGCACCGTAACTGGGTAGTTATAAAGGTAGCTTTCGGGTTTGTCCTGAAGCATGCTGCAAGGCATGGTCAATCAAGATGGGATTTGCCCCTCTCTACTTGAGAGACATATCTCTGGGCCCCTCGAGTGATCGGATCCAGAAATGCATGGTCGTGCTACATATGGTTTAGAGTTAACCTAGTAAAGGGATTCCGAATCACGGTATCGAGAAAGGGAGGTCAGCTTGGAGCTAGACCAAATATCGTGAGGCAAAGGGAAAGACATGTACTAAACCTTGTGATGGTTCGTCCGATATGATCTTTGTATGCGTTTAGGAGTTGGCACGTCTTGCTATAGGCTGCTACCAACTATTGACAGAATAAATGTATTCGTGTCATGTCTATACGCATATAAACCTATAGGGTCACACACTTAAGGGGCTGGAAGCCTAATGAGGATTGGATCCGAATTAGACCAGGCTTAGGCTACTAATGGGCTGCTAATGTAGAAGCCCACTAGGGACGCCTGTATAAGAGAGGGTGGGGCGAGCTGACCAGGGTTAGAGCTCAGATCATTCCCAGCCGCCACTCCTCACGCCTGTGTTGCACGCGCGGACCTAGCAGTCCGGCGTCTGACGCTTCCACCCTGTACGTGTGGATACCTCGGAGGCGCTGCATCTGTAGCGCTTGGACGAGCCACGCAAGGGGAGCTGATTGTGGGACGAGGACAAGGAGGAGACGTGGAACGTCTGCACTGGCTCGACGCGCTTCATCAATTCCACAACTACGCGTCTAGTGGTAATCCCGTAATCTATGACAACAGTAATCTTGGTATACGCGGTAGAATTTTTTTGATTTGCGCTAGTGTAGCCTACCCGTATCCCTTCACAAATCTTGAAGGTAAGTGAAAATAAAACTGAGAAGCAGTCCAAGGAAGGTTGTATATCAAACGTATACGTACAAATCATTGCAAGTGCAACATCACAAAACGCAGATAAGACTTATAACAACTTTATTTACAATGACACCATATCTATTCATGTGGCATCCCTCAAATTTCTCCACCAGATTCAACTATTTTTTTGGATCCTCGTTAGATTTCTTCTGCATTTGAAAGAGCGAAAATAAATTGCATCACGTGGTGGAAACAGAGAACAAAAAAAAAGATGCATACATTGTTGAATAAAAGAGCAATTTACTAAGCGAATTACCCATAATAAACGCTAGATAAAACATGATTAGAATAATAGACAACATACTAATCATGTGAAATAGCGAAAACATATTAAAATAGGTAACCAAACAGACTGCAAGACGAAGATCTTGAGATGCGATCAGAACAAGATTGAGAAAGAAAACATACACGACAGCAGCAGAAGAGGAACCACCGGTGTTCGCGTTGGCACCATCGTTAGCCATGTCGTCAAGGAAGAGGGTGCTGATGTCAGGGAAGAAGTTCTCGTTGGGGAAGACGTCGGTGCAATCGCTATCCGAGAAGGATTCCATGATGAAGCCAGTAGTCGCGCCGATAGCGCTCCCCAAAAACCTTATCGCCCTTCTCCCGTACAGGACTCGAAGCAGCGGGGTCTCGGAGGCCTACTGTCCCGGCTCGCGATGCACGCCGCAAGACGGGATGGGGAAGATCTAGGTAGTGCAGTGCTCTGGAACTGGAGATGCAAAGAATGTGTAGCTGTGTATCTGAGAGGAGGCGCGACCTCTCTCTTATATAGGCACAGAGGGGGAGGTAGACAGGCTGCGCAGGAGATGAAACGAATGGTCAGAAGTTGAAGCGAACATGCGGCAGCCCACTGGACAGCCTCCACTCAGTTCGTATTCATTTAGCTCGTATTAAAAGTCCACTCGAGCAAAACGTTTTAGCTTCTGTACAACTGTTCATATACCATTCATGCGTGGCAAAATAAAGCTCGGCTCGGCGAGATTCCCGCAACGCGCGGCGCGCGCGCGTCGTGACGAGGCGAGGCGTGGCGTGGAGTGGTGAGGCGAGCGAGGAGGAGGAGCGCGTGTGTATATGTCTTCTCTTCTCAAGCTCGTACAAGTGGTGGAAGAGCTCACCTTATAAGCTGGTCCAACTTCTACTCAACTAGCAATGTGGGACTAAACATTTGTCCCAACTCTTGCCTTGCATGAATGGGCCAAATGGGCCTCTAGGATTTCAGGAATTTATTGGCATATAATAAATGGGCTGGGCCTGTTTAGGCAAAAATTGCAACATTCCCCCACCAGATCCCAGAGGCACATGAAGTTTGTCTTTGGTTACAAAACATTGTTTATATACCGGTACTGTAGTGGAGACTTTTAAGTTGAACTTTCACCTAGAGCTTTATGTTATACTAGGCTGCAACTTGTACAGTGGCTATGCCTTGAACTGCAAGTTTGCTGCGATCCTAGCTTCACAAAAAGTCTTGACCGATACTAGGCTACCGTGGGACTTCCCCGCGGGTGGAGCGTATATGTCATACTCCATGAACTTTCATGAGTTTATCAGAGAGCACCCTACTCTCATAGACTGCGACATTTTAACAGTCAGACTCATAAAGGTGTGTTCTTCAAAAGATGTTCTGCAGGACAACATCTTTGCTTAGGATAAGCCACTTAGAACACATTAAGATAATAAATCAACCTGCCGTGCAGAATAGGAAAGTATTGCATCTTTATGGAGTGGTGTTTATTAAAGTAGGGATACTTTCCTCTCAGCTAACCAACAACTTGTATCCCAATTCTAATTCACGTGATCTCCGATCACATAGAATGGTTTACCACTGTGCAAAGCTCAAATTGTGGGTCTCATACCCATCTCCTTCGATGCATTTTCTATCACATTGCGTGATAGACCCTTTGTGAAGGGATCTGCCAAGTTTTTAGATATTTGGATATAATCCAATGCAATAACTCTGGAGTTTCTCATTTTCTTGACAGATTTCAGTCTCCTCTTCACATGTCTTGATGACTTCATATTATCCTTAGGACTATTTACCTTGAAAATCACAGTTTGATTATCGCAGTTCATAAGGATTGAAGGTATTGGTTTTTCAACCACAGGCAAGTTCATCAAGAGTTCACGAAGCCACTCTCCTTCAACAGTGGCGGTGTCTAATGCTGTGAGTTCTGCTTCCATAGTTGACCTTGTTAAGATGGTCTGCTTGCAAGACTTCCAAGAAACAGTGCCACCAGCAAGTGTGAATACATATCCACTCGTGGCCTTTATCTCGTCAGCATCGGATATCCAATTTGAATCACTATAACCCTCTAGTACCCTCGGATACCCAGTATAGTGAATGCCATAGCTCGCAGTGCCTTTTAGATAGCACATGACTCTCTCAAGAGCATGCTAGTGATCATCTCCTGGATTTGAAACAAATCGTCTGAGTTTGCTTATAGCAAATGCGATGTCAGGCCTCGTGGCACTAGCTAAATACATAAGCGAGCCAATAATTTGAGAGTATCTCAGTTGGTCTCTAGCATTTCCTCGATTCTTTCAAAGCATCACACTAGGATCATACGGTGTAGGAGAAAACTTGACGTTGCTATGCCCGAAACGACTCAAGACCATTTCCACATAGTGGGACTGAAGCAATGTAATCCCACCGTCATCATCTCTCAATAGCTTGATGTTCAGGATGACATCAGCTACTCCCAGATCCTTCATCTCAAAGGAACGAGATAAGAAATTTTTGACTTCCTTAATTGCATTAAGGTTGGTTCCGAAAATCAGTATGTCATCAACATACAAACAAATGATGACTCCCTCACCCCTACCATGGCGATGGTACACACATTTATCAGCTTCATTTACAACAAAGCCTGCAGCAGTTAAAGTTCTTTCGAACTTCTCATGCCATTGCTTAGGGGCTTGTTTTAGGCCATATAAAGACTTCAACAACTTGCACACCTTTCCTTCTTGACCATTTACCACAAAGCCATCTGGCTGATCCATGTAAATTTCCTCATCCAACTCTCCATTAAGGAAAGCTGTCTTAACGTCCATTTGATGAACGAGAAGACCATGAGAGGCAGCTAATGAGAGTAATACTCGAATGGTGGTCAATCTGGCAACAAGTGAGTAAGTGTCAAAGAAGCCTTCACCTTCTTTTTGAGTATATCCTTTGGCCACAAGCCGTTCCTTGTACTTCTCAATAGTACCATCAGGTCTAAGATTTTTCTTAAACACCCACTTGCATCCTATAGGTTTACACCCATAAGGGCGATTAGTGATCTCCCATGTTCCATTAGCTAAGATGGAATTCATCTCACTATGGACGGCTTCCTTCCAGTAGTCAGCATCAGGAGATGCATATGCTTCTAAAATGGAAGTGGGAGTGTCATCCACAAGGTACACAATGCAATCATCACCAAAATACTTTGCAGTCCTTTGTCTCTTGCTCCTTTTAGGAATTTCATTATCCTCCTCGTTAGAACTTTCAGAGTGTTCAATTGGAATGGTAGGTTCAGAGAATGTAACAAATTCCTGATTAGATGAACTAGGTATCTCCGGATTTGATGAGTTAGGTTTATCCTTCATTGGAAAGATATCCTCAAAGAAAGTCGCATCAGTCGACTCCATGATTGTACCGACATGAATGTCAGGCACTTCAGATTTTACTATCAAGAATCTATAACCAATTCTATGAAAAACATAGCCCAGAAAAACACAATCAATGGTTTTTGGTCCAAGCTTGCGCTTCTTGGGGATTGGTACATTAGCCTTTGCCAAACAACCCCAAGTATGTAAGTAAGAGAGTTTTAATCTTTTCTTCTCCCATTCTTTGAATGGAGTAATTTATTTGTTCTTTGTGGGAACTCGGTTTAGGACATGACACGCGGTCAATAGTGCCTCCCCCACCATTCCTTAGAGAGACCCGATGTGTCTAACATGGCGTTACCAAATCTGTTAGAGTATGGTTCTTTCTTCCAGCTACTCCATTTGACTGGGGTGAGTAGGGAGGCGTCCTCTCATGAATTATGCCATGTTCCGCACAAAAGAAATCAAACTCGTTGGAAAACTACTCTCCACCACGATCAGACCTAAGCCTCTTAATCTTTCGATCAAGTTGATTTTCTGCCTCAACTTTATAGATTTTGAAGAAACTCAAAGCCTCATCTTTTGATTTCAGAAGATACACATGACAATATCTCGTAGAGTCATCGATAAAAGTCATGAAATATTTCTTTCCACCTTTTGTTAACACACCATTCATCTCACAAAGATCAGAATGTATGAGCTCTAGTGGTGTTAAATTCTCACTTCTGCAGTCGTATGTGACTTGCGAGGTTGTTTAGCTTGCACGCAGACTTGGCACTTAGATCCCTTAATAGTTGTGGAATCAGGGATTAAATTCATTTTGGCTCGCCGCGTCATACAACCAAAATTAATATGACAAAGATGAGAGTGCCAGACATTTGATTCAAAATTTGTGTAAATATGATTAACGACTTTATTACAAATGTTTGACAGAGATACGTGGAACAAGCCTCCGCATTCATAGCCTTTACCAACAAAGATTCCATACTTCGAAATTACAAATTTATTGGACTCGAATACAATCTTGTAGACATCTCGACACAGAAGAGATCCGCTAACAAATTTTTTATTTATTGACGGAACATGATGCACGTTCTTCAGGCGCACGGTCTTTCCCGAAGTGAACTTCAGATCGACCGTACCAACACCATGAATAGAAGCATGCGAGCCGTTCCCTCAGCACAGTTTGAGTCCCTCTGACCTGATATGAAGAAAACATGGAAATATTAGAACAAACATGTACATTAGCGCCCGTGTCAATCCACCAATCAGGAGAATGACATAATGAAAGAACAGTAGGTAATATACCATACCCAACATCTTTCATCTCAACGTCGCCCATGACAACATTAGCAGTCTTGCTACCGTTCCCATGCTGGCGCTTGTCAAAACGGTTGGGACAAGCGGGACCAAATGATCAGGATCACCGCACACATGACAAGCACCTTTCCTCTTATCAGTCTTCTTATTGAAGCTGGTATACTATGAGGCCTTTTTCTTTCCATTGAACTTTCCTTTGATGTCAAACTTGCCTTTGTTCTTGAACTTATGAGACTGGAAGTTCCTTTTCTGTACCAGATTGGCATTAGAACCTCCCTCGGTACATTGAGCATGTGTATCTTTTGCTCTCGCCTTCTCTTCCACATCAAGAGTCCCAATGAGATCCGTCACGGAGAACTCTTGTCTCTTGTGATTCAGAGAAGTAGCAAAATTCCTCCATGACTGGGGAAGTTTGGAAATAATGCCTCCGGCAACAAACTTGTCCGGTAACACACAAGTGAAGTGCTCAAGCTCCCTGGAAAGTGACTGTATCTCATGAGCCTGCTCCACAATGGGGCGATCATCAACCATCTTATAGTCATAGAATTGTTCCATGACATACAGTTCACTGCCAGCATCGAATACTCCAAATTTTCTCTCGAGCGCATCCCACATATCCTTGCCATTTCTAAATGACAGATATGAATCGACAATACTGTCACCAAGAATGCTGATCAAGGCAGCCTTGAAAGTGGTATCAAGTTTTTGGAACGCCTCTTCCTAAGCGGAATTAAGTTCTCCCTCAGGTGCGCCATAGATGGAGTTATAGCAGCTCATGGTCTGAAACCAGAGCACTGCTCTCGTACGCCATCGTTTGTAATTGACACCTTCGAATATAGGTGGCTTCATAGAAACAACAAAGCCACTTGGGGCAAATTACCTGAAATAAGGTTTTTGGATTGTTGAATAAAAGAGAAATTTACCAAGCGAATTACCCATAATAAACGCTAGATAAAACATGATTAGAATAATAGACAAAATACTAATCATGTGAAATAGCGAAAACATATTAAGACAGGTAACCAAACAGACTGCAAGACGAAGATCTTGAGATGCGATCAGAACAAGATTGAGAAAGAAAACATACACGGCAACAGCAGAAGAGGAACCACCGGTGTTCGCGTTGGCACCATTGTTAGCCATGTCGTCGAGGAAGAGGGTGCTGATGTCGGGGAAGAAGTCCTCGTTGGGGAAGACGACGGCGCAATCGCTATCCGAGAGGGATTCCATGATGAAGCCAGTAGTCGCGCCGATAGTGCTCCCCAAAACCTTATCGCCCTTCTCCCGTACAGGACTCGAAGCAGCGGGGTCTCGGAGGCCTACTGTCCCGGCTCGCGGTGCACGCCGCAAGACGGGATGGGGAAGATCTAGGTAGTGCAGTGCTCTGGAACTGGAGACGCAAAGGATGTGTAGCTGTGTATCTGAGAGGAGGCGCGACCTCTATCTTATATAGGCACAGAGAGGGAGGCAGACAGGCTGCACAGGAGATGAAACGAATGGACATAAGTTGAAGCAAACAGGCGACAGCCCACCGGACAGCCTCCACTCAGTTCATATTCATTTAGCTCGTATTAAAAGTCCACTCGAGCAAAATGTTTCAGCTTCTGTACAACTGTTCATATACCATTCATGCGTGGCAAAATAAAGCTCGGCTCGGCGAGATTCCCGCAACCCGCGGCGCGCGTGCGTCGTGACGAGGCGAGGCGAGGCGTGGCGTGGCGAGCGAGGAGAAGGACGAGCGCGCGTGTATATGTCTTCTCTTCTCAAGCTCGTACAAGTGGTGGAATAGTTCACCTTATAAGCTGGTCCAACTTCCACTCAACTAGCAATGTGGGACTAAACTTTTGTCACAGCTCTTGCCTTGCATGAATGGGCCAAATGGGCCTCTAGGATTTTAGGATTTATTGGCATATAATAAATGGGCTGGGCCTATTTAGGCAAAAATTCTAACATACATATTGCATAACATCAATTACATACTAACACCAGTACAAAACAATAGGTCCTTACCAATTGGTAGAGGTGCCTAATTATGCCACAGATCCTGTACGACTTAGTACTTGTACTTTATTACGGCTAGAACAGTTCCTTTGAGCGATGGCCTACAAAAAAGGAGACTTGTAAGACACATGCATAAATAGGAATTGACAATGTGATCTATTCTCACGGTCTTCTGAAAGCATACCTAATTCTTTTAATCAAGCCAGTGGTGGAGAAGATCACCCCACCGATCGTTAGTCATGTGATCCACAGGATAAGTTCTTGTAACATCCTGAAAGCACTTGCCAGAGAAGTGTTGCTTCTTTAGCCTATGGCGTTGTTGGCGCAAACATGCGGAGAATATGCTTTTGAGAACAACCTTTACATTCTCACTATTATCATCGAACATGAAAAATCTCTACAGACAACAATGAGTAGCATATATAACAAATGACAAGCTAAGAAAAAAAGGGACAGAGCAACGAAGTATGTCCAAGAGACAGATGACTTACATGTAACTTCTTCAGTAAACCCTCGAAATGCTCAAGTGTTTCCATGAAGGCAATATGGGAATATCATTCCTCACGAAAACGCCTGTGATCGATGCTATATAAGCAGATTCATGTGGATCCAGTGGCCGTCTGAATCCTGCTATAGATGTGACCGGAAGTCTTGATTTAGTTATTTCAAGCATCTGTTCAAGATTTTTTCCCATTGTCAGCCCCCTTGTTAATCTTTGTCGTGGTGCAACTAAAAAAGTTACATCAAAATATCAATGTATATATATTACATATAAATAACATGCTACTACTAGTCTCTAAATACATAACAAATTTGATGTCACGCTCATTTGCAAGGGAGTTTATGTCTCTATCAGTACTAAAGGTCATTGGGAGATCATTACCAGTTTGTTGCTGAGAACCTGCTATTGAAACTGGTTCTGCTGCCAATTATTGCTGGGTAACCAGATTGGCTACTAGCGGCTGTGGGATGTGTATTTTTTAGTCGCATCCGCTAGTACAACTGGACCTACTGGTGCAAGATTAGGACGGAACTTTTTATGCGGTGATTTGCATTATTGTCTTTTTGGCCTGGTTGTCACTTTCAAATTGATTAAGTAGAGTATGATACCTTGTTCTGACTCTGTTTCCTATATTGGAAGAAAATAGCTTTTGAGATTTATCATGAAATCGTGTGCAAAATAGCAAATTATTTAGGAGTACTTGCAATAGTTGATAGCTCGAAAAGCAATGATTCCCATCACAACTCTAGTATAGTAAATTACTTCCACTATGAGTAGTCTAACCATATGGCATCCTGAGTGAGAATAAACCACATGAAGTTTCAATACAATCGACCAATCTACATGCTTGACTATAATAATTATAACATAACATGCATGGTGTAAAGTTTTAAAAAAAACTGAATATATCAGATCAAACTGATTTTCTTAGATGAAGGGCACTCGATGCCCGCCATGACATACTAATTCGGCTCAGAACATCGGCTAAAGTTAACGAATAACAGTTGTGCTATATATAACCTTTACGCCCCAACAAGAGATATTTTAGGAGAAATTCCAAAGATGTCAGAGGAGATTCATAATGATGGTAAGGAACACTCAAGCAAACTTTAGTAACGATTGAGTATATGAGCAAGAATACAGTATAACAAGCGACGAAGTACTTTTTGTAGTAATCAAATGCATAACGAAAGAGAGCATAAAGTGTTCAACAACCTTCTTCTGGGGAGGAGACATGTTTATGCTTCGCGTTGGTGCGGTCGAATGGGGGGGGGCATTGTTTACCCATCTCTCCGGTGCTAGAGACCAGGGAGTCCGTGAAGGAGATGGGACTTTGCGCCGGCGGTATCGTGTTTGCCGGTGATGCTTTGCACGCTCTGGCATGGTGGTCATCAGCGAGGGGAAGCCGTCCCGTCTTGCTAAACAAGGGAGTGGTGTCTTCGGTGACAAGGAAGCCTTTTATATGTATCAATGGCGCCGGTGGTATGTTCAAAACTTTTGAATTGAGTGGTGCTGGGTAGTTCAAAGAAAAGCCCACCAATGTAATGAAAAATTTGGTGACCTTTAGCCCACCAAAAAAAATTAGCGATCTCTACTCTATTGCTACACTAGCTAGGATCTGAGCTAGAAGAAGTGCATCGAATGCGATGGAAGGTGTGAATGCACCAGAAGCCTTTAACCAGGTGTAGACTCTATAGTCTGTACCGCGAAAAGGTATGCGCAGTCCCGAGCATGCACAACCTCTTCTTCAAGCACTCGCACTCTAATTATACTCCCCTTTTCAAAAAACTAAGAGTACTAGTATACTACATCCATTCCGGTTTATTTAGGCAAATACATATCCCAAGAAAATAATTTGATCGTAAATTTAGTTAACTATAGCGCTCGGGATGGAAGTGATAGTAATAACTAACTATAGTACAGTAGGAAAGATGATCACACCAAATTTTGCTCTGGCAACATTATGGATGGTGATGCATGTGACATTCTCCAAACAACCAAATACTTTACTAGCAAGTATACGATCATACATTCATACTACTAAATAAAGGTTTTTCAATTTACTAGACCATTTTGCAATCTATATATCAGATCATGAACTACTTCCTTTGTTCCACAATATATGCCTGTTTAGTAAGCTGTTTTAGCACTATAAATAGGCTTATATTGTGAAAATAGATGGAGTACCAACTTAAGGTCTTCCACGTGTTGGCTCATTAATGGAGATCGACGACAGCTTTAGCTTTGCCAGCTCAACCAGGAGTTTGTCCTTCTGGTCCTCCAGGTCTTGGATCTATTTGAAGCTTATGCCCAACATCTCCACCATGCTGATGTTCTGCCGCTTCAGCTCGTCAAGCTCAATCAAGTATTCCGTGGCAAGATTCCTGAGGAGGCTAAGCCCGACCTTGTCAGCGGCAAGTTTGTGCACTCCTTGACGAGGGAACTTCTGTCCACTGTCATAGCGTAGAAATCGCACATCACCTTTTTCACCATAAACTTGATCTCGAAGCCAATATTCTGTTAGATGAACAAGGAGAAAAAAATTCAGAAGTGTACCCAGAGAACTATCAAGGAAGAGGGACACGGAATCACAATTCGAATACCTCGCGGCTATACCGACTGGCCTCCATCAACGACAATGAATATGATTTCGCAGGCATGAGTGCCGCGGGAATGCGAAGACTGCCTGACCTAAAATAACATTGAGAAAGAAATGTACTAGTAGTAGGGAAATGAGTGAATCAAGAAATGTTCAAAGGCATGGAAGGTTTCCCAAGCATGGAGATTTACCTTAATGTATTTCCCTCCATCGGCGACGGTGAAGATGATTCTGCAGGCTGTAGTGCCGAGCGAATTTGAAGACCGCCCGACCTAAAAACACCATTGAGGAAGAATTTGCTAGTGGTAAATGAGCGAATCAAGAAACAGTCAAAGACGTGGAAAGTTGCGGAAGCACGGAGATTTACCTGAAGGTATCTATCCCTGACTGCGGCGGCTTTGAAGAACCTTGAGTTGAAGACTCTCGTCGGCAGCCGAGGGGTTCTACTGGGACCCATTGATCATGGCATCGCTTGGTACCGGTAGCGACATAATGGTAGAACGACAAGCCGACTTATTGTCTTCATCCAGCTTCGCTGTCGCGACACGAGCCCTTCTGTGGTGGGACTTGTTCCCGGTCATGCGGGTGAAGTATCCTAGAAAAAGGAATGAAAATGGGCAAAGCAATCTGGTAGAGAAGAACTAAAGTCGTGAAGAGCATGAGGAAGAAGGTCGAGTCTATGAGAGGTGGCCTCTTCGTCTCCACGCGAGTACGAAAAAATCATTTCCACTCAGATACAGTACTTGACACAGAAATCAAAGAGACAACCGTGAGCATTTGTCACCCCCGGCACGGTATCGACATCCACTAGTATAACTAGTAAGTTGAACGTGCCTTGCACGTGAGAATCAGATAATGAAAGTATGCCATATCATTTTTTATATAAAATTATAATTATAATAGGTGAAGCTCAAAAAATAATTATAATTTTGAGCCACGTAGGTGAGCTCAAAAATAACAATTATAATTTCGAGCCACGTCCATAAAGTATCGGTGTATATTTGGTTCTTCTACTTTGTATCATGTAGAAATCAACCTATTAGCTACTCCTAACTAAGGGTATTCACTATGTTGTCCACAAGCTTTCCATAAGTAAAAAGTAGTCCTTATGGACTTCCATAGTAGAGAATGTGGCACGACGACACGCCATGCCCATGGCAACACTTTTTTATCTTAGTGCATAATTATGTCTACGTACACCACTTCAGTGATGTGTTATGGATACACATGCTTAACCAAATGCTTAATTCTTTCTGATTCAGTACATACATCAAGGCATCCCTTTTTGTAAGAAGTAAGATAGATCTAGCTATAGTGATAGCTTAATAGAAAGATTTTAGTGATTTAGATTGTATTACAAACTTGGTCCTGATTATGGTTTGCATGATCTTCGTAACATTACTTGAAGCTGCCTGGGTTGAAGTGACATGAAGAGTTAGGCATGTCGGCCAGATTGTGTGCTGCAAGAGTTTGTCAAAAAATTGCGGAAAAAGGATAACTGTCGATGAATTATAGTGAGAGAATCACTTGCCATCGAAGAGTTATGGTGGGATAACTACTGGCAAAGAATTACATGAGGAAAAATATGTCAAGAATTATAGCCAAAGAGTACAAAATCCAGGTGAAGTAAATTACTATGGACGAATTACAGCAAGTTAAGTACTCGCCGCCCAACAATTACACTAAGCTAACTATCGAGAAGAAATCACCGACGAAAAATTGTGTACAAAGAATTATCGGTTGAAGTATGGGAAACTAAAAAAATAAAAGTAGGTAAGCCCGATATAAAAATTACCGTCGGGTTTACTAATGGTGAAGAATATCTAATTCAAAAAATTAGGGTGTAATACCGGTCTAGGCTATAAAGTTACCGTCGAGAAATTACCGGACATGCACTGTTGAGCAAAGACAACCAAAAGATTACCGTACAGAAAATTACGCACCATCGTTAAATTAGTGATGCATAAAAATAATTCTTCGAAATCTAAATCTTAAAATTACAATAAAATACCGATATAGGTCGTAAAGTTACTGCCAAGAAATTACCGTGCATGCACTATTCAGCAAAGATGGCCGGTAAATTATACCCTATATAAATTAGGCACCATCGTTAAATTAGTGCTCTGAAAAATAATCCAAAAAATACCATCGCAAATTTTAGCCAGAAGAATTACATCAGCGCAGTGTGTCACGTGCCTATTGGGCAAAATAAGTAATCTATAGTACGTAAAGTACATTGCTGGATGGAAGATCAACATACGAGAATATGCTGCGCACCGTAAACTTTGCTTGTGGCCTTCATATCCAATATTTTTTAGACTTTTCTTACCAAAAAGAACGATCTCGTCATCATTCGGAGAAATTGAGAATTGAATATTCTTTCTTGATACTTTAAAACTCACACCGACGATATTGTTTACTACTAGAAGATGCACCTATTTATCTCTAAAAATACATTTAATTCAAGAGAAATCTATCGCGCTTACTTGTGTAGCTCAAGTTTGACCAAATTTCGTTAAATTGCCAAGATGTAAAATCTTAGCAAAAAGTTGGACCCGCCATCTAAAATCTCGGTGGTATTTGATATATTAATTGTGACTCCCTGATGCGTACCTCCAAAAGCTTTTTCATGAACTTTCAAAGAAACCTACAATTTACTTGTAGTTATGTTTTTTGAACGAATTTCGGTAAATAGACATAAAGTCATTCAAGTGGTCAGAGTTATCTAGGACGTTTGCAAACTCATAAAACATACGGAATCATAAGTACAATATGTTGGTCCACTATATGTCTGAAAACTTGGCTTGTGGCATTCAAATGCATATTCTTCGTAATTCTTTATGGAAAAGAACAACCTCGTCATCACTCGGAAAATTTGAGAATGTTCTTTCCTTATAGTTGGAAACTCAGACCAACAACATTGTTTTACTACAAGAAGATGCACACATCTACCTCCGAAAAGACATTTAATTCAAGAGAAATCTATCACGCCTACTTGTAGCTTAAGTTTGACATAATTTGGTTAAAATGTCAAGATGCAAAATCTTAGCAAGAAGTTGAACCTGTTAGCAAAATCTCGGTGGTTTCTGATATATTAATTGACCTCCCAATGGGTACCTCCAAAATCTTTTTCATAAAACATCGAAAGCAACCTACAATTTACTCGTAGTTCAAATTTGACCTAATTTCGATAAATTGACATAAATCCATTCAAGTGGGCGGAGTTAGCTAGGGAGTTTGATAACTCATAAAACATGGAAATCTTAATTAAGTACAACATGTTGGTCCACTATATATGTTTGGGAGCTTGGCTTGTGGCACTCAGATCCATATTCTGCGGACTTTCTTTATGGAAAAGAACAACCTCATCATCACTCAGAAAATTTGAGAATGTTCTTTCCTTATAGTTAGAACTCACATCAACGATATTGTTTACTATAAGAAGATGCACCCATCTACCTCTGAAAAGATATTTAATTCAATACAAATCTATCGCGCCTACTTGTAGCTCAAGTCTTACCTAATTTTGCTAAAATGTCAAGATGCAAAATCTTAGCAAGAAGTTGAACCCGTTGTCAAAACTCTCGGTGGTTTCTGATATATTAGTTGACCCCCCGATGGGTACCGCCAAAAGATTTTTCATAAAACTTCCAAAGCAACCTACAATTTAATCGTAGTTCAAATTTGACCTAATTTTGATAAATCAACATAATTTCATTTAAGTGGGTAGAGTTAGATAGGGAGTTTGAAAACTCATAAAACATGGAAATATTAATTAAGTACAACATGTTGGCCCATTTTATGTCTGGAAGCTGTGCTTGTGGCATTCAGATCCATATTCTTCAGGCTTTCTTTACAGAAAAGAACAATCTCGTCATCCCTCAGGAAATTGGGAATGTTCTTTCCAGATAGTTGGAAACTCACACTGATAGCATTGTTAACTACAAGAAGACGCACCCATCTACCTCTAAAATTATATTTAATTCAAGAGAAATCTACCACGCTTACTTGTAGCTCAAGTTTGACCTAATTTCTTTAAATCGGCGAGAAGTCAGTGAAGTGTGTGAAGTTAGCTAGGAAGCTTGAAAAATGGAATTATATAAGAAACCGTGGTCCACTTTGTGTGATAATTGGGAGGGTTGCATTTTCTTATCACTATGGTAGGTCTCGTAGGAGCGAGGTGCTTCAGTTAACACGGTCGGTGGAAGTACAAGTTACATTGAGGACCTTGTAAAAAAATGAAAATTACATCCAATTTCATGTATTTAGCATAAGGTCCCTAAAACTAAGAAATGAAGTGTGTTTTGAGGTTTGTGCATACTTTTATTCACTGTGCTAAGGACTATTATCAGAATCTTCTAGATGTTAAGAATGGAAAAGAAGATCCAACTGTTAGCAGTGTTTGGATTTGCTAGTCTTGATCAAACGGTCAATGTTCAAAGTTATCCATACACTATATAGTGGTATGATATTTTAAGATATAAGACAAGATAAAGTTAAGATGACAAGTACTACTGTGAATGTCTGATGTTTTGAATAACCTTCCCTCCAGATGTTTGGTACGCAAGTGAAAATTTCGAAACCAAAAAAGTTTGATTTTTTTCCGCCAAGGACCAAAGTGGCTTCCTTCCTATGTACTCCTAATCCTACTCCGCACCAATGCGACGTCTGAACATGCCAGAGAAACAAATCCGTCCTCTCAAAAAATAAAGAAAGAAACAAAGTCGTCGTTCCAAGGCACACACGCGCAACGTCATGCTGTGAGGGAGAGATCAGTCGGGCCGGTACGCCAGGGGAGAGGGGTGGAGAGATGAGAGACATCAAAGAGGAGAGAAAACACACTTCCATTTTTTTGCGTGCATATGTCCTGGAATTTACTAATACTAGTAGAGTTAGGAGTACCTCGTGTCAGGAACCCATCGTGACTTTGCTCTGACATCTCCCACGCCAAAAAAAAACTTTGCTCTGACATCGAACCTCCTTCAGCTCATCTTCTCTCTTCTCTACCGACCTCTTCCCCTGCCTAGGTTTTATTCTCTATGCATGTACATCGCATAGACAGAGGTGAGCATATGTCTAAGCAAAGAAATACTCCTACAATATAGTAGTCGTACGAGTAAGATCCACCATTTAGACTGTGTCTATACATGATAATTAGTGGGACCTACTAAACTAAATATGCTAACTTTTGCATAGGAGTTTTATAGCTTGGTCATACACTGCCAAGTGGGCCCATTATTTGCTTTTTCATTAGGGCATCTGCAATGTATTAAAATAAACACCTTAAGGCCTATGTGGCATCCGCTAAGGTTCACCTTATATAATGTGGAGAAAATAAAGTTGCCTCAAGCTTGTGGGTTACTCATAGATAATAGAAAAATCATTTCCCCTCTCTCATCTCTCTTGCACGGAGAAATATGACAAGCTATGTGGGTCCTACCTTGCTTCAAATGTATGAAAACTTGGCTTGTGGCATTTAGATCCATATTCTTCGGACTTTCTTGATGGGAAAGACAATATCATCATCACTCAGAAAATTGAGAACGTTCTTTCCTGATAGTTGGAAAACTCACACTAACAACATTGTTTACTACAAGAAGATGCACCCATATACCTCTAAAAAGATATTTAATTCAAGAGCAATCTATTGCACTTACTTGTAGCTCAAGTTTGACCTAATTTTGTTAAATTTTCAAGGTGCAAAATCTTAGCAAGAAGTTGAACCCATCCTCAAAACTCTTGGTGGTTTGATATATTAATTGTGACCCCCGATGGGTACCTCCAAAAGATTTTTCGTAAACTTTCAGAGAAGCCCACGATTTACTTGCATTAGTTCAAATTTGACCTAATTTCTATAAATCGGCATAAAGTCATTCAAGTGGGAGGAGTTAGCTAGGAAGTTTGAGAACTCATAATCATAAGTACAACATGTTGGTCCACTATATATGTCTAAAAACTTGGTTGGTGGCATTCAGATCCATTTTCTTTGGACTTTCTTTACGGGAAATGACAATCTCGTCATCACTCGGAAAATTGAGAATGTTCTTTCCTGATAGTTGGAAACTCAGACTGACAACATTTTTTACTACAAGAAGATGCACCCATTTACCTCCAAAAAGACATTTAATTTAAGGGAAAACTATTTTTCTTACTTATAGCTCAAGTTTGACCTAATTTCATTAAATTGATATTGTGCAAAATCTTAGCAAGAACTTGAACTTGTCGTGAAAACTCTCGGTGGTTGCTGATATATTAATTGTGACTCCCGATGGCTACCTCCAAAAGCTTTCTTGTAAAATTTCAAAGCATCCCACGATTTACTTTTAGTAGTTCAAATTTGACCTAATTTCGATAAATCGGCATAAAGTCATTCAAGTGGGCGGAATTAGCTAGGAAGTTTGAAGAACTCATAAAACATGGGAATTTGTAGTACAACATGTTGGTCCACTATATATGTTTGGAAACTTAGCTTTGTGAAATTCATATCCATATTCTTCGGACTTTCTTTATAGGAAATGACGATCTCATCATCTCTCTGAAAATTGAGAATGTTCTTTCCTCATAGTTAGAAACTGTAACACCCTCACCTGATAAGGCTAAGTTCATATATATAGTGCCAATACCTGGATCGGTTCACTGCCACACATAGTATAAAATGATACCAAGTATAACCATGCATCATAAATACAACGAATATGATCCAGAATTTATATTATATTACGGCATAAAAGCAATTACAAGGTAGATCTCCATCCTTCAAATGTGCCATAGGCGAACAATTGTTGAGTGGAGTCTCGCAACCTATGAACGATCACTCAGATACGATATAACCTGCAACATAAAACGTAGCAGCCCCGAAGGGTCAATACATGGAATGTATGGCAAGTAGGCTAAAGTGGTTAATAACAGATCTATCAACTACATGCTTATTTGGCTAGATGGAGCTCACGCTCATTTGCATAAAGCAATAGTTTTATCCTAATATTTGTAACTGTCAACACCCGTATTTTTAATCCCAGATGCCTGTTATGCCATTCATCGCAATCCCCTGATTACCATTTTTGCGAGACATAACAGATTGGTACCATAGTTCATAATCCATTACAAACCATAATAAAGGTCTTACAAATAAAGGATCTCATGATCTAGTCTTACTAGAATCAATGCAGCGGAATAATATAATAACGGTAGCATGGGCGAAGCTCCATCTTCAGGGTCACAGGCAATGCTAACGATGGGAGATGATCCTAGTTGTCATAGACTTCCTACTGTCCATCATCCTGGTAGTCCTCCTCATAGTCTGGCCATAGGAATAGCCAGGGACAAAGCCATGAGTACTCTTTAAGTACTCGCAAACTATCACTAACAAATAAAGTGGTTCAAGTAGGAATCCTAAGCTCTAGGTTGTTTTGCAAAAAGCCAGATTTATCTCTAACTGAGTTTAGAAGTAGAGAAAAACTAGTTTAGTGTTTTACAACACCTAAATGGGAACTTAGCTTTCACTTTCACAACCCTGTTGTGGTCAAGTCAAAGTCATGATTCATTTCACAAGTCATTTTGAAAACATCTGACGACGGAATAGTATGGCCACTCCAACTGTCCATAACCACGGACGCGGCTATTCGAATAGTTTGACACTCTACAGAGGTGGTACACTTTCACCACCTTGTTTGTGTGTTCCTTTGCTTGTAAATGGATGCTTAGGTGAAATAAACATCATCTAAACAATTCCCAAACTTTTCTCAAATACAAATAAATCAAAACAAAGATAAATGAGTGAATGGTCATTTTGACCAATTTAACTCCCATGCCTACTTTGGCTGTCTCAAAGTTTCAGAACTTAACAACTTTTCTGGATCTTTGCACCCCTTGATTGTACTTATAAAAAAGTATCAAGGCCCACTTTGTGATCATCCAGAAACATTCAAATGCATAGTTTAAATGAAAATTCAAAATTTAATCCTTATCATATGGGAAGATCCCACTTTTTCAAAAACCACTCAAACAAGCTCAACTTTCAAAACCCAAGCATCCGCAGACTCACCAGCACCAACCTAGCACACCCACCAAAAAACTTTTCAAAATTCAAAACTTGAATCCTTGCGGCCATTGCATCAAACACTTGGCAGAAACAAATCAAACTGGCCTAACTTCACTGTTTGGAGCAGTAATTTGGCTAAGAAATGTTCACCATTGATCACCCTTGTCTCCCCCAGTGCCAACCAGTGCTTGGACAAACCTAGCCCCTACCCTTTTCCCCATGCCATGCCAACCCGAGCATCACCTTGCCAGCCGACAATGGCTAGCTAGCCAGAGCAAGCACCAAGCCTAAACAACATGTCTAGGAGGCAGCCAACACCCCACCGCCACTCCCTGTCCAGCGCTCGAACCTTGCCAGCCACTGGACCACACGCATGAACCATGCCAAGCTCGCCAGCAACCATGCCGAGAGCACGCCCAGAGCGCCACACTCGACCGACACCCACAGACCGCGCGTCGCCCTCGCCGCGTGCATACGTGATCACCACCGTCCCAGCAACCCTGCAGACACGCTCGTTCGCTGCCGCGCGGACCACGCGAGCCGTGCGCCATTAAATCTTCCGTCGGGTACACACAGAGCACCGTCGCGTTCCGATCAAACCGCACCACCCCACGTCTCGCCACCGTGTCGTTGAGCATCGTCAGGGAGCACCGCACCGCCCACTACCGTCGCCAACGCCGATAGCTGTCTGTACCGTCGACCACGACGAGCTCACCTTGCGCCCCATAGGTCCCCTCTTGCCACTATAAATAGAGGCCACCACCAGCCGAATTGAGCACACCATCTCACTCCCCTCTCCTCACTGATCGTGCCACCCCGTTCCCGAAGCAAGGCGAGCAGCACTTCGCCGGAATTTCGCCGGAGCCTGCCGCCTCTGGAGAAGAAGGGAGCCAGCGATTGGAGCCGCCCCAGGAGAAGCTGCCAGTACCAGGAGGTTCGCCGTCGTCGACTTCGTCGTTCGCCCGCCTCGCCGACCCTCGCCTGAACCCTGGTGATCCCCTAACGACCCCCACTAGCCGCGCTAGGTTTCTGTCTCGCCGGCGTTGCCCAACATCGACGATGACCCTCAGCCGTAGGATTAGAACCAGATCGAACGTCCCACATCGCCCCATACCGCTTCGCACCCCCCTATCTCACTGACGCGTGGGGACAGCAACTTAACCAGACCGCGTAAGCGCTGTGCTTAGCAGGCCGGCCCAGTATCGCTTCCCGCGCAGCCCAGTTATTTGAATTTAACCTTTTTCATTTTATTTCAAACACACTTTTGTACCCAGTTTAAAAAAATCAACCCAGGTCGATTCAGTGAACCAAATTGAATGAAACCAATTTTGTTAGAAAGGTCTAGGAATGCTGAATCCAAGCCCGTTGGATTCAAGTCATTTGGATCTGTAGATCATCCATGGTAAAAATAACAAGGAAGAAGCTTTTCTGCATTCAAACATTTTTCAAATGAAAACCATAATAGCTTTTGAGTTGATTCCAACTCTCAAAAATCACATTTAACCATACCTTTCAGAATATATAAAAATATATAGGTTTACTTACATAAATAATGTTCAAGTAATAAAAGAATGCTACATAGGCATTTTCAGTCACTTTATGTAATTAAAACAAAAGGGTAAAACCTTATTAAATTGTGACACCACTTTAAATCACATTCCCATGGACTAAAATATGTGGCGATGACATGTGTCAACATGATCCCATGTTTGGTTTGGAGAATATTAAATCTTAAGCAGTTTTTCAATGAGTAGAAATTACTTTTCTAAAAATTAAAGGAATTAAACCAAGCTTTAATCTTGTAATGTTAGTGATGATACTAGATCATCTATAGGACCCTTGTGTGTGATGAATGCAAGTAGTTATGTATTGTTTGGTGATTGTGTACCTCGTATTTATTCATAGACGCTAGTACCAACCAAGGATACGAGGAGGAAGGAGGATTCTACGAAGAAGAAGCCGAGGAGAACTTCAACCACTGCTCTGCACAAGGCAAGCCTAATGCTACTAGTTGAATGTGCAAGCTAACACTTGCAAGATACTCTACTTTAGCAAGCCTAATGCTACTAGTTGAATGTGTAAGCTAACACGTGCAAGATACTCTACTTTAGCAAGCCTAATGCTACTAGTTGAATGTGCAAGCTAACACTTGCAAGATACTCTACTTTAGCAAGCCTTACTAATCAAGTTGACCTAAGCAAGCCAATACTTGTTTGTCACTATGTCAACTATATGCCTTAAGCATATGTGATCATATCCACTTGATACCCAATCCTAGTTTTACTTGCAAGCTTATTACTTTATTTCTTTATCAAAGCTCTTACTTAGAGTTATTGGAATAAATGGTAGATACTAGAAGGATATTTGAAGGTTGCATAAAGAGCATAAAATTTGGCCTAAGTTAGATAATCTTGATGTCATCCTAAGGCATGAGATTGAACTTAGTTGAACTCCACTTGTTTACCACCCCTCATTAGTACTTACCCCCACTTGTAGATGCTAGTGCTAAGCATAAAACTTGAGCAACATTAGATGGGAATACTTGGTGAAAATGGTTATGAAAACCTTAGAATGATGGATCATTCTACTGAGATGTTTTGACATGTGTTTCCGAACACCAGATGATTTTGGTGATGAAAATGTTGAGGCATGAGCCTTAGCCCTTTATAAAACTGATGGTTGTCTGGATGCGATACCAATCCAAATTTTATCGTACAACCACAATACCCGAAGATTGGGTAGGGCTTGACTGGAAACTTATATACCTTAGTATTAGTTCCCTCACGGCCAAGGTCTGAGCTAAGGCTACCTTGTGAAGATTGTCCACCTATGCAGTACCCAAGATGACAGTTGGTCATGGTTGGGAGGCCAAACTCACAGGAGAGGTGCTTATATTAGGGCGTGTAATTGAAAGGTTAGGATTGATTATCCACATACTGAGTATGGTGAATTCAGGATTTGTTCCTGACGGATGTATCGAATGTTGTGGTGAAAGTGTACAATCTCTGCAGAGTGTCAAACTATTCGAATAGCCGCGTCCGCGGTTATGGACAGTTGGAGTGGCCATACTGTTCCCCCGTCAGATGTTTTCAAAAGACTTGTGAAATGAATTGAGACTTTGACTTGACCACAACAGGGTTGTGATATGAAATACAAGTTCCTACTTAGGAGTTATAAAACTGTGACTAGCTTCTATTGCCTCTTAGCTTAGTAGAGATAAATCTGGCTTTTGCAAAACAACCCTAGAGCCTAGTGTCCTATTATCAAAAACCCCTTTCACTTGTTAGTATTAGTTTGCGAGTACTTAAAGAGTACTCATGGCTTTGTCCCTGGCTATTCCCGTGGCCAAACTATGAAGATGAGTACCTGGAGGATGGACCCCAGGAAGGTTACGACAACTAGGATCATCTCCCATCGTCAGCATTGCGTGTGACCCCGAAGATGTAGCTTTGCCTACGCTACCGTTATTATTACGTATTCCGCTGCTTGAAGTTGTATTAAGAACTGGATCATGAGATCCCTATTTGTGTAAGACCTTATGTATGGTTTGTAATGGATGATGTACTATGGTATCCAATTCTGTTATGTCTCGCAAAAATGGTAATCCTGGGATTGCGATGTATGGCATAATAGGCATCTGGGATTAAAAATCCGGGTGTTGACAAGTTGGTATCAGAGCCATCCTGACCATAGGAGACCCTAGTTAGACTGGACGTTTGAATCAAAAACTTAGTTTCAAAACCAAAGGAAGCAAATATTTACAAAAACTTATTCTCATTCTTACCTCTTGGACTCCATAAAAATTCACGCTAGCAAATATTTACAAAAACTTATTCTCATTCTTACCTCTTGAACTCTTTCATAAAAATTCACGCTACTCCAAAAGTATTTCAAAGCTTACATCAAAATTTTGCACCCTAGATCACTTTTAGTAAAACTCACAACTACGCTAGTGCCCAAACGTAGTGAGTAGTATTCGGTCCCACTGTATCGTAGTTTCTAGAATGGTTCTTAAAACCATCTGTTTTTCTTTGTTGTGGTGTGTGTTGTATCGTGTGCTATGAATGAATGAATGAAAAACGAGTGGCTAGAAAAATCTGAGTTAAACTTTAAAAACTTTAATCCCAGAACTTTAGAAATTTCCATCTTTTCTCATGATCTATCTCAATCTTCAGATGCCACGCGGAGGAAGTGCTTCATCCCCGAATCCGATGTTGCAGATTCTGCAAATGTTGACCTCTGACCGCGAAGCTGAAAGAGCCGAACGTCAAGCCAACCTAGCCACCCTGCAGCAGATAGCCCAGCTAGCCCACAACAACCAAGGCCACGAAAATCAGGACAACCATGGATCTAAGCTCAAGAATTTCCAGAACACCAACCCACCTGTTTTCACTAAGTCGGAAGAGCCCTTAGACGCAGATGATTGGCTGCAAACCATGGAAAATAACCTAGAAGTCGCCGGAGTGGAAGCCAACGAGAAAGTCCTGTTCGCCACCCACTATCTAGCCGGAGATGGCCGAGCATGGTGGAACAGTGTTCGCGCAATGACCGGAGGCCAAATGATGACCTGGGAGGAATTCAAGGTCAAGTTTAGCCGAACCCATGTGCCACCGGGTTTGATCAAGAGGATGAGAGACGAGTTCAGAGAACTGAAGCAAGGAAGGATGACCGTAGTGGAATAGCGTGACAAATTCTTGTCATTAGCTAGGTATGCCCCAGATGAGATCGACACCGAAGCCAAGAAGAAAGAAAGATTCCTGAATGGTCTGCACGATGAGATGCAGATAGTGTTAGTCAATATCCCCTTTGCTAATATTGAAGCCCTTGTTGAGTCTGCTATCCAGATGGAAGGAAAGATCAACCAAGCCAATGAGAACCGCAAGCGTCGCATGATGCATCAGCCCGGAACCCATCAGACCCCAAAGTATCGCCCTAACCCATCTCCAGGATTTGCCCCAAGAACCAACAGACCCCCGATGAACCGTCCGACCTATCCCAACCGTGGAAACCCTAGGCCCGGAGGAAATCACAACAACCCCAGCAACGCTAGCAATTTCAACCGTGCCCCACCCAAGTTCAACAACAACAATGCTGCCACCAACACCAACACTGCCCCGAGGACTGGAAGCAATGCTGTGCCTGTAGCAGCAAAGGACAAGTCGCAATTGACTTGTTATGACTGTGGAAATAAGGGTCACTACTCCAATGAGTGCCCTAACAAGAAGAATGCCGCAGCCCCCAATGCCAATGTCCCAGCTCAGCAACAGCGTCGTGTTCAACCCGGAAGAAGGTTTGCCCTAGGGAATTCGCTCAACCGCAATGGCCGTATTTTTCTCATGCATGCTGAAGAAGCTCAGGAAGCGCAGATGTCGTGCTGGGTATGTTTTCTGTTAATTCAGTACTTGCACGAGTGTTGTTTGATTCTGGTGCATCGCATTCATTTGTCACCGAAGAATTTGCATGCACTAGTAAAATTCAACCAACCAAACTGAAGCATGTCATGATTGTTCAAATTCCTGGATCAACCACCAAGGCTAGGCAAATTTGCAAAGCCGTCCCTATCCGAATCCATGGCATAGATTTTTATGCAAATCTGATAGTACTCGGAACTAAAGGTTTGGAAGTAGTACTAGGAATGGATTGGATGTCCAAACCTAAAGGATTGATTGACTGTGCTAAGAAAGCCATAACCATGACCAGTACAGCCGGAATATCAGTCGAGCATATATCTGAAACCTTACCTCGCCAATTCAAGTGCAACAAGAGTATAGCCCAACCTACCATTGACCAAGTCCGGTTCGTCTGTGAATACCCCGATGTATTTCTATATGTTTTGCCCGGTATGCCCCCAGATCGGGATATCGAGTTTATCGTTGAACTAATCCCTAGAACTGGACCCATAGCCCAGAGACCATATAGTATGAACCTGTCAGAACTAGAAGAACTGAAGAAGCAACTGGATTCCATGCTAGAAATTGGATTGATTCAACCGAGTGCGTCCCCATGGAGATCACCTGTCTTGTTTGTGGATAAGAAGGATGGAGGTAACTGTTTGTGTACGGATTATCGGAAGTTGAATGATGTCACCATCAAGAACAAATACCCCTTGCCCAAGATAGAAGATCTGTTTGTTCAGTTGACCGGTGCCAAGGTGTTTTCTAAGATTGATCTTAGAACAGGCTATCATCAACTCAAGATTCATGCAGAGGATATCCCAAAGACTGCCTTTACCACCAATATGGATTGTATGAGTATATAGTCATGTCTTTTGGATTAACCAATGCCCCCGCTTATTTCATGAATCTCATGAATAAGATTTTTATGGACTTCCTGGATAAGTTTGTCGTTGTTTTCATCGATGACATTCTGATTTTTTCCAAATCAGAAGAAGAACATGAGCTACACCTAAGGACCATTCTTGGAACCCTTAGAGAGCATCAGCTGTATGCAAAGTTTAGCAAATGTGAATTCTGGTTACAGGAGGTAGGATTCCTCGGTCACATTGTATCAGCCGGAGGAATTGCCGTTGACCCTGCCAAAGTGAAAGATGTCGAGGATTGGCAAGCCCCAACCACTCAAACCCAAGTTCGTGCATTTCTCGGATTGGCGGGATATTACCGCAAGTTCGTAGAAGGATTCTCGAGTATCGCCAGACCCATGACCCAATTGCTGAAGAAGGACAATAAGTTTGAATGGACCGACAAATGTGAAGCGAGTTTTCAAGAACTCAAGAGGAGATTGATTTCAGCCCCAATCTTGATCATGCCGGATATCACGAAGCCCTTCGATGTGTATTGTGATGCATCCAAGATCGGTCTCGGATGTGTGCTAATGCAAAAAGGCAAAGTTATATCTTATCTATCTCGACAACTAAAGCAACATGAACAAAATTACCCAACCCATGACCTCGAACTCGCAGCCGTAGTTCTAGCCCTAAAGACGTGGAGACATTACCTAATGGGAAATCGTTGTGAAGTCTATACGGATCACAAGAGTCTGAAGTATATATTCACTTAGAAGGAGCTGAATATGAGACAGAGAAGGTGGATTGAGCTAATCAAGGATTACGACCTGGATATTCACTATCACCCTGGTAAAGCCAATGTGGTAGCCGATGCCCTTAGCAGATTGCCGTGCCGCTTGAACTCCATGATCTTGAAGGAGCAACCAAGCTTGCACAAAGAGATGGAAGATTTTCGAATGGAATTAGTAAGTGAAGTATTTTTGGCTAGCATAGAACTCTAGCCCACTTTGATCAGTCAGATTAAAGAGGCGCAGAAAGGAAATGCTAGTATCGATGGAATCAAGCGTCGTATCGGTACAGGCAAAGTACCCGGATTCACCAAAGACGAAGAAGGAGTTCTGTGGTACAAAGGACGCCTTTGTGTACCAGCAGATTCTGAGTTGAAAGAAGTGATTCTGAAGGAGGCTCATGATACTCTTTATTCTATCCATCCCGGAGGAACTAAGATGTATCAAGATTTAAAAGAGCAATTTTGGTGGCATAAGATGAAGAGAGAAATCGGAAGCTATATCGCCAAGTGTGATATATGTCAGCGAGTCAAGGCAGGACATCAAAGACCCGCTGGATTGTTGCAACCCTTGCAGATTCCGGAATGGAAATGGGATTCCATTGGAATGGACTTTATCACTGTACTACCTACTTCTAGTAGGGGAAATGACTCTATCTGGGTCATAGTGGACCGATTGTCCAAAGTCGCCCATTTCTTACCCGTCAAGACCACATATCAGAGTTCGAAGCTAGCAGAGTTATACATCGCTAGAATCGTTAGTTTGCATGGAGTCCCCAAGAACATCGTATCTGATCGAGGAACTCAGTTTACCTCGAGATTCTGGAAGAAAGTCCAGAAGGTTTAGGAACCCGCCTAGATTTCAGCACCGCGTATCACCCTCAGACCGATGGACAAATAGAGCGAGTAAACCAAATACTCGAAGATATGCTGAGAGCATGTGTGCTAGAATATGGATACAAGTGGGAAGACTGTCTGCCGTTTGCAGAATTTTCATACAACAACAGTTATCAAGCCAGTTTACAAATGGCCCCATTTGAATTCATGTACGGAAGGAAGTGTCGCACCCCTTTGAACTGGTCGGAAGTAGGAAAGAGTCAGATTTTCGGACCCGACATCCTACGAGAAGCAGAAGAGAATGTTCACCAGATTCGTGAGCACCTCAAGACAGCTCAATCAAGACAGAAGAGTTACGCCGACAAGAGACGTAGAGACCTCGCCTTCAACATAGGAGATTTTGTATATCTGAAAGTGTCGCCATTGAAGGGAATGCAGCGTTTCCAACTCAAAGGAAAGTTAGCCCCCAGATATATCGGACCCTTCAAGATTCTGAACCGTCGAGGAGAAGTGTCGTATCAATTGGAACTACCTGAAGAGATGTCAGCTGTGCACAATGTGTTCCATATCTCTTTACTTCGCAAGTGTCTCGAAGTCCCAGAGAAGACCGAAGTGTTCAAGAATATCGACCACCAGACCATAGAGATCAACGATGACCTGACTTATCCAGAAGTACCCATCCGTATTTTGGAAGAAGCTTTCTGAAATACCCGAACCCGAAGCATCAAGTTTCTCAAGATTCAGTGGAGCAACCACACAGAAGAGGAAGCTACCTGGGAGCGCGAAGATCACATCAAGACAAAGTTTCCCGATCTCTTCAAATCCTAGGTAATATTTTTCGTCCTTTTTCAAATCTCGGGACGAGATTTTGTTTAAGGGGGGAAGGTTTGTAACATCCCAAAAATACTAAACTTGGATCATCAAACTCTAATCATCAAATTTAGGGTTAACAAAAACTTTGCTAAATAAAAATAAGAATGCATGCATGGTGTATGCATTTCATTTGGAATTCTTTTGAACCACCTTGTTTGTGTGTTCCTTTGCTTGTAAATGGATGCTTAGGTGAAATAAACATCATCTAAACAATTCCCAAACTTTTCTCAAAGACAAATAAATCAAAACAAAGATAAATGAGTGAATGGTCATTTTGACCAATTTAACTCCCATGCCTACTTTGGCTGTCTCAAACTTTCAGAACTTAACAGAAAATTTTCTGGATCTTTGCACCCCTTGATTGTACTCATAACAAAGTATCAAGGCCCACTTTGTGATCATCCAGAAACATTCAAATGCATAGTTTAAATGACAATTCAAAATTTAATCCTTATCATATGGGAAGATCCCACTTTTTCAAAAACCACTCAAACAAGCTCAACTTTCAAAACCCAAGCATCTGCAGACTCACCAGCACCAACCTATCACACCCACCAAAAATCTTTTGAAAATTCAAAACTTGAATTCTTGCGGCCATTTCATCAAAACTTGGCAGAAACAAATCAAACTGGCCTAACTTCACTGTTTGGAGCAGTAATTTGGCTAAGCAATGTTCACCATTGATCACCCTTGTCTCCCCAGTGCCAACTAGTGCTTGGACAAACCCTAGCCCCTACCCTTTGCCCCATGCCATGCCAACCCGAGCATCACCTTGCCAACCGACAATGGCTAGCTAGCCAGAGCAGGCACCAAGCCTAAACAACATGTCTAGGAGGCAGCCAACACCCCACCGCCACTCCCTGTCCAGCGCTTGAACCCTGCCAGCCACTGGACCACACGCATGAACCATGCCAAGCTCGCCAGCAACCATGCGGAGAGAACGCCCAGAGCGCCACACTCGACCGACGCCCACAGACCGCGCGCCGCCCTCGCCACGTGCATACGTGATCACCACCGTCCCAGCAACCCCGCAGACATGCTCGTTCGCCGCCGCGCGGACCACGCGCGCTGTGCGCCATTAAATCTTCCGTCGGGCATGCGCAGAGCACCGTCGTGTGCCGATCAAACCGCACCACCCCACATCTCGTAACCGTGTCGTTGAGCATCGCCAGGGAGCACCGCACCGCCCCCTACCGTCGCCCACGCCGATAGCTGTCTGTACCATCGACCACGACAAGCTCACCTTGCGCCCCGTCGGTCCCCTCTCGCCACTATAAATAGAGGCCACCCCTAGAGCACACCATCTCACTCCCCTCTCCTCGCTGATCGTGCCACCCCGTTCCCGAAGCAAGGCGAGCAGCACTTCGCCGGAATTTCGCCGGAGCCTGCCGCCTCTGGAGAAGAAGGGAGCCAGCGATTGGAGCCGCCCCAGGAGAAGCTGCCGGTACCAGGAGGTTCGCCGTCGTCGATTTCGTCGTTCGCCCGCCTCGCCGACCCTCGCCTGAACCCCGGTGAGCCCCCAACGACCCCCACTGGCCGCGCTAGGTTTCTGTCTCGCCGGCATTGCCCAACGTCGACAATGACCCTCAGCCGTTGGATTAGAACCAGATCGAACGTCCCACATCGCCCCATACTGCTTCGCACCCCCTGTCCCACTGATGCATGGGGACAGCGACTTAACCAGCCCGCGTAAGCGCTGTGCTTAGCAGGTCGGCCCAGTATCGCTTCCCGCGCAGCCCAGTTATTTGAATTTAACCTTTTTCATTTTATTTCAAACACACTTCTGTACCCAGTTTCAAAAATCAACCCAGGTCGATTCAGTGAACCAAATTGAATGAAACCAATTTTGTTAGAAAGGTCTGGGAATGCTAAATCCAAGACCGTTGGATTCAAGTCATTGGATCTATATATCATCCATGGTAAAAATAACAAGGCAAAAGCTTTTCTGCATTCAAACATTTTTCAAATTAAAACCAAAATAGCTTTTGAGTTGATTCCAACTCTCAAAAATCACATTTAACCATACCTTTCAGAATATATAAAAATATATAGGTTTACTTACAGAAATAATGTTCAAGTTTTAATAAAAGAATGCTACATAGACATTTCCAGTCACTTTATGTAATTAAAATAAAAGGGTAAAACCTTATTAAATTGTGACACCACTTTAAATAACATTCCCATGGACTAAAATATAAGGTGATGACATGTGTCAACATGATCCCATGTTTGGTTTGGAGAATATTAAATCTTAAGTAGTTTTTCAATGAGTAGAAATTACTTTTCTAAAAATAAAAGGAATTAAACCAAGCTTTAATCTTGTAATGTTAGTGATGATACTAGATCATCTATAGGACCCTTGTGTGTGATGAATGCAAGTAGTTAAGTATTATTTGGTGATTGTGTACCTCGTATTTATTCATAGAGGCTAGTACCGACCAAGGATACGAGGAGGAAGGAGGATTCTACGAAGAAGAAGCCGAGGAGATCTTCAACCACTGCTCTGCACAAGGCAAGCCTAATGCTACTAGTTAAATGTGCAAGCTAACACTTGCAAGATACTCTACTTTAGCAAGCCTAATGCTACTAGTTGAATGTGCAAGCTAACACTTGCAAGATACTCTACTTTAGCAAGCCTAATGCTACTAGTTGAATGTGCAAGCTAACACTTGCAAGATACTCTACTTTAGCAAGCCTTACTAATCAAGTTGACCTAAGCAAGCCAATACTTGTTTGTCACTATGTCAACTATATGCCTTAAGCATATGTGATCATATCCACTTGATACCCAATCCTAGTTTTACTTGCAAGCTTATTACTTTATTTCTTTATCAAAGCTCTTACTTAGAGTTATTGGAATAAATGGTAGATACTAGAAGGATATTTGAAGGTTGCATAAAGAGTATAAAATTTGGCCTAAGTTAGACAATCTTGATGTCATCCTAAGGCATGAGATTGAACTTAGTTGAACTCCACTTGTTTACCACCCCTCATTAGTACTTACCCCCACTTGTAGATGCTAGTGCTAAGCATAAAACTTGAGCAACATTAGATGGGAATACTTGGTGAAAATGGTTATGAAAACCTTAGAATGATGGATCATGCTACTGAGATGTTTTGACATGTGTTTCCGAACACCAGATGATTTTGGTGATGAAAATGTTGAGGCATGAGCCTTAGCCCTTTATAAAACTGATGGTTGTCTGGATGCGATACCATTCCAAATTTTATCGTACAACCACAATACCCGAAGATTGGGTAGGGCTTGACTGGAAACTTATATACCTTAGTATTAGTTCCCTCCCGGCCAAGGTCTGAGCTGAGGCTACCTTGTGAAGATTGTCCACCTGTGCAGTACCCAAGATGACAGTTGGTCATGGTTGGGAGGCCAAACTCACAGGAGAGGTGCTTATACTAGGGCGTGTAATTGAAAGGTTAGGATTGATTATCCGCATACTGAGTATGGTGAATTCAGGATTTGTTCCTGACGGATGTATCGAATGTTGTGGTGAAAGTGTACAACCTCTGCAGAGTGTCAAACTATTCGAATAGCCGCGTCCGCCGTTATGGACAGTTGGAGTGGCCATACTGTTCCCCCGTCAGATGTTTTCAAAAGACTTGTGAAATGAATTGAGACTTTGACTTGACCACGACAGGGTTGTGATATGAAATACAAGTTCCTACTTAGGAGTTATAAAACTGTGACTAGCTTCTCTTGCCTCTCAGCTTAGTAGAGATAAATCTGGCTTTTGCAAAACAACCCTAGAGCCTAGTGTCCTATTATCAAAAACCCCTTTCACTTGTTAGTATTAGTTTGTGAGTACTTAAAGAGTACTCATGGCTTTTTCCCTGGCTATTCCCGTGGCCAGACTATGAAGAGGAGTACCTGGAGGATGGACCCCAGGAAGGTTACGACAACTAGGATCATCTCCCATCGTCAGCATTGCGTGTGACCACGAAGATGAAGCTTCGCCTACGCTACCGTTATTATTACGTATTCCGCTGCTTGAAGTTGTATTAAGAACTGGATCATGAGATCCCTATTTGTGTAAGACCTTATGTATGGTTTGTGATGGATGATGTACTATGGTATCCAATTCTGTTATGTCTCGCAAAAATGGTAATCCTAGGATTGCGATGTATGGCATAACAGGCATCTGGGATTAAAAATCCGGGTGTTGACATAATGCTACCTTTAAACATCTTTCTAAAATCTACAATTCACTAACTAAACTTAAATAAGAAGCTTTGATAAAGAAATAAAATCACTAAGTTTGCAAGTAAAACTAGGATTGGTAACATCAATTAGTATAATCAAAGCATGCCTAATGCATTGCATAGATTATCTTGTAGGTGTAAGCTTGCAAGTAAAACTTGCATTGTTTATCTTAGCTTGCTAAGATAGTAGCTTGCCTTGTGTAGAGCAGTGGTTGAAGTTCTCCTGGCTTCTTCCTCGTAGTATCCTCCTTCCTCCTCATATCCTTGGTCGGTACTAGCATCTATAAATACATACGAGGTACACAATCACCAAACAATTCTTAACTACTCTATTTAGCACACAAAGGTTCACACTAGATGATCAAGCATCATCACTATTATCACAAAGAGTAAGGCAATAGTTTTATTTATTTTATTTTAGAAAAGTAATATCTACTCATTGAAAAACTACTTAAGATTTAATATTCTCCAACTTAAATATGGGCTCATGTTGACACATGTCATTACCACATATTTCAGTACTTGGGAATGTGATTTAAAGTGGTGTCACAATTTAATAAGGTTTAACCTTTTTATTTTAATTGAATAAATTGACTAGAAATGCGTATTCTTTTATTACTTGTCCATTATTTCTGCAAGTAAACCTAGATATTTTTCTATATTCAGAGGTCTTACTAAATGTGATTTTTGAGAGTTGGAATCAACTCAAAATCATTCATGGTTGAATTTTGAAAAATGTTTGAATGCAGAAAATCTTCTGCCTTGTTATTTTTACTATAGGTGATCTATAATTCCAAATGATTTTAATCCAACGGGCTTGGATTAAGAATTTCAGTACCTTTCTAGAAAAATTAGTTTCATGCAATTTGGTTCAGTGAATCTCCCTGAAATGATTTTTGAATCTAGAGACAGAACTAAGTTTGAAACTAAATGGAAAAACCTAAATTTGAATTACTGGGTCGCACGGGAGTGTAAATGGGCCGGCCCACTATGCACAGTGTGCTCGCGGGTGGGTTTAAGGGGCTGTCCCCACCATTCAGCGAGACAAGGGGGTGCGAAGGTGTACGGGGCAATCTGGACCATGCGATTAACATCTAATCTACCGGGTGGGGCTTGTCATCTCCGTCGGGCAACACCGGCGAGACTGAACCCTAACACGACCAGTGGGGGTGTATGGGGGCTCACCGGGGCTCAGTCGAGGGTCGGCTATGGGGGCGAACGACGAAGTCGACAATGTCGATCCTCCTGGTACCGACTCCAATCGACAGCTCCTCTTCTCCTCCTCCGCGCCAGACTCTGGTGCAATTCTGGCCACCTGGTGCTTGCCTTGCTCCGAGAATGTGGAGGGGTGGTTCTGAGAGAGAGGGGAGTGTGATGGTGTGCTGAAATCGAACGAGTGAGGCCTCTATTTATAGTGCAAAGAGGGTACCGAAGGGGTGCAGGTGGAGCTCGTCGTGGTCGTCGTCACAGTGAGCTAATGGCATGGCTGTGGGTAGGGGACGGTGCACTGCTTCCTGGCGAAGGTCAACGGCATGGTGGCGAGGCATGGGGCGGTGCAATGCGGTCGGAACGCTGCGATGCTCTAGACGGGTCCGACGGGAAAATTAATGGCGCACAGGCTCTCCTGGTCATGCAACATGTCCGGGCAGTTCCTGGGGCGGTGGTGATCACGCATGCTAGCGGTGAGGACGGGGCACAATATGTGCTCGCGTGTCGAGCGTGGCGCTCTGGCGCGCTCTCAGCATGGCACAGAGGCATAGGGGCGCGTCGGTTCTAGGGTGGTCCAGGGGCTGGCAGTGCTTGGGTATTGGACAGTGGGTGGCGGTGGACGGTGGCTCGTGTCCTAGAAAAGGTTGGCGAGGCTAGGGAAGATCCTAGCTTGCTGTCGACAATGGGGTGGCCATTTGGGCTTGGCCATGCTCACCATTGATGACAATGTCAAGCTTACAGTGAGCTAGAGCTTGTTAAATGAGTTAGATCATCTACTGAGTGTGTGTTGTGAGCTAGAGGGGAGACAAGTTAGGCACAAACACTGCTCACTATAGTGTTTGATGTTTTGTTTGATCTGTCTTTGCAAGGTGTTTGATGAAATGGCCGAAAGATATTTGAATTTGAATTTTTGAGTGAAACTTGGTGGGTGTACTAGTAACATACTAGGTAGTCCATGGTTGCTTGGAATTGTAAAGGTGCACTGGTTTGGTTGGGTTTTGAGAAATGGTGATCTTCACCTATGACATAGATTCAATTTTGAATTGTCATTTGAATCAAGTTACCAAATGTTTCTGTGAGTTTTCAAGGTGGGCTTGGGTTCACTTTTACTTGGTCTAGCAAGGTGTGAAAAGAAATGGATTTGTTTGTATTTGAAACCTTCGACTAGAAACACTCAAAGTGGCCTAGTGAGCAAGATTGGCAAAAATGACCATTTGCTTGTTTTGTTTGTTTTTGAATTTATATTGATTTGTTTTTGCTTGGATTTGATTTAGATGATGTTGTTTTCATCTTTAAACCATTCCTTGCTATTCACAACAATCACACAAGTCCATTCATGCATTCATACAATCATCACATACACACATGCATTCATATGATTTTAATTATAAAAGTTTTTGTTAACCCTAATTTTGTGTGATTGGATTTGATAATCCTTGATAAATATTTTTGGGATGTTACAAACCTTCCATCCTTAAAAAAAATCTCATCCCGAGATTTGAGAAAGAAGAAAAAGAGAACTAGGACTTAAAGAGATCGGGAAACTCTATCCTAATGTAGTCTTCTCGCTCTCAGGTAGCTTCTTCTTCGGTGTGGTTGCTCCACTGGATCTTGAGAAACTTGATACTCTGGGTCCTGGTGGTTCTGAAAGCTTCCTCCAAAATATGGATGGGTACTTCGGGATATGTCAGGTCATCGTTGATCTCTATGGTTCAGTAATCAATGTTTTTGAACACTTCAGTCTTTTCCGGGACTTCTAGGCATTTGCAAAGTAACAAAATATGGAACACATTATGCACGGCTGACATTTCCTCTGGCAGTTCCAGTTGATACGATACTTATCCTTGACGATTCAGAGTATTGAAAGGTCTGATATATCTGGGGGCTAACTTTCCTTTGAGCTGGAAACATTGCATTCCCTTTAATGGTGACAGTTTGAGATACACAAAATCTCCGATATTGAAAGCGAGGTCTCTACGTCTCTCTTCGGCGTAACTCTTCTGTCTTGATTGGGCGGTCTTGAGGTGCTCACGGATCTTGTGAACTTTCTCTTCGTCTTCTCGTAGGATGTCGGGGTCTGAAAATCTGACTCTCTCCTACTTCCGACCAATTCAAAGGGGTACGACACTTCCTTCCATACATGAATTCAAATGGGGCCATTTGCAAACTGGCTTGATAACCGTTGTTGTATGAAAATTTTGCCAAAGGTAGACAATCTTCCCATTTTGATACATACTCTAGCACACAGGCTCTCAACATATCTTCGTGTATTTGATTTACTCGCTCCGTTTGTCCATCAGTCTGAGGGTGATAAGCTGTGCTGAAATCCAGTCTGGTTCCTAATTCTCCTTGGACTTTCTTCCAAAATCTTGAGGTAAACTGGGTTCCTCGATCCGATACAATGTTCTTGGGGACTCCATGCAAACTAACAATTCTAGCAATATACAACTTTGCTAGCTTCGAACTCTGATAGGTGGTCTTGACTGGTAAGAAATAGGATACCTTGGATAGTCTATCAACTATGACCCAAATAGAGTCATTTCCCCTACTAGATGTAGGAAGACCGGTGATAAAATCCATTCCTACAGAATCCCATTTCCATTCCATAATCTACAATATTTGCAATAGTCCTGCGGGTCTCTGATGTCCCGCCTTGACTCTCTGACAAATATCGCACTTGGCTATGTAGCTTCCAATTTCTCTCTTCATCTTATGCCACCAAAATTGCTCCTTCAAATCTTGATACATCTTTGTTCCTCCGGGGTGGATAGAATAGAGAATATCATGGGATTCTTTCAAAATAGCTTGCTTCAACTCTGAATCTGCTGGCACATAGATACGTCCTTTGTACCACAAAACTCCTTCATCTTCGGTGAATCCGGGTACTTTGCCTGTACCTATGCGATGTTTGATTCCGTCGATACTAGCATTTCCTTTCTGCGCCTCCTTGATCTGACTGATCAAAGTGGGTTGAAGTTTTATGCTAGCCAAAAATCCTTCACTTACTAATTCTATTCTAAAATCTTCCATCTCCTTGTGCAGACTTGGTTGCTCCTCCAGAATCATAGAGTTCTAGCGGCATGGCAATCTGCTAAGGTCATGTGCTACCACATTGGCTTTACCAGGCTAATAGTGGATGTCCAGATCATAGTCCTTGATTAGCTCTATCCATCTTCTCTGCCTCATATTCAGCTCCTTCTCAGTGAAAATGTACTTCATGCTTTTGTGATCGGAATAAATCTCACAACGGTTTCCCATAAGGTAATGCCTCCATGTCTTCAGGGCTAGAACTACGGCTGCTAGTTCAAGGTCATGGGTAGGATAATTCTTCTCATGCTGCTTCAGTTGTCGGGATAGATAAGATATTACTTTGCCTTCCTGCATTAGCACACATTCGAGACCAATCTTGGATGCGTCACAATACACATCAAAGGGCTTCGTGATATCCGACATGATCAAGATTGGGGCTGAGATCAATCTCTTCTTGAGTTCTTGAAAACTCGCTTCACATTTGTCCGTCCATTCAAACTTCTTATCCTTCTCCAACAATTGGGTCATGGGTCTTGCGATGCTCGAGAATCCTTCTACAAACTTGCGGTAGTATCCCGCTAATCCGAGAAATGCACGAACTTGGGTTTGAGTGGTTGGGGCTTGCCAATCTTCAACATCCGTCACCTTTTCAGGGTCAACGGCAATTCCTCCGGCTGATACAATATGTCCGAGGAATCCTATTTCCTGTAACCAGAATTCACATTTGCTAAACTTGGCATACAAGTGATGCTCCCTAAGGGTTCCAAGGATGGTCCTTAGGTGTAGCTCATGTTCTTCTTCTGATTTGGAATAGATCAGAATGTCATCAATGAAAACAGCGACAAACATATCTAGGAAGTCCATAAAAATATTATTCATGCGTTTCATGAAATAAGAGGGGGCATTGGTTAATCCAAAGGACATGACAGTATACTCATACAGTCCATATCCGGTGGTAAAGGCAGTCTTTAGAATATCCTCTGCGTGAATCTTGAGTTGATGATAACCAGTTCTAAGATCAATCTTAGAAAACACTTTGGCACCGGTCAACTGGTCAAACAGGTCTTCTATCTTAGGAAGTGGGTACTTGTTCTTGATGGTGACATCATTCAACTTCCGATATTCCGTACACAAACGGTTACCTCCATCTTTCTTGTCCACAAATAAAACAGGTGATCTCCATGGCGAAGCACTTAGTTGAATCAGTCCTATCTCCAGCATAGCATCCAGTTGCTTCTTCAGCTCCACTAATTCAGACGGGTTCATACTATAAGGTCTCTGGGCTATGGGTCTGGTTCTAGGGATTAATTCAATGATAAACTCGATATCCCGATCTGGGGGCATACCGGGCAAAACATCTGGAAATACATTGGGATATTCACAGACTACTCTGACGTGGCCAATGGTTGGTTGGGATAGACTCTTGTTGCACTTGAATTGACGGGGCAAGGTTTCAGATACATGCTCTACTGATATTCCGGTTGTACTGGTCACGGTTATGGATTTCTTGGCATAGTCGATTAATCCTTTATGTTTTGACATCCAATCCATTCCCAGTACTACTTCCAAACCTTTAATTCCGAGTAATATTAGATTAGCATAGAAATCTATGCCATGGATTCGGATAGGTACGGCCTTGCAAATTTGTCTAGCTTTGGTGGTTGAACCAGGTATTTGAACTATCATAACATGCTTCAATTTTGTTGGTTGAATCTTACTAGTGCATGCAAATTCTTCGGTGACAAACGAGCACGATGCTCCAGAATCAAACAACACTCTTGCAAGTACTGAGTTAATAGAAAACATACCCAGCACGACATCTGGCGCTTCTTGGGCTTCTTCCCCATTCATGAGAAACAGACATCCATTGCGGTTGAGGGAATTCCCTGGGGCAAATATTCTTCCAAGCTGAACACGATGCTACTGCTGAGCTGGGGCATTCGCATTGGGGGCTGTGGCAATATTCTTGGGGCACTCATTGGAATAGTGACCTTTGGTTCCACATTCATAACAAGTCACTTGGGACTTGTCTTTTGCTGCAACAGGCACACCATTGCTTCCAGTCCTCGGGGCAGTATTGGTGTTGGTGGCGGCATTGTTGTTGTTGAACTTGGGTGGTGCACAATTGAAATTATTGGAGTTGTCGGGGTTGTTGTGGTTTCCTCCGGGCCTTGGGTTTCCACGGTTGAGATAGGTTGGATGGTTCATCGGGGGTCTATGGGTTCTCGGGGCAAATCCTGTAGATGGGTTGGGGTGATACTTTGAGGTATGGTGGGTTCCTGGTTGATGCATCATTCTACGCTTGCGGTTCTCATTGTCTTGGTTGATCTTGCCTTCCATCTGAATGGCAGAATCCACTAAGGCTTCAATGTCAGCAAACGGAATGTTGACTAACACCGTCTGCATCTCATCATGCAGACCATTCAAGAATCTCTCCTTCTTGTTGGCTTTAGTGTCAATCTCATCCGGTGCATACCTAGCTAATGACAAAAATTTGTCACGGTACTCAACTACGGTCATCCTCCCTTGCTTAAGTTCCCTGAACTCATCTCTCATCCTCTTGATCAAACCCAGTGGCACATGAGTTCTGCTAAAATTGATCTTGAATTCATCCCAAGTCATCATTTGTCCTCCATTCATGGCGCGAACGCTGTTCCACCACGCTCTTGCATCTCCTGCCAGATAGTGGGTGGCAAACAGTACTTTCTCGTTGGCTTCCACTCCTGCAACTTCTAAGTTGTTCTCCATGGTTTGCAGCCAACCATCGGCATCTAGGTGCTCTTCAGATTTAGTGAAGATGGGTGGATTGGTGTTCTGAAAAGTTCTTGAGCTTTGATCCATGGTTGTCCTGATTTCCATGGCCTTGGTTGTTGTTGGCCATCTGAGCTATGTGTTGAAGGGTGGCTAAGTTGGCTTGACGTTCGGCTCTTTTAGCTTCGCAGTCAGAAACCAACATTTGCAAGATCTGCATCATTGGGTCTGGGGATGAAGTCCTTCCTCTACGAGGCATCTGAAGATTGAGATACATCATGAGAAAAGAGGGAAATTTCTAAGGTTCATGTTTTGTTTTTGAAAAGTTTTCAAAGTTTGACTTAGATTTTTCTAGCAACTTTCTTTTCATTCATTCATAGCACACGATACAAACACACACCACAACAAGGAAAACAGATGGTTTTAAGAACCATTCTGTGAAACTATGATACATTGGGACCATATACAACTCACTAACGCTAGTGCTCAAGTGCTACTACTCATCTGAATCAGTGTCCTCATCATCATCATCAATGAAGGCGAAGTCGTCCTCATCGATGAAGAAGTCCATGGCTTGATCCTCTAGAAAGTCATCATCATCACTAAGGTAAGAATAGGGGTCTCCACGGATGTCCTCTCCTGCATTCTCCCTCTCCTCAAGCTGCATGTCCCTCTAGTGGACGGTCTCCTCCAACTCAGTGATCCTGTGGCGAAGACGGGCAACGATACGCTCCTTCTTGTCAAGCTGATGGCAACGAGACTGGCGATCCTTCACTAGCATGGCAATGGTCTGGTCCTTCTGGACAGCGATGGTATAGTTGTGTTTGGCGTAGGAGCGGGCATTGTCCAACTCGTTATGCCGGTCATACATCATGAAGTTGAGGTGGTCCACTTGATTCTTCATCTCAGGGTGATATGGTGCCTCCAATGGCTATCCCATAACATCACGCCTTGGGCAGAACTCAACGCGGGTACCCTTGATCTAATTAATACTCTGCCCACACAGACGGGCAAGAGCTTCCTGCATTGCCCTGGCAAGTCCATCGAGCTAGTTGTTCTCTCTCAAGGTGAACTGAATTCCCTTTGAGGTGCGGGCTTCAATCTTTCCTCGAAGACTTGCAACAATCAACCTTTGCCATTCCTCTCCTTCCTGATCGTTAAGCTGAGCTCCGAAGAACTCGGGGCGCGGGCGCTCCAGAAGTTCTGAAAGCTGGTCCAAGTCACGCTCAAAGATGAGATCTCCTCCATTTCCCAACTGATAAAACTTGCTATACTTCATGTCCATCTATAAGAATGTAGGATGAGAAAGTTAGTAGGGTGATCAAGTGTGTCAAATTTTATGTAAATTTGCAAGAAGTTTGGAGTAACATGAATTTTCATGAAATAATTTAAGTGATAATAATGAGAATAAGTTTTCATAAATACTCACTTCCTTGGTTTTGAAACTAAGTTTTTGATTCAAACGTCCATTCTAAACTAGGGTCTTCTATGGTCAGGATGGCTCTGATACCAACTTGTCAACACCCGGATTTTTAATCCCAGATGCCTGTTATGCCATACATCGCAATCCCAGGATTACCATTTTAGCGAGACATAATAGATTGGATATAACAATACATCATCCATTACAAACCATACATAAGGTCTTACAACAAATAAAGGATCACATGATACAGTCTTAATACATTCATAGTAGCGGAATAACGTAATAATAACAGTAGCATGGGCGAGGCTCCATCTTCATGGTCGCAGGCAATGCTGACGATGGGAGATGATCCTAGTTGTCATAACCTTCATGCGGTCAATCCTCCTAATAGTCCTCTTCATAGTCTGGCCACGGGAATAGCCAGGGACAAAGCCATGAGTACTCTTTAAGTACTCGCAAACTAAGACTAACAAGTGAAGTGGGTTTGAATAGGAATACTAAGCTCTAGGTTATTTTGCAAAAAGCCAGATTTACCTTAACTGAGTTCAGAAGCAAAGAAAGCTAGTTGAAAGTTTTATAACACCTAAGTGGGACTTGAATTTGGTTATCACAACCCTGTTGTGGTCAAGTCAAAGTCATGATCCATTTCATAAGTCATTCTGAAAATATCTGACGACGGAACAGTATGGACACTCCAAGTGTCCATAACCGCGGACGCGGCTATTCGAATAGTTTGACACTATGTAGAGGTGGTACACTTTCACCACAATATTTGATACATTCGTCAGGAATAATCCTAAATTCACCATACTCGGTATGCAGATAATCAATCCTAACCTTTCAATTACACGCCCTAGTATAGACACCTATCCTATGAGTTTGTCCTCCCAACCATGACCAACTGTCATCTTGGGAACTGCACAGGTGGACAATCTTCACAAGGTAGCCTCAGCTCAAACCTTGGCCACAAGGGAACCCATACTAAGGTATATAAATTTCCAGTCAAGCCCTACCCAAATTTCAGGTATTGTGGTTGTACGATAAAATTGGAATGGTATCGCATCCAGACAACCATCAGTTTTATAAAGGGCTAAGGCTCATGCCTCAACATTTTCATCATCAAATCATCTGGTGTTCAAGAACACATGTCAAAACATTTCAGTAGAATGACTCATCATTCTAAGGTTTTCATAATCATTTTCACCAAGTATTCCCATCGAAAGTGATCAAGTTTTATTCTTAGCATTAGCATCTACAAGTGGGGGTAAACACTAATGAGGGGTGGTAAACAAATGTGAATGATCCAAGTTCAATCTCATGCCTCAGGATGACATCGAGATTATCTAACTTAGGCCAAGTTTTATTCTCTTTATGCTACCTTTAAACATATTTTTAAAATCTACAATTCACTAAGTAAACTTAAATAAGAAGCTTTGATAAAGAAATAAAATCACTAAGCTTGCAAGTAAAACTAGGATTGGCAACATCAATTAGTATAATCAAGGCATGCCTAATGCATTGCATAGATTATCTTGTAGGTGTAAGCTTGCAAGTAAAACTTGAATGGTTTAGCTTAGCTTGCTAAGATAGTAGCTTGCCTTGTGTAGAGCAGTGGTTGAAGTTCTCCTCAGCTTCTTCCTCGTAGTATCCTCCTTCCTCCTCATATCCTTGGTCGATACTAGCATCTATAAATACATACAAGGTACACAATCACCAAACAATTCTTAACTACTCTATTTAGCACACAAAGGTTCACACTAGATGATCTAGCATCATCACTATTTTCACAAAGATTAAGGCAATAGTTTTATTTACTTTATTTTAGAAAAGTAATTTCTACTCATTGAAAAACTACTTAAGATTTAATATTCTCCAACTAAAACATGGGCTCATGTTGACACATGTCATCACCACATATTTCAGTACATGGGAATGTGATTAAAAGTGGTGTCACAATTTAATAAGGTTTAACCTTTTTATTTTAATTGAATAAAATGACTAGAAATGACTATGAGGCATTCTTTTATTACTTGTCCATTATTTCTACAAGTAAACCTAGATATTTTTGTATATTTAGAAAGGTCTTACTAAATGTGATTTTTGAGAGTTGGAATCAACTCAAAAGCATTCATGGTTGAATTTTGAAAAATGTTTGAATGCAGAAAAGCTTCTGCCTTGTTATTTTTACTATAGGTGATCTATAATTCCAAATGATTTGAATCCAATGGTCTTGGATTAAGAACTTCAGTACGTCTCTTGCAAAATTAGTTTCATGCAATTTGGTTTAGTGAATCTCCCTGAAATGATTTTTGAATCTAGAGATAGAACTATGTTTGAAACTAAATGGAAAAACCTAAATTTGAATTACTGGGTCGCGCGGGAGTGTAACTGGGCCGGCGCACTACGCACAGCGCGCGGGTGGGTTTAAGTGGCTGTCCCCACCAGTTAGCGAGACAGGGGGATGCGAAGGGGTACGGGGCAATCTGGACCGTGCGATTAACATCTAATCTAACGGCTGGGGCATCTCGTCTCCGTCCGGCAGCGCCAGCGAGACTGAACCCTAACGCTGCTAGTGAGGGTCTATGGAGGCTCACCGGGGCTCAGGCGAGAGTCGGCGATGGGGGAAAACGACAAAGTTGATGACGGCGATTCTCCTGGTACCGGCAGCTCCTCCTGGGGCAGCTCCAATCGACAGCTCCTCTTCTCCTCCTCCGTGGTAGACTCCGGCGAAATTGCAGCCACCTGGTGCTCGCCTTGCTCCGGGAATGAGGTGGGGTGGTTCTGAGAGAGAGAGGGGAGTGTGATGGTGTGCTGAAATCAAATGGGGAGGCCTCTATTTATAGTAAAAAGAGGGGACCGAAGGGGTACGGGTGGAGCTCGTCATGGTCGTCGTCACAGTGAGCTAACGACATGGCTGTGGGTAGGGGACGTTGCGCTGCTTCCTGGCGAAGCTCAATGGCATGGTGGCGAGGCATGGGGCGGTGCGATGCGGTCGAGACGTTGCGATGCTCTGGATGGGTCCGCCGGGAAAATTAATGGCGCAGGGCTCTCCTGGTCGCACAGCGATGAACGGACATGTCTGGGTTGTTCCTGGGGCGGTGTTGATCATGCACGCAAGCGGTGAGGGCGGGGCGCGGTCTGTGCTCGCGTGTCGAGCGCGGCGCTCTGGCGTGCTCTCGGCATGGCACAGAGGCATAGGGCGTGGCGGTTCTAGGGTGGTCCAGGGGCTGGCAGTGCTTGGGCATTGGACAGTGGGTGGCGATGGACGGTGGCTCGTGTCCCAGACAAGGTTGGCGAGGCTAGGGAAGCTCCTAGCTTGTTGTCGATAATGGGGTGGCCATTTGGGCTCGGGCATGCTCACCATTGATGACAATGTCAAGCTTACAGTGAGCTAGAGCTTGTTAAATGAGTTAGATCATCTACTGAGAGTGTGCTGTGAGCTAGAGGGGAGGCAAGTTAGGCACAAACACTGCTCACTATAGTGTTTGATGTTTTGTTTGATCTGTGTTTGCAAGGTGTTTGATGAAATGGCCGAAAGAGATTTGAATTTTTGAGTGAAACTTGGAGGGTGTACTAGTCACATACTAGGTAGTGTATGGTTGCTTGGAATTGTCAAGGTGCACTGGTTTGGTTGGGTTTTGAGAAATGGTGATCTTCACCTATGACATAGATTCAATTTTGAATTGTCATTTGAATTAAGTTGCCAAATGTTTCTATGAGTTTTCAAGGTGGGCTTGGGTTCAATTTTACTTGGTCTAGCAATGGGTGAAAATAAATGGATTTTTTTATGTTTGAGACCTTGGACTAGAAACACGCAAAGTGGCCTAGTGAGCAAGATTGGCAAAAATGACCATTTGCTTGTTTTGTTTGTTTTTGAATTTCTCTTCATTTGTTTCTGCTTGGATTTGATTTAGATGATGTTGTTTTCATCTTTAAACTATTCCTTGCTATTCACAACAATCACACAAGTCCATTGATGCATTCATACAATCATCACATACACACATGCATTCATATGATTTTAATTATAAAAGTTTTTGTTAACCCTAATTTTGAGTGATTGGAATTGATAATCCTTGATCAATATTTTTGGGATGTTACATAGAGTTTGAACTAAATGGAAAAAATCTAATTTGAATTAACTGGTCGCGTGGGAACTAACTAGGTCGGCCCACTAAGCACAGCGCAGCGCGCAGGCTGAGTTAAGTGATGGACCCATCTGTCAGCGACTCTAATTACGCGAAGCAGTATCCTTCTATCCAGGCACACGATTAGAATATAATCGTACGACTGGGGTTCATCATCAACAACGAACAGCTCCGGCGAGGTCTAAACCCTAATGCGGCGGTGGGGGTCGTGTGAGGCTCACCAGGGCTCCAGGTAGGGTTGGCGTTGGGGGCGAACGACGTTGTCAATGACGACGGTTCGAACGGTGGATGCAGCAGCTCCTAGGGAGGCTCCAATCAACGTTGGGGGCGGTCGAGGTTGGTCGGGAACGGTCGACGCTCTACATGGCACCGACGGTGGTTTTGATGACGCGCGGGTGCTACATATCACGTGGCGGCGAACGGGGATGTCTAGGAGGTTGCTGGGGTCGTGGTGATTGCAGGCACGTGCGGCGAAGGCGAGGCACGGTGTGTGCGAGCGTGTCAGGCGCGGCGCTCTGGCATGCTCTTAGCATGGTGCAGAGATAGTGGGAACGGCGTGTTCTCTGTGGTCCAGTGCCTGGCTGCGTGCGAGGGCTGGACAGGGGGTGGCAGTGGACGATCAGCTGCCTCCTGGACATGGTGGTTAGGCGTGGCGGTTGCTCCTGCTAGCTATCCATGGTCGGTTGGCCAGGGGTGGGTTCGGGTGGCACGGCATGGTGCAAACAGTAGGGTTCTAGCTTGTGTCAATGCAGTGTGGTCACTCGGGGAGACAAGGGGTGAGAGTAGGGTGCAAAGAGGGAACAAAGCATTGATCAAAAACAGTGATAGTTAGGCGGGTTTTACTGTGCTCACCAAGTGTTTGACAAAATGGCCGAAAGAAATCAAGTTTGAAATTTTTGAATGAGATTTGGTGAGTGTACTGGTCACATACTTGGTAGTCTCTGGTTGCTTGGGTTTGTCAAGGTGAACTGGTTTGAGTGGTTTTTGAGAAATGGTGATCTTAGTTCCTATACTTGATTCAATTTTGAAATGTCATTTGAATATATTTGCAAAATGTTTCTGTGGGTTTGCAAGGTGGTATTGGGTTCACTTTTACTTGATCTAGCAAGGGGTGAAAAGAACTGGATTTATCTCTGTTAGGAATCTTGGACTAGAAACACTCAAAGTGGTCTAGTGGTTAACTTTGGTCAAAATGACCATTAGTTCATATTGTTTATTTTTGAAATTCTAATGATTTGATTCTACTTGGAAATGATTTAGATGATCTTGTTTTCATCTTTAAACCAATCCTTGCCATTCATAACAATCAAACAAGTCATTGCAAGCATTCATGCATTCATCACATAAACACATGCATTCATATTGATTTTAATAACAAAAGTTTTTGTTAACCCTAAAATTGGGTGATTGGAACTTCATAATATTGATTAATATTTTTGGGATGTTACAGTAACAAAGTAGTTTTCCAATACGATAAATAGGACACTCTGGTTCACTCCCAGGTGCTCCTACCCAATTAAGTTCACCCAACAGGTTTTAAGTAATTAATAAATTGGGATGAGTGAGAAATATTTCATAGAATCAATATCAGGTCGCTCAAATTGTCCATAACCGGGGACACGACTAAGTACTTAGTTTAGACACCCTGCATGGGTTCGTACACTTTACCAATGTGACCTGGGCCAACCCAGCTCGGATCACCACACTCATATTGTGTGATGATAGGGAGAAGTCCAAGACAAGACAATTCGGGAAGAGCTTCCCAAAGCCATCCACGCACCATACCAACCTACACTATCTACATCTCTGGCTATGTAGGGTTCGAGTCGCCACAACATACTAAGTCCAGCCAACCACCCATTTCTTACTGGCACATGGTTGCACATGAAAGCTACCAAATAAAGAAACCAATCCTTTCTCAGTGTTGATGACCCACAAGTATAGGGGGTGTATCGTAGGACTCAATAGACAACCACAAACAACTCGCACAGGCGAACCTCTCTTGTAATCCATTGTAACATCCGGCTTACGCCGATATATTACTGGGTTGCTAGCAGGAGTAGGATCCGATCACCGCAGTCGGATCTGAACCTGGGTAAACTTTTGCTCACCGCTCCTATAACATCTGACGTCTCACACCCCATCCTTCCAACGCCACTAGGACCCCCTATGGCGTACTTGTCGACAATCCAACTACAGCTGGCGCCCACCATGGGGCAGGTGACCTTTGGAGCATCGTTCCAGGCAGAATCTGCGCATGTAGGGATCAGCAAAACAATCGCCATGGGTCGCGTGGTCTATGCTAGGATGTCCCTCTCATCCTCCTCGACGAGACCTGGATTCCGGCTTCAAAGCCCATGACGACCTACACAATCATGTCAATCGGCGAGATCGATATTTATTTTTGTTTTGCTGACCCCTCCCAACCCACCCTAGAGGTGATGACCATGGCAGAAGAAAAATCCGGATCTACTTTGTCCGCAGAGGCGGAAGAGTTCAGGATCCTGGAAAAAATCAAACCCACCCAACCCACTCCTGTAGTGGAAGAAGAAGTGGAAGATGAAGTCAGATCCAATCTCTCCAGTGAGATCGGATACACGGACAAGGAGTACATCCTCTATGGATCCATCTTTGCTGACGTCGAGGCGGAAACCAAGTTATACAAGTACCTCAAGAACATGAACAAGAATAAGCACTACTTCGTATACCACATAAGCATTGGATCCAATTTTTTCGATGCTGGAGCTGGTATCGACTCGGTCCTAGACGCAATCGAAGAAAACTCCAACTTACCTAGCTCCCTAGCGGAATCAATCATGTCGTAGGAACTTCGAGACTTCGACAGGGAGATAGAGTAGTACGAGCAACAGCACGTCTCCAGAAAAACACCGGGTGAGCCGGAAACTCCTCCTAGTCCATATGATAGCATGGATGAAAGCTACACCTCGCAGGATGACATGGACACCGGAGATTCCTCCGAGATCTACAAACCTACCATGAGGAAAGCACCGACGGAAGTTTATCCCCCGGTACTAGACCAAAAGCCGTTTTTGCCACTGGTACGCATGTTAAGGCTACTAGGCGGTCAAAGAAGAAGAAGAACAAGAATTCGACTTCGGCAGACCCGGACGTCGAAGAAACCAACGAAGAAAAAGTTGATGAAGATATCGAGATGGAGAATCAGGACGGGGATCCAATTAATCCCACCCTGATCGATCCTCCTATGGATGGACACGTTTTCACCAAGGGTGCACGCGAAATCTATGGAGATGCTCTTACAATTCCAATCCCAACGGCTTCAAATCTTACGCCGGAGGCGCTGGAGAAAAGGGCTGAGGACCTGGAAAAGCGCTGCTTGTTTCTTCTTGAAGAGGCCGCACGCCTCGTCGAGATGAGACAACAGTTATACAGTGATCCTGCCAGATATTAGTCAGATTTCAAGCGACATCCAAGAAAAACAAGAGGAGGTCCGTTTCTTGCAAACAAGAATACGGATATCGACAAAGATCTATTCGATGGAAAAGATGGAGAGAAGATCCGAGTCTACAGCACGCCGGTGGAAAATGCTGCTGCAGCTCGAGCCATCCTCGCCAACAATCCGTCTCCACAGCAGGTCCAGCAGTGCATCGTGTTGCTGGACAAAGGATTAAAGCAGTAGAAGACGACCGCGTCATTCAGTGGCAAGATGGCCTCAAAATCTGAGTTTTGCCACACTGGCGCTGACCAAAGCGCTGTGATGCAGCATTGAGTTGATGTAGTAGTGCTTCGTTGGGAACCCCAAGAGCAAGGTGTGAAGCAGCACAGCAACAAGTTTTCCCTCAGTAAGAAACCGAGGTTATCGAACCATTAGGAGGAAGGAAACGTCACACAGGTGTTGCAAGCAACGCGGAGATATGCACAACACAAACTCAAGACTTTGCCCCAACAAATCAGTGAGGTTGTCAAGCTCACCGGTTTGCTGTAACAAAGGATTAAACGCATGGTGTGGAAGGCAATTGTTTGCAGAAATTAAATAAGTAATAGTGGAAGATTTATCAATGGTAAATATTGGAATGGGGTCCATAGTTCACTAGAGGTGCTCTCCTTAGATAAACAACATGGCATGAAGGGTAAACAAATTACAGCAGGGCAATTGACAGGAACTGAGCAAGGCATAACAATGCAATTACTAGTCAGAAGATCCTATGAGATTCGATTGGGCAATACAACAATATACATAGACCGCCATCCAACTGCATGTATGACTAGAATTCCAGCTTCAGGTTATCATCCGAACCCCCTCTAGTATTAAGTTGCAAGCAACAGACAACTGCTTTAAGCAAAGTGTGTAAGGTAAACAGTCCACATGTTCCATGAACAAGAGACCGTTTTTTCTCCCTAGTTTCAATAGCACATCTACAACCGAAGAGATTTCTGTCACTTCCCTTGGAAACTAGAGGCACGAACCCACTATCGAGCATAAATACCCCCTCTTGGAGTCACTAGCAACTACTTGGCCAAGATAGCTACTAACAACCGAGAGCATGCAAGATCACAAACAACACAAACATGATAGAATCATAAAGACAAAACCATTAATCAAACCAACATAATAATCTCAATATCCATCGGATCCCTGCAAACACAACATGAATGATTACAAATAGATTAGATCTTGATCATGAACGGAGCTCACAAGATCTATACATGAAAGCACAAAGGAGGAGATACAACCATCTAGCTACTACATGGACCCATAATCCAAGGTGGAACTACTCACGCATCATACCGGAGAGAAGGCCTCTGGGATGATCTCCCCTCCGGCAGGGTGCGGGGAAGAACTTCAGATCCCCCGATCTAGGGACGCTGGTGGTGGCGGTTACAGACGGTTTCATGGATATTTGATTGGGTACTCGGGGTTTCTGCATCAGGCGCTTCTTATAGGCGAAGGGAGAGGCCGAGGAGGCGGCCAGGGTAACCAAACCCTAGCCAGGCACGGGGCTGGGCCCACCCACACCTGTGGTGGGTCTGGCCCACTTGGCTAGCCCCTCCGGCTCCCCTCTATACTTATTGTTCCCCACGGAAAGTAATTGACTTTGACGTTTGTCCCGTCCAATTCCGAGAATATTTATTTACTAACTTTTCTGAAACCAAAAACAGCAGAAAACAGGAATTTGGCACTATTGCAACTTGTTAGTAGGTTAGTACCAGAAAACATGTAAAACGCACCTCAAAGTGTGGACAAGTAAAGCAAAGTAGATACTAAACAAGCATGGAGCATCAAAAATTATAGATATGTTTCCAACGTATCAGCATCCCCAAGCTTAACTCCTACTCGTCCTCGAGTAGGTAAGTGATAAACAGAATAATTTTTGTGGTGACATGCACCATCACAATTAAGATCCAACCATTTGAAAGCATTGAAATCTGGGATCAAAGAACTATAAACATGTGCATGAAAGATGGAGTTCTAACAATAGGACAAAGTAACTATGCATGCAACATGACAAGCTACAAACAAAGATCATGAATAACATGCATTGAAAAACGTTTGTTTGTTTCACATGCAGAAAACATGGCATAGTGGCAATCATCTTGTCCCTCATAGAGTAGCAAATAGATGCATAGGACACCTGCAAAGTTCACAAGGGTGACTAGAAACAAATAGCACAAGAACAAGTAATAACACAATATGCATCAATTAATAAGCTTTGGAACACTGCACATAGAATGAAAACTATGATCTCTTAATGGTACCTAAAGGTAGAAGGTGGAGACTCAATAATGGTGGAAGAAAGGCCTTTTTGTAAAGGAAGCAGGGATTACAAGTAGGACTGTCAAAAAAGTTCGGGCTTCACAAACTGTGCGAGTTCGACGCGTTAACAGCTCGGCTTGACTTGATTCGTCTCCCTAACAAACCAAGCTCGAGCCTGTTTTCGAGCTCGCGAGCTTAGATGAGCCGAACTCAAACAGTTCGATAAAGCTCGTGATTTTTGTATAGCCGCAAAATTAAGACTGCAATTATTATTCCATCTGCTGTGAGACTGCTAAAATAATTATGTTGGAATGTTGGCACTGTATTACTATTTATATGAGACTCCAAGCCATTTCTGCTATTTCGTTTTCAAACTTTACTATTTTCTTGCTATGTAGCTGCATGTCGATGTACTAAAATTTTCTTACCGAGCTTTAACGAACCAAGCTCAAGCCTACTCGAGCTTTGGTCGAGCCGAACTCGAGCTTAGATGTAGGCTCGAAGGTCAACCTAGGCTCGCTCGAACTCGGCTCGAGCTTCTACCGAGCTCGAGCCGAGCCTAACAATGTTCGCTCGAGTTCGGCTCGTTGACAGACCTAATTACAAGTTTCAAAAAGAGCTTTCAAAAATTATGGTACTTGTTAGCTTTCAGCCCTCATTGCCCCTATCATAAGCATCTTGATGTGGTTAAGGTTAAAGTGGCAAAGCTGGAGTATATGCTTGACGAAGTATAAGTTGGCAATCTCAAGTCCCTTGAATACGAGGGCCACATCTCATGCATACTCAACTTTGGGTCAGGTAAGTTCCTGTCACTATAAGTATTTGCATATCATTGAGAGCCTCCAACGGGGTACCCCTTGCACATGGTACAGGAGCTTTCCCATAACCAAAATGACAAGGAAAGCAGACAATGAGCATATCAGCAATCTTTTTATTTACCATATGCATAGCATTTTATTGAGGATGCTTCATAGATAGCTCATTATGGTGATGCTGCAAGTTTCCACCATGATTAGGCATGGCTTAGGCTAGTGGCATAGGCGTTTCTCTAACACATGATACAAACTCCATGGACTTACAAGTTCCCTCTTTATTTCACACCGGTGACATCCATAGACAAAAGAACATGATATTAACTGAGTACAACAAGGTACAAGTGCAATTTTGAAAACGTTCCCCGTGACAGCACGGTTCTGCTAATTCCAACTTATAAGTGCAAGCATATAAAACAAAGTTGTCACAATGGTTCAATTTTATTAGGGGCAAAGAATAAAGTGTGCCTTCAAGTTCGTGAGGGCTTAAATCACTAAGTTTTCACATAACATAATAGTTTTTAATTGGAAAATAGTTTAAACAAGAATGTACTTGGAATGGTGTAACACACCATGCATAGGAGTTTATAGTGGACACTTTGGAAAAACTTGGTTTCTTGGGAGTTGGAGGCATGAGTAGAACTTACTCATACAAGTGGAGGCTAGCAAAAGACTGGGAGCAACCAACTAAGAGAGCAATAATGGCCATAATCATGCAGTGCAACAAAGCATACTAATCAAATAAAAGAGTGGTACTTCAAGTCAAGTACTAAATGATCATAGAGGCTAATGGTGACTTGTGAGAGTCATAACATGGTGTGAGCATGTGCCAAGTCAACCCAAGCAAAACATCAAAGGAGAATACCACAATACTATGCTTTTGCATGCTAAAACAACGCATAATTTCTTCAAGGAACACTAAGCAATCCCAATTGTTTGTAACAAGACATGGTACAGCAATAATCACTAAGCATAAGGTCAAAACAACACCTAGCATGTCATGCTAAAGTCTAAGTCACAGTCAATGCAAGCTCCTCTTGCACTTCAAGCAGGAACTTACTACTCCTTTCCAACACCAAGCAACTTATTTGCAAAACAACACAGCGAAAATGGGGGTCCAAACTACTTTATTCAAGCAAACTAAACAACCTAAGCAAAGAAAACGAAAACTAAGACGCTCCAAGAACAACACAACTGTGCACGAAACAATCAAAACGAAGTGTCTAGACAGACCTGAGCTTTTTATTGATGAAGAAGGGGATGCATTGGGCATCCCTAAGCTTTGACGCTTGTACCTCTTGGATATTTCTTGGGGTGACACCATGGTGGCATCCCCAAGCTTGAGCTTTTGTCCATTCTTCATCTCATTGCATCATTCTCTCTCTACACCTGAAATATTTCCTTCATACAAAACTTCACACAATCTTCATTAGCAACATTAGTGTATTCAAAAGATATTAGACCCCTGGCAAAGCTTTGGAACAGCAAGGATTTTCACTAAAAACACAAGCTACTGTAGTAACTCCTTCAAAAAGCTCAATTCACCTAAAGAGAACTCAAAAAGGAATCAATAAGAAGCAAATGCAAATAATGGCAGAAATCTATCAAAATAGACCATCAGGTAGAAACCGATTTTTTCAAACATCTTCTGTTGCTCAAATCAAAAAGTGTTGATGTAACTAAAGTTAGCTAACATACTAGGGGATTTATTCATAAATTTTGAGCTCAATCCAAGTTATAGAGTCTCCACACGATTTGTTTTAGTGGAGGACAGAAATCTGTTTCGGGACAACAACTCCCCAAATCTTACTTCCCTCTCATTAGAGGTCATTATTGGCACAAAAAGCAAACAAAAAGGATAAGGAGAGGTCATTACTAAAGTAATAACTTCCAAGACTCAAGGAAACTCTTGGGTTATCTCCCAACAAGTACTTTTCTTTAAAGCCTTTAAGTTAGGCACAAGAAGCAAGAAGAATCAAGTATTTTCAAATGAAGAAGCATTAACATTCATACTTGCAAAATCTTCAACTGGGTTTTGGAGGATCCTTTCTCATCCAAATGGGTTTTGGAGGATCCTTTCTCATCTCTTTTTGGTCTACTATCTTCATCAAAAATATTTTCAGGGGCAATCCAATCAATTTTTTTTCAAAGGCTTCACGCATTCCAACAAGCTTAAAGGGTATGGGTATATTGAATTCCTCTCTAGGCTTAGTTTTATCAGAAATACCCACAACAATCTACACTTGAACCTAGCATATTGAAATGTTCAAAAACCTTTTTGGCCTCCCTAGCAACATCATGAAATTCTTTTGATAAAGTTTCAAGATGAAATCTCTCTTTTCAGCATTCTTTTCTTCTTTTAGTTTTAGGAACAAGAATTTACGAAGGGGTTAAGGCTAACAAACCTAGCCTCCAACATATGAACTAAATAAGCTGCATCAATCTAATAATTAGGAGCAAGCTCTGCTATAGATTTGTCCTCAATATCCTCATGCTTGCTAACATAATTAAAGAATTCTTCAATGTTATATTTCCCAATTATGGAGCCACTACCTATTGCAAGATCTTTCAGGGCGAACTTGGGGAGCAACATGGTGAGCTAAAACGAAGTGGCAACTAGAACATGAACTAATTTTTTTGTGTTTTTGAATAAAGCCAGCAAACCAAACTAGACTAAATTTTTTTGGATTTTTTTGAAAAGAGGCAAACAAAACCAAGCAAAAGAAACAAACAAACTAAAAACAAAGTAAAGAGAAAGGAAGTGAAGGACTCCCCTAGTGAAGACGTCCTTAGCCTCCCCGGCAACGGCGCCAGAAAAGCTTGATGCAGCACTGAGTTGATGTAGGAGTGCTTCGTTGGGAACCCCGAGAGCAAGGTGTGAAGCAGCACAGCAACAAGTTTTCTCTCAGTAAGAAACCGAGGTTATCGAACCAGTAGGAGGAAGGAAACGTCATACAGGTGTTGCAAGCAACACGGAGACCTGCACAACACAAACTCAAGACTTTGCCCCAACGAATCAGTGAGGTTGTCAAGCTCACCGGTTTGCTATAACAAAGGATTAAACATATCGTGTGGAAGGCAATGGTTTGCAACAAGTAAACAAGTAGCAGTGGAAGATGTATCAATGGTAAAGATTGGACCGGGGTGCATAGTTCACTAGAGGTGCTCTCCTTAGATAAACAACATGGCATTAAGGGTAAACAAATTACAGCAGGGCAATTGACAGGAACTGAGCAAGGCATAACAATGCAATTACTAGTGAGAAATATCCTATGAGATTTGATTGGGCAATACAACAATATACATAGACCGCCATCCAACTGCATCTATGACTAGAAGTCCACCTTCAGGTTATCATCCGAACCCCCTCCAGTATTAAGTTGCAAGCAATAGACAACTGCTTTAAGCAAAGTGTGTAAGGTAAACAGTCCACATGTTCCATGAACAAGAGACCGTTGTTTTCTCCCTAGTGGAAACATCACATCTACAACCGAAGAGATTTCTGTCACTTCCCTTGGAAACTAGAGGCATGAACCCACTATCGAGCATAAATACCCCCTCTTGGAGTCACTAGAAACTACTTGGCCAAGATAGCTACTAACAACGGAGAGCATGCAAGATCAGAAACAACACAGACATGATAGAATCGTAAATACAAAACCATTAATAAAACCAATATAATAATCTCAATATCCATCGGATCCCCGCAAACACAACATGCATGATTACAAATAGATTAGATCTTGATCATGAACAGAGCTCACAAGATCTATACATGAAAGCACAAAGGAGGAGATACAACCATCTAGCTACTCCATGGACCCATAGTCCAAGGTGGAACTACTCACTCATCATACCGGAGAGAAGGCCTCCGGGATGATCTCCCCTCCGACAGGGTGCCGAGAAGAACTTTAGACCCCCCCCCCCAATCTAGGGACGATGGTAGCAGTGACTACAGACGGTTTCATGGATATTTGATCGGGTACTCAGGGTTTATGCATCGGGGGCTTCTTATAGGCGAAGGGGGAGGCCGAGGAGGCGGCCAGGGTCACCAAACCCTAGCCAGGCGTGGGGCTGGGCCCACCCGTGCCTGGCGTGGATCTAGCCCCCCTGGTTGGCCCCTCCGGCTCCCCTCTGGACTTCTTGTTCCCACAGAAAGTAATTGACTTTGACGTTTGTCCCGTACAATTCCGAGAATATTTCTTTACTAACTTTTCTGAAACCAAAAACAACAGAAAACAGGCATCTGGCACTATTGCAACTTGTTAGTAGGTTAGTACCAGTAAACATGTAAAAAGCACCTCAAAGTGTGGACAAGTAAATCAAAGTAGATACTAAACAAGCATGGAGCATCAAAAATTATAGATACGTTTCCAACGTATCATGCTGAAGTAAGACTCTGCAGGGATACGACTCAGCGTTATTGTCCCTGTGGAGAAGAAGAAAATTCCAGGACCAGCTCCAACAGCCACTCTCGCCGGCTGACACGTGACTGGTTAAGAGTTATTTCGGCTGCGGCCGAAGATGCCATCAGGACAATGGTTCCTCATCAGGACCATCGTCGGCAAAACAATCGCTATAGAGAAGACCCAGAAACACGCCGCCTCAGTATGCGTCATGTCGATGGCGTGCTTGTCGCCTCAGTACCTGGTGAACTTTTGGTCGTCCACCATGATTGAGGGTAGAAGTTTCAAAAAAATTGGGCTATGCATGCTGGAGAGCACCACGTCACCAGACAGTGTACCATTCGATGAGCCGTAGTGGCTCCTGCTAGTGCTGATGTCACACATGGTTGCTCGTTGACCGTCGGTGTTCACCCTGGAATACCGTCTTCGTATTGACAAGATTTATGAGTGAGATAAACACATCTAAATGTTCGTTGGAGTATTTGCACTGCTAGAAAGACTTACTACATGTTCTTATTAGTTTTAGGAGTATTTTTTATGGAGTTTACCTACTGCTAATGTATTTTGTAGTAATACCTACTGTACTATATGTACTGGTACTTAACATTTTGGGGAATGTGGTTCCTAGCTTAAGGAGTTCTGAGTATTTTATATGGAGTTCTTCCTCTGCTAATCTATTTGCAGTAATAGCCATGTACTGATACTTGTTTAGATCGACCTATCGACTGCAAAATATGGTCTCACTTTCCTTTTGAATCAGGCCTTGCTACATCTATTGAATTTCAATGTGTGCATTGCTGAATCTAACAATTCTTTTGGTCATTGTTTGTGTACTACTAATCGGTCAGTTTGTGATGCTACTGAATATGAACTCGGAATCTATCGATATTTTCTCGGTCTTATTTTGTACTTGCTAAATCTATCAAATGTTCTGTCATTACTATTAGTACAATATTTTGTACAACTAACTGTGATATAATTGGAGTACTTGTTTATATCAAGTGCAGCAGATTGTCTTGCTTTTCTTTTGAAACTTAGCATTGTCACAATTATCTAGATGTGTCTTGGGCATTTTGGGTTGCATATAGGGGTCTCACAAGCATTGACCTAAGGAGGATGTATTCATATAGAAGAAATCTTGATCGTCAGTTTTGCTTGTTCCAATAGTATGTTCGGAGAACAGGGCAAAATGATCGTGCGCCAAGGTTTTTTGATATGGAACAAGAACTCACTCTCTCTATACTACTATTGAATTTCAAGAAGAAAAGCTACTAAATCTCTCAATTGTTTCGTCCTTGTTATTACTAAAGCATTTTGTGGAACTAATACTGATGTACTGGTAGTTGTTTAAATCAAGGGCGGTAGATAGTCTTGCTTTTCTTTTGAAACATGGCCTTGTCACAATCTAGATGAGACTTGGACATTTTGGGTTGCATACGGGGGTCACACATGCATTGATGTGAGAATAAGGTACTCAAATCAGACTTGATTGTCAGTTTTGCATGCTCCAATGGTCGAGTGTGTTTGGAGAAAAGAGCAAAATGATCGCGCGATAAGGTTTTAGAGCTGAAACAAGAACTGGTTCTCTCTGTACTGCTATTTTATTTCAATGTCTCTATTACTGAATCGCTCACTTTGAAATGTTGCTGAATTGGTCAAGTGTTGCTGAATATGAACTACGAATCTGTCGATAATTTTTCTATCTTATTCCATGCTACTGAAATTTACATGAATATCCAAAATAATTATCGTTCTTTTCTGTCCCTCTCAGAGGTGTTTGTTTCGAATCTGGCCAAGCCACAACACAATGCAATTTTTATATACCAGGAGATAAGAAATCTAAGCCCATTTGGCACCTCTTTAGCCTAGAATATCCAAATTCGACTTTTTAGGGGTCAGGGGATTGCTGGTCATAGCCCAGAGAAATTTGAGCATGGATCCCATGGAGCATAGCCCTGAACATTTTAATTCGGCCTTTTAGGTGTCATGGGACTACTAAGCATAGCCTAGTGAAATTTGAGAAAGGATCCCATGGAAAATAGCCTATGGAGTATAGCCCATGTAGAGCATCCCATGAATAGCCAAACTCTTTTTAATTAGGACTTTTGGGCATTGCCCCCCACCTCTCAATTTTTTTAAAAAAACTCTACCTATCTATGTTTTTAAGAAACTACTCCATTATGTGGCATTTTTGTGTAAAAACTACTGCATTATGTAGCAGTTTTTAGTTTAGCTGCTAGGAGGGACGCCTTATTATTTTATGGGAGATAAACATGGTCAAACAAAGTCTTTTTAAGGAGGCAAATTCGTAAGTTATAGCAGTACCGTTTAATGATTCTATTGTATTAACTGTTTCTTTCATAGTGGCAAGGCACGCAGTTGACCGCTGCTGAGGTCTCGAGTTCAAATTCGAGGAAATTTGTGTTATTATAGAGTCAACTTTTTTATACTCTGAGGCTAACATCTAGGATCCAGATAAACTTATGCTGCATCTAGCAATGTTGCCAAGATCAGAACGGCGGACTCGACCCAAAAAAATAGTCCAATATATATACCACGTTTCTTTCAAATAGAGGCTGGCATGTGCAAACCAGCATAGACACGTTTCCTGCATAGGAAACGCCAACATGTAGGACCCAGCAACGGACCCAGGTCAAAATAGTTGTCGTGGAAATTTCTGTTATTATATACTAAGGCTGACATGTGGGACCCTGCAATAGAGTATAGATTAACATTTTTGAACTCTGAGGCTGACATCTAGGATCCAGATAAACTTCTGCTGCATCTAGCATGGACTCAACCCAAAAAAATAGTCCAACATATGTACACATGTTTCTTTCAAAGAGAGTCATATGGGACCCATCATAGACATGTTTCCTGCACAGATAAGGCTGACATGTGGGACCTAGCAACATACCAAGGTCAAAATAGTGGTCGTGGTAATTTCTGTTATTATCTACTAAGGCTGACATGTGGGATCCAACAACGGAGTATAGCTTAATAATTTGTGTATTTTGAGGCTGATATCTAGGACCCAGATAAACTGCTGCTGCATCTAGAATGGACTCGACCCGAAAAATAGTGCAACATATATACACATATTTTTTTCAAATAGAGGCTAACATGTGGGACCCAGCATGGACATGTTTCATGTACATAGAAGGCTCTCATGTGGGACCTAGCAACATACCAAGGTCAAAATAGTGGTCGTGATAATTTCTTTTATTATATACTAAGACTGACATGTGGGACCCAACAACAGAGTATAGATTACCATTTTTAAGAAAAAAGCTGATACCTGGGACCTAGATAAACTGATGCTGCATCTAGCAATGTTGCCAAGGTCAGAACTATAGACTCGACCCAAAAAAAGTCCAGCATACACATGTTTCCTTCATATAGAGGCTGACATCTGGGATCCAGCATACACACGTTTCCTGCACATAGGTTGCTGACATCTAGGACCCAGCAACGGACCAAGGTCAGAAGAACGGAGGGGGCCAAAAAAAGACCTTATATGCTACATCGAGCAATGTTGCCAGTTCGAATAAGGGAGGCACGAGTGACAAAAAAGTCCAACATGAACACGTTTCTTCTAATGAGATGCTGACATGTGAGACCCAGCAGCGTGATCAAACGACAGATTTGTTGAACAACACTATCTAGTTCGGAATAGGGTAGTACTAGAGAAAAAATCTATCATATACGCACGATTCTTCTAATGTGAGGCTGACATAAGGGACCCACCAGGCTAAATAAATGGCGGATTCAGCGAGCAACACTATCAAGTTAACACGGAGGCATGAGGCAAGGAAAAAAATCCATCATACATATGTTTCTTCTAATGAGAGGATGACATGTGGGGCCTGCTGCATGATTAAACAGTAGATGCATCTAGCAGCGCTATCAAGTTTAGAATAGGGTAGCGTTGGCAAAGGAAAAAATTTCATCATACACACAACTCATCTAATGAGAGGCTGACATGGTGGACCTAGTAGCATGACTAAACGATAGATAGATCGAGCAACGTTATCAAGTTCAAATCAGGGTGGCATGAGCCAAGGAAAAAATTCATCATACACATGTTTCTTCTAATGATAGGATGACATATGGGGCCCAGCTGCATGATTAAACAGTAGCTGCATCTAGCAGCGCTATCAGGTTCGGAACATGGCAGCGGGAGCGAAGGAAAAAATTCCATAATACACACGATTTTTCTAATGAGAGGCTCACATGTGGGACCCAACAGCGTAATTAATGACAGATAGATCGAGCAACGTTACCGAGCTCAATTCAGGGAGCCATGAGCCAAGGAAAAAATCCATCATGCACACGTTTCTTCTAGTGTGAGGATGACTCGTGGGCCAAGCAGCCGGATTAAACGGCAGATGCATCAAGCAACACTGTCAAGTTCGGAACAGGGAAGGAGAAAAATTCCATCATACATAGGATTCTTCTAATGAGAGGCAGACATGTGGGACCTAGCAGCCTGACTAAATGGAAGAGGCATCGAACAACCTTATTGATGACTGCAAGTGCACAGATCGATTGTAGCTAGTTTTGAAGTAAAGATATCGAACCCACAGAGAGATATTGGTAAAGTTCTTAATGCCCCTTCTCACTATCTACCAAAGGATACTTGTAAGTTGCCTTTGATCTCAAGTAAATAGTGTTTGAAAAGTTTTTGGTTGTGTGCAGAAAAGTAATTAAAACAATTAAAAGAAATCAAGTAACAAGATTGTATTAAAGCGTGTTGGAATGCAATAGGGCTAAAACGTTCTCGGGGATGTAGGATACTCCTCTAGCATGGTGTTGTCATTATTAATAATTTAAGATAACATACTTCTTGTGTCATGAAATATGTGGAGAGAGCTCCATAATAAGATGTTCACTACAAGGCTCGTAGGAAGCCACTTTGTTGAGCCAAGAGTGAGGTCACCTCTAAATAACCACTGCGATGCCTGAGAGCAGTCACTCATACAGACCACCGCAATTAAGGGTTTTCCCGTGGATATCGTAATTAGCTTAGGGAGTACCTCTTTATTCCCCCTTTGACCGCATAATTCACGAGCCGATGCCAATCTGTCACGCGGCCATTACGGGTATGATCCCAAAGCACGTCCAAAGGGTTTTCTCCCTCCCTTTAGTCCCGAGGGAAAATGGTATGTGGTTGACTTTCACACACCATCTAAAGAGACAGATCAAACACAAATCATAAATCAATCATAGACCGGCAAGTCATATGGATACAAGAATAGATCATCTTTATTGCAAATTCATAATAGTGCTAGGGTTTCTCCATCTCCCCAAGAAAAAGGAACTACTCACACATGGAAGCAATCAACAACATCATCATAATCAAATGGATGGAGGAAAGTACTGAAATAGATCTAGTGCAAACCACAATTGGGTCTAGAATTACAACAAGATCTAATGGATGAAGGATGGGGGTAATGGTGGTGATGTAGATGCAATAGTTGATGATGAAGGGGGTGATGCGTTTCCCTCCAATGATCCGTGGATTAGCATGGATTTATCTCGAGCCAAGTTCCTCCTTCAGATCCCTTTCAGATGTGGTTTTTCGTGGTTTCTCCTGGTTGTGAATGTTGTATCCTCCTGTCATCTTCGCCATGAGAAAGTATTTAACGAGGCGTTCCCGACTGCACCTAGTATGGAAGGACGGTACGGGCAGGCCCCGCCTATATTGCAGGTCATTATCGGCACAAGTTGACTCTCCTTGATTGGTATTTTCCCAGGAGCGAAGGTAAATCCATAAAATGACTTTTATCACTTAAAAATATCATATTATAGTACAATATGACAGATCTAATTGATATTTTCAGAATATACTTGATGATTTGGGATCTTGTTGAAATAAAGACAAAAAGGTGTGCACGAACACAATGAAATACAAAGATCCCTACTCTATTTATGCAAAACAAAAGGTAAATATGCTTCAATTTTGGACTCATCAACTCCCCAAGCTAGGCTCTTGCTCGTCCTCGAGTAAGATGGTGTCTTATGGACAATATCATGTTCATGAGACATGATTTTTTACAATAAATGAGGCAAAAAATTGAAACAGGAATAGAACATCAGATGCAAAGAAGCGTCGGGGGTATTATCATACCCTTACACATTACATGACTTAGAGGCTTCCACACCTTCTCTAGTATTAATGAAATTATAAGAAGCTCCTAGTAATTCAACATATCATATAATCATTGCGTTTAGAAATATTGAGCACTTGGTTTAGTAATGAAGATTCATGATCAATTTTTCTTTTCTTCTACTATTGATTCTTTTGATAGCTTCTCTCTCTTTCCTTCTTTTGAATTTGTATGTCTATGCATATATATTTTGTTCTTTTCTTCTTTTTATCTTCCCCTTTTTTTAGCATAGATATTTTGATCATGCTCACTACTTTGATGGTGTAGAGGTCCCAACCTTTAATAAGGTAGAGATCCCTATGTTTACAATGCTAGTCCCCAGATCAATAGCTAGCATCCACAGTTAAGATGTAATATCAAGAAACAAGGGTCATAATACAACTTTATAACCAGGAATAAAATAATTCATTACATCTTACATAGCTCATTTGGCTATCTCATTACAATGTAGCAGAAATAACTATATAGCATGGAGTCCTTCATCTTCAAAGTGCTACATGCAATCATGTTGGTTGTAGACTTGTAATCCTAATCAACACACTTCACTAACATCAAACAAACCTGCAACATAATAAGTTACAGCCACAAGGGTCAATACATTTGAATTGTATTGGCAAGTGACACTATGGTATAGTAGTGGTATCTAACATCTATATGCATTTGGCTAAGTGGAGCTTAGGCTTGCTTTGCTCAAAATAGATTTTCCTTTTCATTTGAAAACACTAATTTTTGTTTGGCAAAATATCACCCAAGGAATCCCCCAATAGAAATTGGTGATCCTTAAACCCTTGTTCAACCACAAGTTTTTACTTAGAAAATTGGGATGAGGAGATTCTTGATAGCTACCATGTCTTGATGCTCAAATTTTCATTTGCCAGGGACATGGCTAAGTACTTAGATTTTACACTCTTCAGAGGTGGTGCACTTTCCCCACAAGACTCGACATGCATCGAGACAAGATCTTTCAGAAGCCTTCCCTTAGAAAAGAATGGACGCGTTCCAACCTATCATCCCCTACCACCAACTGTCCATTTGGCTAAGTTATTGCAACCTATATGATCCAGGCAGAGCCCATAATGCCAAGTGGCTGCACTTGAAGCTTCTCAACATTTGACATCTCAAATCTCTTTGTTCCTGGGTGGCAATCCACAAGTGAGATACCAAGTCTTCCCTAGTATACTGGACTTGGTGATGCCCAAGTTTTCCCCAGTATACTGGACTTGTGTAACCACTCGACACAAACCTTTCTTTCCATTCCACCCAGGTGATTCATTCACTTAGTTGTTTTATTAAACAAAACACAAGTCCTTGACTTAGAAATATTCCATAGCATGTATATAATCCACCCTTGTTTTCTACTAGCTCAGCTAAGCATGATAGTAGTACGAATCTTAACTTAGGGAAAATTCTACTAAGGTTTCATCTACTAGGATTTCCCATAGCATAATTTATAGTTAGCAAAATTCCATGCAAGTCCTACTTAAAAATATCACTAATGCATAGTGAAGATAATGGGACAAAAGTATGAAGCACCACTTGCCTTTTTGGTAGATAATATAAGTTCACTCCTTGATCTTGCAATAGTCACACTCTTCAAATTCCACTACAATTCAATGAAGCAAGCAAATATTCAATTTACCATTCAAGCAATCATCACATAGAATAATAAAAACAAAGTAATTCATGCAAACATGCCAAAGATTGTTTTATTTGGAAAAGTGGTTTCTAATAGGTTATAAACATTTGAAAACACCTATTGGTCATTTACAAAAGTGGTAAAACCATTTGATATTAAGTTAGTGAAAAATGGCCACTTTAAATCATTTTTCTTTTGCTAGAAATGATTTAAATCAAAGTGATAATCTCTAGTGTTTGAAAAATACATTTTAAAACACAAATTTTAGCGTTTTAAGGTCAAGTGTTTAATATTGAAACCATTAGCAAAAGTTTTTACCTATAAACCATTTTTATACCTAAGTAATATTTTATGTTGTTTAAATTGTCTTGAAACAAAGTAATATTTTTTTCTAGGGTTCATCAAATAAATTTTTAAATCCTAAAACTTGGTGCTTAGGGTCAGAGAGTTTAAATCTAATCATTTTCCAAAGGTTTTACTCAAAGAGCACTTTTAACACATAAACAATATTTTTATTTGACTAAAAATGTTCTTATTCAAAGATTTATTCTTTAGCTTCACAATATACACTTTTAAATACACAAGTTGGTTTATATGGTCAGTAGGTTCAAAACATTCCATTTACCAAAGATTTTACCTTAAAAATATTTCTAGAATAATTTTTATATTCAAATTATGGCTACACAAGTTTATGTAAAAACAATCAATCTACCAGAAGCAATTCATTAAAAAAGTGCATGGTTGGATAGAGTTTGTTTTGCTGATTCCATTGATATAAAATTTGCAAATTTGGACGTGTGGATTTAGAGTTATGCAATTTACAAATTCAAACATCTAATAGATTCTATTCTGGTTTTTATAAAACAGACTGGGCCACGCGTCACGATCAAATTGGAGCATACCGGTTCGGCTGGATCGAGTGCTGCGGAGTGTTGGATCTAACTGAAATCGTGTGGCACAGATCAGTGCTTACCCTTTCGCTTAAGTCATCTGTTTCTACGCGTCCGATCTAAATCGAATGGCCCTGATCTATTCGACCACAAAGTGGCGGCGCTGGCGGCGACGAGTGGCGGCGGCGCGGTCAGACGGTGGTGTTCCTGGCGATGCAGGAAGCAAAAGAGGCAGGGGAAAGGCTCACCGGGGTCGTCGTGGCGTGCTGATGCTCAACGATGCCGCGGTTGTCGAAGGGGCGCTCGGGGTCAACGTGGATTGCTCGCCGGAGAAGCTCCTGGCGATGGTGTGCTCGGGCGGGCAACGTTGGCGACGCTACAAGGCTCGGAAAGGTAGGAGAAGGGTATCGTTAGCTTCGTATGATGATTCTGGTTATGCGTGTGTCCACGAGAGGGAGAGGGGCGGTCGATATTTACCTCTGAAGGTCATCAGAGAGGAGGCAGACGGCGACGGGGTATTGTCGACGTCGTAGTCGAGGCTACGGTGCTCACGCGGGCAAGCCAAGGAAGCTGAGAGGTGCAGGGGCGATGAGGAACACGCTCGCGGGGACTAGGAGGCAAGGGGCGGCGAGGAGCGGCCGGAATCGCCCGGAGAGCTCGTCGGAGCAGGGAGTGTTCAAGTGAGAAATCGAGGCAGCCCTATGGCCGAGAGGGAGGGGTGAGCGAGGGGAAATGGAGAGGGTCAGGGGACGGTTTAATGGCATCGTTACCGCGAATTTAATCGGAGAAAACAGCGACAGAAACGGCTGGGGGAGAGGGCGTGGTCATCGCTATGGGGAAGAAGATGCCAATGTGGCGTGGGCCTGCGTTGTCATCGAGTGAGAGAGGGGACGGTGGGGTCCAGACATCATCGACTGTGCGGGTTCAACGTTTGATATGAATCGTTTTCTGCAGGGAAGAATAAATGGGCCTGCTGGGCTTAGTTGGGCTAGGCTGGCTGCTTTCATTTTTTTTGTTCTATTTATTTTTCTTTTTCTGTTTCTTTTATTTAGTTTTAAATTTGTTCAAACAAATCAAACAACCATTTAAATTTCAAATCTTTGCCAAACCTTGGGCATATTTCAATACTGTTTATTAACATATTCTAAAGTCCAATTTAGAATATTTCATTTATTCTTTTAGGGTCTATTATATATTTATAAATAGACATTTGTCTTTATTTCAAAAAGGATTTAAATGTGTTTTAAAACTCTATTTGAATTCTAAATTTTACCAAACCTTTTTCAGTAGGTTTATTTATTCAAAAGGGTGTTGAATAATTCATTTTGATTTATTTGAAATATTTTCATATGATCTATTAATCATTTAAATTGGGTAAATGTCTTTATTCCAATATAAATACAATTAGGTTAAGGCCATTTTATTTTATTTGAATATTCATTCCATTTGCTTATGGATTAGGCCAAATTTTAATTTGGCTTTTAAATATTCCCTATTAATTAATTCTTTCTTTATCTTATAAAATCCATATCTTTTTATTTATAGATCCAAAGTTGGTGATTCCAATTTGTATAATTTTATTTAATATTTGTTTATCCTTTTAAATCTTTTTAGGATTATTTGCTCACCATTTGGTATGGATTTTTAGATAGGTGTTTTATTAGCTTTGGAAATTCAATTTCCTTATCTTACTAAATTCATAATTTTTTATCTATGGTTCCAAATTGAATGAAATCAATTTCTATGGTTTTATAATATTTCCATTTGTCATTATTGATCATTTATAAATGTTTGTTCACAAATTTTATATGGATCAAATACATGGTCTTAGAGATATCTTGGAAATCTCCCAATAGAGTTTTAGGGTTTTGGTTTATTTTCCAAGTGTTTAAATTTCAAGATGCATTTATGAAGAATGCATTTCACTTGATTTGAATTTAGTTGGATTCAAGCTTTATTCAAAGTTTGTTTCAAGATGGGTTTTTGAGTTTCCATTTGGAATCAAAAAGTTTCTTTTCACCCTAAATTTCAACAATTATTTATTTTGTTTATTTATTTTTCACATTTCAAAATTTGGAAATTTTGGGATGTGATAGGCTACCACCCTTAAAAGAAATCTCGTCCCGAGATTTGGGAAGGCTAGGGGTTACAAGTTGGCTCAAAGCAACTAGGGTACTACCACCCTTAAAAGTTCTCAACTAGATTACATCTTGGCTTGCTTGGGATCTTGATGAAACTTCTCTGGGCAGACATGTACATAGTGTCCTTTGTTTCCAGACTTGAAACATGTGACAAGGGATGAGATCCTTCATAGGCTTGTTGGTCTTGTACTTCATCTTTTCTGGACAGTTGCTTGCATAATGTCCTTGGTTACCATAATTGTAACACATGACAAGGTTGAGTTCTTCACGTATCTTCTGTGGACAAGTTGATACATAATGGCCTAGCTCTTTGCAGTTGTTGCACCACACTTGGCTAATTTCCTTATACTTATTCTTCTTCTCTGGATATTCATTGGCATAGTGTCCCATCTCTTTGCAATTGCAACATTGCACTTGGCTTCTGTCCTTCTTTTTCTTGGGTTTCTCCAAAGCTAGGAGTTCTTCTAGTTCATGCTCCTCATATCTCACCTCAAAGGTGGGAAAGTCTCCTTGTCTCCTTAATCTTTTTCTTGGATAATACATATGTTTCCTCTTTTGTCCATCAAGGTGAGTCATAGTGCATGGAGTTGCAAGCTGAGATTTTCCTTTGTCTTCATCCTTCTTGGTAGAAGTTGTTTCCTCATGGGGGTTTACAAACTGTTGATGCACTCCACCTTGTTTCCTTTGTTGAACTATGGAATAGATGGGGCATTGGATAGGGACATGATTATTTACTTCACATAGGAAACAAGTAGCTTGAGATGTGGGGCATTGATTAGTTGGATGTTTCTCTTCACAATTAGGGCATTGATCTTCATGCTCTTTGGAAGTGTGATCCATGTCTCCACAAATATTGCAAGCTTGAGTTCCTTCTATAATATCATCCTTGACATCATTGTTGTCACAAACTCCTTGGGAAGGGTTGCCTCCCATGTTGATCATTTGATTTTTCATCCTTTGCAACAATTGGGTTTGGGTTTCCATAAACCTTTGCATGGTTGGGTCTAACTCATTGTTGTTGGCCCAAAATTGACTTGTCAGTTGGTTTAACTGGGTTTGGGTTACTATGAGTTCTCTCATGTGCATCTCTTGGTTGTTGTTTTCACCATTCTTGATGTTGGAGTTTCTTGGGGAAGTCATCTGTTTGGGTTGGGTTGGGATTAGAATAGACAAAATATTTCTAAGGAAGTAATTCTAATCACACACATCACAATTCATACAAGCAATGTGCAAGCAATCACAAACAAACATTCCACTCAAACAACAAGTTTCAAGAACATTTTTAGGCAACAAAATATTTTTGCTACACCACATAAGTTGGTGGGTTTGATCTAAACTAAATATGGTGGTCCAACTATATGGTTCACTTGAGATCATTCCATGCTTCTTAGGTGTTTCTTCTTGAATGAGATCATTGTATCCTTGGGGAAATTTTTGTGTCTTGGTCACAACTTCAAAGGTGATTATGGTTCCTTCTAAGTTGTTTCCTTAGTCCTCAAGTCTTGAGTAATATTTCTCGTCTCACTTGTAGTCCTTAGTGATATCCAAGTTGAAGTCCTTGGTGAAAATAAAGTTGAAGTCTTTGATGATGTTGAAGTTTAAGTCATTTGAGTTGGTGAAGTCCTTTTCTCATGGTTGAGGTCTTTGCTCATGGTTGAGGTCTTTGTCCATCAAGTTTGAAATAGAAGAGATGTAGAATCAAAACCAAAAAGGTTGAGAAAGAGTTTACAAGATTGTTTGTAAATAAGTTTTGGAACAAATACAACTCCTATTTTTCTAAGGGGTTTTGTCCAATCCTAGGGTTACAATCCTACAGGCAACATAGTGCTCTGATACCATGTGTAGAGGTCCCAACATTTAATAACGTAGAGATCCCTATGTTTACAATGCTAGTCCCTGGATCAATAGCTTGCATCCACAGTTAAGATGTAATATCAAGAAACAAGGGTCATAATACAACTTTATAACTAGGAATAAAATAATTCGATACATCTTACATAGCTCATTTGGCTATCTCATTACAATGCAGCAGAAATAACTATATAGCATGGAGTCCTTCATCTTCAAAGTGCCACAGGCAATCATGTTGGTTGTAGACTTGTAATCCTAATCAACACACTTCACTAACATCAAACAAACCTACAACATAATAAGTTACAGCCACAAAGGTCAATACATTTGAATTGTATTGGCAAGTGACACTATGGTATAGTAGTGGTATCTAACATCTATATTCATATGGCTAAGTGGAGCTTAAGCTTGCTTTGCTCAAAATAGATTTTACTTTTCATTTGAAAACACTAAGTTTTGTTTGGCAAAATATCAGCCAAGGCATCCCCCGATAGAAATTGGTGATACTTAAACCCTTGTTCAACCACAAGTTTTTACTTAGAAAATTGGGATGAGGAGATTCTTGATAGCTACCATGTCTTGATGCTCAAATTGTCATTTGCCAGGGACATGGCTAAGTACTTAGATTTTACACTCTTCAGAGGTGGTGCACTTTCCCCACAAGACTCGACATGCATCGAGACAAGATCTTTCAGAAGCCTTCCCTTAGACCAGAATGGACGCGTTCCAACCTATCATCCCCTACCACCAACTGTCCATTTGGCTAAGTTATTGCAACCTATATGATCCAGGCAGAGCCCATAATGCCAAGTGGCTACACTTGAAGCTTCTCAACATTTGACACCTCAAATCTCTTTGTTCCTGGGTGGCAATCCACAAGTGAGATACCAAGTCTTCCCCAGTATACTGGACTTGGTGATGCCCAAGTTTTCCCCAGTATACTGGACTTGTGTAACCACTCAACACAAACCTTTCTTTCCGTTCCACCCAGGTGATTCATTCACTTAGTTGTTTTATTAAACAAAACACAAGTCCTTGACTTAGAAATATTCCATAGCATGTATATAATCCACCCTTGTTTTCTACTAGCTCAGCTAAGCATGATAGTAGTAGGAATCTTAACTTAGGGAAAATTCTACTAAGGTTTCATCTACTAGGATTCCCCATAGCATAGTTTATACTTAGCAAAATTCCATGCAAGTCCTACTTAAAAATATCACTAATGCATAGTGAAGATAATGGGACAAAAGTATGAAGCACCACTTGCCTTTTTGGTAGATAATATAAGTTCACTCCTTGATCTTGCAATAGTCACACTCTTCAAATTCCACTACAATTCAATGAAGCAAGCAAATATTCAATTTACCATTCAAGCAATCATCACATAGAATAATAAAAACAAAGTAATTCATGCAAACATGCCAAAGATTGTTTTATTTGGAAAAGTGGTTTCTAATAGGTTATAAACATTTGAAAACACCTATTGGTCATTTACAAAAGTGGTAAAACCATTTGATATTAAGTTAGTGAAAAATGGCCACTTTAAATCATTTTTGTTTTGCTAGTAATGATTTAAATCAAAGTGATAATCTCTAGTGTTTGACAAATACATTTTAAAACACAAATTTTAGCGTTTTAAGGTCAAGTGTTTAATATTGAAACCATTAGCAAAAGTTTTTACCTATAAACCATTTTTATACCTAAGTAATATTTTATGTTGTTTAAATTGTCTTTAAACAAAGTAATATTTTTTTTCTAGGGTTCATCAAATAAATTTTTAAATCCTAAAACTTGGTGCTTAGGGTTAGAGAGTTTAAATCTAATCATTTTCCAAAGGTTTTACTCAAAGAGCACTTTTAACACATAAACAATATTTTTATTTGACTAAAAATGTTCTTATTCAAATATTTATTCTTTAACTTCACAATATACACTTCTAAATCCACAAGTTGGTTTATGGTCAGTAGGTTCAAAACATTCCATTTACCAAAGATTTTACCTTAAAAATATTTCTAGAATAACTTTTATATTCAAATTATGCCTACACAAGTTTCTATAAAAACAATCAATCTACCAGAAGCAATTCATTAAACAAAGTGCATGGTTGGATAGATTTTGTTTTGCTGATTCCATTGATATAAAATTTGCAAAATTTGGACGTGTGGATTTAAAGTTATGCAATTTACAAATTCAAACATCTAATAGATTCTATTCTGGTTTTTATAAAATAGACTGGGCCACGCGTCACGATCTAATTGGAGCATACCGGTTCGGCTGGATCGAGTGCTGTGGAGCGTTGGATCTAACTGAAATCGTGTGGCACAGATCAGTGCTTACCCTTTCGCTTAAGTCGTCTGTTTCTACGCGTCCGATCTAAATCGAATGGCCCTTATCTATTCGACCACAAAGTGGTGGCGCTGGCGGCGGCGCGGTCAGATGGTGGTGTTCCCGCGATGCAGGAAGCAAAAGAGGCAGGGGAAAGGCTCACCGGGGTCGTCATGGCATGCTGATGCTCAACAATGCCACGGTTGTCGAAGGGGCGCTCGGGGTCGACATGGATTGCTCGCCGGAGAAGCTCCTGACTATGGTGTGCTCGGGCGGGCGACGTTGGCGATGCGACAAGGCTCGGAAAGGTAGGAGAAGGGTACCGTTAGCTTCTTATGATGATTCTGGTTATGCGTGTGTCCATGAGGGGGAGAGGGGCGGTCAGTATTTACCTCTGAAGGTCGTCGGAGAGGAGGCAGACGGCGACGGGGTATTGTCGACGTCGTAGTCGAGGCTACGGTGCTCGCGCAGGCAAGCCAAGGATGATGAGAGGTGTAGGAGGCGATGGGGAACATGCTCGCGGGGACTGGGAGGCAAGGGGCGGCGAGGAGCGGCCGGAATCGCTCGGAAAGATCGTCGGAGCATAGAGTGTTCAAGTGAGAAATCGAGGCAGCCCTGTGGCCGAGAGGGAGGGGTGAGCGAGGGGAAATGGAGAGGGATCATGGGCGTTTAAGGGAGCATGGTCAGGGGACGGTTTATAGGCGTCGTTACCGCGAATTTAATTGGAGAAAACGGCGACAGAAACGGCTGGGGGAGAGGGCGTGGTCGTTGCTGTGGGGAAGAAGATGCCGACGTGGCGTGGGCCTGCGTTGTCATCGAGTGAGAGAGGGGGCGGTGGGGTCCAGACGTCATCGACTGTGCGGGTTCAACGTTTGGTATGAATCGTTTTATGCAGGGAAGAATAAATGGGCCTACGGGGCTTAGCTGGGCTGGGCTGGCTGGTTTCATTTTTTTTGTTCTGTTTATTTTTCTTTTTTCTATTTCTTTTATTCAGTTTTGAATTTGTTCAAACAAATCAAACAACCATTTGAATTTCAAATCTTTTCCAAACCTTGAGAATATTTCAATACTGTTTATTAACATATTCTAAAGTCCAATTTAGAATATTTCATTTATTCTTTTAGGGTCTATTATATATTTATAAATAGACATTTGTCTTTATTTCAAAAAGGATTTAAATGTGTTTTAAAACTATATTTGAATTCTAAATTTTACCAAACCTTTTTTAGTAGGTTTATTTATTCAAAATGGTGTTGAATAATTCATTTTGATTTATTGAAATATTTTCATATGATCTATTAATCATTTAAATTGGGTAAATGTGTTTATTCCAATAGAAATAGAATTTGGTTAAGGCCATTTTATTTTATTTGAATATTCATTCCATTTTCTTATGGATTAGGCCAAGTTTTAATTTGGCTTTTAAATATTCCTTATTAATTAATTCTTTCTTTATCTTATAAAATCCATATCTTTTATTTATAGATCCAAAGTTGGTGATTCTAATTTGTATAATTTTATTTAATATTTGTTTATCCTTTTAAATCTCTTTAGGATTATTTGCTCACCATTTGGTATGGATTTTTAGATAGGTGCTTTATTAGCTTTGGAAATTCAATTTCCTTATCTTACTAAATTCATAAGATTTTATCTATGGTTCCAAATTGAATGAAATCAATTTCTATGGTTTTATAATATTTCCATTTGTCATTCTTGATCATTTATAAATATTTGTTGACAAATTTTATATGGATCAAATCCATGGTCTTAGAGATATCTTGGAAATCTCCCAATAGAGTTTTAGGGGTTTGGTTTATTTTCCAAGTGTTTAAATTTCAAGATGCATTTATGAAGAATGCATTTCACTTGATTTGAATTTAGTTGGATTCAAGCTTTATTCAAAGTTTGTTTCAAGATGGGTTTTTGAGTTTCCATTTGGAATCAAAAAGTTTCTTTTCACCCTAAATTTCAACAATTATTTATTTTGTTTATTTATATTTCACATTTCAAAATTTGAAAATATTTGGGATGTGACAGATGGCTACCAAGAAAACTCTTAATATAACATGCTACCATAATTCTTCTCATAGCCTAATCAATACTCTTGTCGGTGTGGAAGTCCCTAAAATCATGACAGTTGTACAAGTATCATAACACTCAACCTAGTTCAATCATCTAATATAATAATCATGAATCATAACATACTACAAATATCATAAAGTCTCGGAACCCAGTGGATATAAATCATCGCTTGAACAAGGGAACTCAAATTTGATACAAATAATGCAAATTATAGAATTAAATCTAAATGCATGCGGAAAAGTAAACATGCTAAAACTGTAAGATAGATTACAAGGCTCTCACAGATCCCCCCAAGCTTGGAATCAAACCAGGCGGATCAAATAATTCCTTGCATTTATTCGATATCATGGCACGCCCTTTAGTCTACAGATATCTTGCTGGAGATTGCAGCTCGAAGTTTCTTGTTTGTTTCCTCAAGAGAAGATATCTGACGCGGGCACTTTTGCAGATCCGAACGCAAGAGGAACATCCCGTCAGCGACTTTATTCATCGCATCGTTGAGCTACTTTTTTCCTTGAAGATCTAAGAGGCGCTTGCGCACAATCTCCTTATAGACGAGTACTTCTTTCTTGAACTTTTCCAATTTACGAGGCAGTGTTCAGTGTCCGAGACATGTGCACGAATGGCATGTCTAGGAGGTTGAACTCCTAGTCCTCTTGGGGCTTCACGCTGATACATGTGTTCATGGTGAAATTCTTTGTTGTTGAAGTGTACTCTATGGTGTCCTTGTAAGTTTCCGTGTCGGGATGGTTAGACTTCTTATGCTTTGGCGAAGAATACTCGACGGCAATGATCTTGAGAAACTCTGTGCAGCCCTTCCCATGGGGCTTCTTAGCTTCCTCTTCGTCTTCGGGTGTCACCATGGCCAAGTAGGGCGGCTGCTACCACCCCCTCTTTGTTTGCTCCATGAATATCTCGTATTCTTCATCCTCGGATTCATCATCAGAGTCATACGCATGCCGATTGTTCTTAGGGCTCAAACCCTGGGCCTCACGGTCATCAGCTTCAACGGAGGAAGTATGAAAGCTATGCCACAAAGGATCCATGAGGTTTTGAGGTTTGCCCTTGCCTTGAACAGGGTAGCACATCAGGTAGGTTAAACCTGTTGATACGAGAGTAAAAAAGACCTCTATGGAGGCTTATTAAGGGTCAGAGATAGGAAAAAACACGTACTGAGAGAAAAAGGGTTGGCCAAGAAAAGAATCCCAACAAATATGGAAAAATATAAACAAAAAGGGAAGAAAATACGAGCATAACGACCACTCGATATGGGAAGGTGCCCGTACGACGCCCCCATACCGGGTCCTTCCCAGGCGAACACATCTTCTAAGGAGGTAACCAGCTAACCGACTAAGCATTACGGGCGGGTCCCGCCTGTCCTTTCCGTATGTACCGACTTTATTTTTTTAGAATAAGAATCGAACAAAAGTTAAGCGAACTGATACTGTATCGGTGACGACTAGTGGTACGGGCGGATGCGCCCGTACCATACGGTCGTACTGAAATGGCAAAAACTAGGACATGGGTATAATATGTTTAACAATCAGTGGTACGGGCAGGTGCGGACGTACCGCCCGCCCGTACCGACTTCGCAAAACTGGCAGTACAATCAGAAAAACAAAAGAAAATCAAAAATACAAAAATAAATAGCAAAAAATCATCCAGAATAAAGATAACTTCAGATTTCACAAACCTGACTTATCTAGAGAGAACGAGTTCATATGAGTACCTTCTCCTTTCTGGATTATCTTTTTCCCTTTAACAAGGTGGGTTGAAGAATATCACTAATACCATTGCAAAGAGAATTTTAGAATTTTCTTTTTGGCAATGTTTTTCCTATAGGTATATATATGGATGACACTTCTTTAGGTGGAGCAATTTCTTGAATATCCACGGGTGTCTCCTCTATCTCCTCCTTTATTTGTAGAATCTGCAAATCAAATTCTTGCAAAAGTAGAGTCCAACGGATCATCCTTGGCTTAATGTTAGTCCTTTCCAGGATTTTCTTTAGGCCAATACGATCGGTATATACTCTCACTTTTGAGTTATTTATATAAGATCTAAATTTATCATAGGAGAAAACTACAATGAAGAATTCCTTTTCTACCATGGGATAATTCTTTTGGGCCCCGTTTAGGGTTCGGCTAGCATGATGAATGATATTGAGATCATCACCATCATACTAGAAATAGTTGCTCCCACAACTTCATGAATAGCTTCACAAAATAACTCAAAAGGTTTCTTCCAATTAGGTGGTTTAATAATGGGAGCTTCAATGAGAGCTTGTCTTAATATGTTGAAAGCATTTAGACATCTTTCATAAAAATTAAAGACAATCCCTTTCTGAAAAATATTAGTTAAAGGTCTAGCAATTTTTGCTAAATTTTTACTGAACCTTCTATAAAATCCAGCATGGCCTAGGAAACTCCTTATACCTTTCACATATTTAGGAGGAGGAAGTCTTTCTATAGCTGCAGTCTTTGCTTTGTCAACTTATATACCCTTACCTAAGATTTTGTGACCAAGTACTATACCTTCTTGAACCATAAAATGGCATTTCTCCCAGTTCAATACTAGGTTAGTGTCTTCACATCTCTGCAAAACTTTATGAAGATTATGGAGACAATGATTAAAGGAAGTTCTATAAACAGAATCATCCATGGAGACTTCCATAATACTTTCAACACAATCAGAAAATATAGCAATCATACACCTATGGAAAGTAGCAGGGGCAATGCAAAGACCAAAAGGCATACAACGATAAGAATACAGACCATAGGAACGGATAAAATTATTTTCAAGTTGATCATCAGGATGAACGGCGATTTGAGAAAAACCAGAATAGCCGTCCAAGTAACAAAAATGAGAATGCATAGCTATCTTATCTAAAGTTTGATCTATAAACGGAAGTGGATAGTGATCTTTTATGGTTTCTTTTTTATGTTTTCTATAGTCAATGCACATCCTGTGTCCAACAACAGTCCTTGTAGGTACCATCTCATTGTGTTTGTTTTCAACAACAGTAAATCCACCTTTCTTGGGAATACAATGAACATGACTTACCCATTCACTCTCTTCTACATGAAAGATGATTCCTACATCTAACAAACGTATTATTTCTTTTCTTACCCCCTCTTTCATCTGAGGTTTGAGACGTCACTGAAAGTATGCGACTGTCTGGGATACTTCCTCCATGAATATCCTATGGGTGGCTATCAAAGGACTGATTCCCTTCAAGTCACTCATAGAATACCCAAGAGCATTTCTATGCATCTAAAGAACTTTCATTAAATTCTCCTCCTCTTTTTCTACAAGGTTAGAACTTATGATAATAGGGAATCTACTGGTATCATCAAGAAACCTATACTTTAATGCCTTTGGTAAAGTTTTGAGGATAGGAGGGGTAGGAGCCTCATCTCCCTTTTTCTTCATACTCTTGATTAATATTGGCATCCACCTCGGGCATGGAATCAAGATAATCATCAATTTCAGTTTTCTCTATGTAATAGAGGATATTATTATTGACTAAGCTTCTTGCTAAATCATCATCAGGAATCTCAATAACTACCAAGGCCAAATTGACAATATTACCTTCTTCCTCACGTTCATACTCATCATCATCTAGTTCTTCAATGGCTAGCTTATGGTCAAATTTGGAGAAATGGAAATCCATTTTATCTTCACCAAACTTGAGAGACACAATTTGTCTCTTAGAATCTATGTTTGCTCATGCAGTATTCAGAAAGGTTCTTCCAAAAATGATGGGACAATAAACATCGGTAGGCATATCAATTAGCACAAAATCAATGGGATATTTGTATGGTCCAACATGAATTCGAATATCTCTAATTATTCCCATAGGGACTCCAAGTGTTTTATCCGCAAGCATTATAGTCATATCTGTATCCTCTAGTTCAGCAGGTGCTAATTCATTTTGATTTTTTAAATAAAAGTTAAAAGGAATCATGTTTACAGCTGTCCCTATCTCACAGACGCCATAGTAGGAAGTTCCTCCGAAATTACATGGGAGAATAGGCTTACCAACTTATTTAGCTTTTACCTTACCTTCAACAAACTGCGAAGCTTTAATATCTAGCTCAATCACAATGCAGTGAGCAAACATGGTCAGGATGTCTTCCTTCATTGGTTCCCATATCTCCTATACACTTACTTCTTCAGTTTTCCTTACACGTGCTTCTTCTTCTAGAGACTTTAGGAATAGCTCTTCTTCTTCTTGTTGATCCTCCAGCTGCTGATCCATCATATGTTTCCTTGTCGTCCTTGGGAAAGGAAGGGGTTCAACATATGGGGATACCTCCCGTAATGGTTCAATTGGAGATGTAATTATTGGATCATCTTCTACAGCTTGCTCGAGTGGCGGAGTGTAATGGAGCCAGTCTTTCTTAGGATCCTCAATATGTTCTGTAAAAGACTGAAAATTTTGCAAAACAATATCATCATCAAGTTAAAGTTCATCAGCTGTTTATTTCACCTTACCAGATTCTTTATAAGCATTGAGACAATCATATTCAATTTATATACCTCCTTCGCTGCCTAAATCAAATCCCCATGTTTCTCTATTACGGCAAATACGTTCTAAAAGTTTCCAAGCTTTAGCTATAGTTAACTCCCTAAAGGAGCCTCCAGAATTGGTGTCTATCTAATGTTTAATTTCTTCATTAATTCCTCTATAAAAGATGTGTAAAACGTACCATTCAGGTAAATAATGATGGGGACATTTATGAAGTAGAGTCTTATACCTTTTGAAGGCCCTTACCAAGCCTTCACCTGGGTGGTTCTTGAAGTTTGTAATTTCCCTTCTTACTTCAGTAGTTTTAACCTTGGGAAAGAATCGAATCACAAATTCTCCTTTAAGTTTCTCCCAAGTATTTATTTTCTCTATAGTGCAAATTCTATACCAAGCTAAAGCAGTATTGGTTAGAGATTGGATAAATAGTTTAAGTTTTAATTCATTATTAAAATAGCCTCTCAGTTTAAGAGTCCAACATAGCTCGGTAAAATGCATTAAGTGAGTGTAAGGATCCTCATCTCGATCATCTCCTGCAAAAGTATTTTCTTTAATGATATCAATAAAGCGAGGATTAACCTCATATTCTGGTTCACTCCCAGTCGGGAATTCTTTGACAAGTCCTCTATTGAACTTCCCGAGGTATTTAATTGCATCGAGCTGATTCATCAGTACAAGTGCAGTCATGGTGCTTACCTGAAACTAGTAAGCAACCTTAGTCAAACAATTAGTAAAATAAGCAACTAAGAACAAAGACCAAAAGCACTTAGCTCCCCAGCAACCACTGCGATGCCTGAGAGCAGTCACTCATACAGACCACCGCAATTAAGGGTTTCCTTGTGGATATCGTAATTAGCTTAGGGATTCCTCTTTATTCCCCCTTTGACTGCATAGTTCATGAGCCGGCGCCAATCTGTCACGCGGCCATTCCGGGTACAATCCCAAAGCACGTCCAAAGGGTTTTCTCCCTCCCTTTAGTCCCGAGGGCAAATGGTATGTGGTCGACTTTCACATACCATCCAAAGAGAGAGATCAAACACAAATCATAAATCAATCATAGACTGGCAAGTCGTATGGACACAAGAATAGATCATCTTTATTGCAAATTCATAATAGTTCTAGCATTTCTCCATCTCCCCAAGAACAAAGGAACTACTCACACATGGAAGCAATCAACAACATCATCATAATCAAATGGATGGAGGAAAGTACTAAAATAGATCTAGTGCAAACCACAATTGGATCTAGAATTACAACAAGATCTAATGGATGAAGGATGGGGGTAATGGTGGTGATGTAGATGCAACGGTTGATGATGAAGAGGATGATGCATTGTCCTCCAATGATCTGTGGATTAGCAGGGATTTCTCTCCAGCCAAGTTCCTCCTTCAGATCCCTTTTAGATGTGGTTTTTCGTGGTTTCTCGTGGATGTGAATGTCGGATCCTCCTATCGTATTCGCCAGGAGAAAGTATTTAACGAGGCGGTCCCGATGGCACCTAGTATGGGCGGACGGTACGGGAAGTCCCGGCCTGTATCACAGGTCGTTATCGGCACTGGTTAACTCTCCTTGAATGGTATTTTCCCAGGAGCAAAGGTAAATCCATAAAATGACTTTTATCACTTAAAAATATCATATTATAGTATAATATGATAGCTCTAATTGATATGTTAATAATAGACTTGATTATTTGGGATCCTGTTGAAATAAAGACAAAAGGTGTGTGCGAACATAGTGAAATACAAATATCCCTACTCTATTTATGCAAAAACAAAAGGTAAATATGCTTCAATTTTGGACTTATCAGTTATCAAGTTCAAATCAGGGAGGAGCGACCGAAAAGTATGGTCCGCTAAATTCACTGACGTCCGAGACCCACACGCCTAAAATACTACGGTGAGTTAACATCACCCGAGGAACCGGAAATCTTGCTTCTTGCACGCGCCCGTCGAGCTTCGTCCATGTTTTTAGCGGTTTTGTCATAGTAGAGGGGCACAAAACCAAAAAAAAGCTTTCCATCGGCCATGATCAAGCCAAGAATTTAGTTGCGGAAGACACGCCTTCTACGATGACCGAATGCCAATTCGTTGCGGAAGAAAACATTTATTGTAGTGCTTGACGCATATGCCTCTGCCTGTTCCGCCAAATACCCAATGTCACCATTATCATCATCGTTCCACCGAGTGATGTTAGGTGCCATTAGAGTATTCTTGGGAGACAGTGATTAGATATGGTCTTATGGTCTAAGGAACGAGTCACTATATTTCCTAATCATCATAACTTGAAATCTATGACATGATCATAATACGATATTATAGATAGGGTATGTTCACCATCTCATTCTCCAATAAGATGACTCCATTGTTAATTGCTGCCAAAGCACCAACATGATCACAAAACCTTGATCATCTGTTGATCAATGAACCAGTGACTAGAGTTTCATTAGGAACTACTGGTTGTTGTATATCACACATTGATACATCGGAAACGTATCTATAATTTTTGATGCTCCATGCTTGTTTTGTATCTACTTTTCTTTGCTTTGTCTATACTTTGAGGTATTTTTATATCTTTTCTGGAACTAACCTATTAACAAGTTGCTACAGTGCCAGTTGCCTGTTTTCTTCTGTTTTTGGTTTTAGAAAGGCAGAAAATCAATATTCTTGGAATTATACGGGACAAAAGCCAAAGTTATTATTTTCCCGGAGCAACACGGAACCACAAAGCAGAGTCGGAGGGGGGACACAGGATGGCCGCTCCCCCCTAGGCGCGGGCAAGCCCTGGAGATGCCTGGAGGGGGTGTGGGCCCCTGGACCCCCACCGACCTTGATTCATGCGCCTATAAGAATCCTCCGACCCAAAAACCCTAGGTCATCCAGAAGAAATCCACGAAAACCTCTGCTGCGCCGCCGCCATCGAAGGGGAGATTCGGGGGATAGAAAGTCTCTGTTCCGGCACCCTGCCAGGATGGGGAAGTGCCCCCGGAGCCATCTCCATTGATCTACATCGCCATCTTCATCACCGTTGCCGATTCCCATGATGAGGAGGGAGTAGTTCTTCCTCGAGGCTAAGGGCTCTACCGGTAGCTATGTGTTCATCTCTCTCTATGCATGATATTATTGTGGTCATGAGCTTTGTAATCAAGTAGATCTACCTTGCTACTCAAGTGCTTCAATAGATCTCTTCTCTCCCCATGTGTGTGAAAGTGACAGCGTGCACGCCATGATGGCACTTAGGTTTGAGTCTACATAAATACTCTTTGTGTTTTAATAGATCTATGCTTTTCCCCACGTGTGTGAAACTGACATCGTGCATACCGTGTGTGGCGCTTTGGCTAGATTGAATATTTGTTATGAGTTATATTTGGAGTTGGATGTCTCTATGAAATTGTGGTGTTTGTTGGAACCATCTAGCACTCAAGGTGATAGTGTGGGGTTATCTAGATTGGGGAAGGCGGACTTTGAGGAGTGTTGTTATAGCCCTACTGATGATTAGAGTGTCCAACCAGAGAGTAGTTAAGAGTAGTATCATGAAGAGAGGATATTTATATGAGAGAGTGTTCACTAGTGAAAGTATGATCCCTAGGCCTTGTTTCTAAACATTGAAACATTGTTTGCATCTAGATCTGTTGCATGTTTGCTTGTTTCCATCTTTGTTCCGTTTGCCCGGGAGGTTTTGGGATTTTACCTTTCCTCCACGTCATCAGCTCTTTTCTGGCACCGTTACCCCACGACAACAAGTCAGAATCTATTTTCTGGCATCGTTACCACTTGTATTTCACTATCTCTTCGCCGAACTAGTGCACCTATACACCTGACAAGTGCATTGGGTGTGTTGGGGACACAAGAGACTTCTTGTATCTTGATTGCAGGATTGCTTGAGAGGGAATACCTTTGACCACTTCCTCCCTGAGTTCGATAAACCTTGGGTAATCTACTTAAGGGAAACTTGCTGCTGTTCTACAAACCTCTACACTTGGAGGCCCAACAACTCTCTACAAGAATAGAAGTGCGTAGACATCAAGCTCTTTTCTGGCGCCGTTGCCGGGGAGGTAAGGTAAAAGGTACTCACATCCTCCGGTGTGAGTGCTCGAAGTTATTTCCTTTAGATTCTGCAATTTTGTCTTTTTGTTTCTTGTTTTCACTAGTTAGGCTTAATGGAAAACAACAAAAAATTAGAGAGCTCTATAGCATTTATCTTGAGTTAGGACATGAAGTGTTTGAAGAGAAAATTAAAAAACCTATGGAGCTTTATTTACATGCTAATAGCAATGTTATTAGTATGAATTCTTTGGACACCATTATTGCTAATGCTATGGAAAATTCTAAGCTTGGGGAAGCTAGTTTTGATGAAAATGATCTTTTTAGTCCCCCAGCTTTGGAAGTAGCTATTCTATTGCTTATGATGATACTAGACCTCCAATATATGATGATTACAATGATGAATATGATATTTTCAGTCCACCTACTATTGAGGAGAAAATTGATTGTGATTACAATGTACCTCCTATATTTGATGATTATTGTGATGAGAATAATAGTGATAGCTATTTTGTTGAATTTGCTCCCACTGCAATGAATAAGAATGACTATGCTTATGTGGAGAGTAATAATCATTTTATGCATGTGGCTCATGATAAGAATGTTTTATGTGATAGTTATATTGTTAATTTTATTCATGATGCTACTGAAAGTTATTATGAGAGAGGGAAACATGGTTTTATGCATCTTAAAAATATTAAGTTTCCCCTCTTTATGTTGAAAGTCTTGAAGTTACGCTTCTTTTGCTTTCCTATGCTTGTTGCTTTGTGCTTTAATGACTTGTTTATTTACAAGATTACTATGCATAGGAAGTGGGTTAGACTTAAATATGTTTTGAATTTTCTTCTTGATGCTCTCTTTTACCTCATTTCATATTTCTTATGTGAGCATCTTCTCAAACTATCAAGACTAACTTAAAGTCATTAAAGAAAAGTACTTGTTGGGAGATAACCCAAGAGTTTTCTTGAGTCTTGGAAGTTATTACTTCTGTAATGACCTCTCCTTATTCTTTTTGTGCAAATAATAACCTCTAATGAGAGGGAAGTAAGATTTGGGGAGTTGCTGTCCCAAAACAGAGTTTTGTGATCCACCATAAAAATTCGTGAGGAGTCTCTGTAAGTCGGATTGAGATGAAAATTTATGAATAAATACCCCAGTATGTTAGCTAACTTTCTTTAGTTTAAAACTTTTTGATTTGATCAACATAAGATGTTTTAAAAAATCGGTTTCTACCTGCTGGTCTGTTTTGACAGATTTCTGCCATTATTTTGATTTGCTTCTTATTGATTCCTTTTTGAGTTCTCTTTAGGGGAATTGAGCTTTTTGAAGGAGTTTCTACAGTAGCATGTGTTTTTATTGAAAAGTCTTGCTGTTCTAAAGCTTTACCCAAAGGTCTATTATCTTTTGAATACACAAATGTTGCTAATGAAGATTGTGTGAAGTTTTGTATGAAGGAAAATTTGCAGGTGTAAAGAAAGAATGATGTAATGAGATGAAGAATGGACAAAAGCTCAAGCTTGGGGATGCCACCCCGTGTCACCCCAAGAAATATTCAAGAGGTACAAGCATCAAATCTTGGGGATGCCCAAGGCATCCCCTTCTTCATCAATAAAAATCTCAGGTCTTTCTAGACACTTCATTTTATTGTTTCATGCATTGTTGTGTTGTTCTTGGAGCGTCTTAGTTTTTGTTTTTGGTTTTTGTTTGATTAGTTTGATTGAGTAAGTTGGTTGGTTACACCACACTTCTTTTTTAGAGAGACACACTTTGTTTCCATTGCCTAGAACACTCTAGTTTTCACTCTTATTGTTTTGTGAGTGTTCACTTTTGCTAGCACTGCGTTCGGCCTTAGTTTTCTTGTGCTTTCAGCTTAGAACTTTTTAGTTCTTCTTTGTGGATTTGTGAGACAAGCTCACTGATCTTTATTGAGTATTATCTTTTTGAGTTGTTTCAAATTAGTTGCTTGGTGTTGGAAAGGAGTAGAAAGTTCTTGCTTGATAAGTGCAAGAGGAGCTTGCATTGACTGTGACTTAGACTTTAGCATGACATGCTAGGTGTTGTTTTGACCTTATGCTTAGTGATTATTGTTTTACCTTGTCTTGTTCCAAACAATTGGGATTGCTTAGTGTGCCTTGAAGAAATTGTGTTGTTTTAGCATGCAAAAGCATAGTATTGTGGTATTATCCTTTGATGCTTTGTTTGGGTTGACTTGGCACATGCTCACACCATGTTATGACTATGACAAGTCACCATTAGCCTTTATGATAATTTAGTCCTTGACTTGTAGTACCACTCTATGCTTTGATTAGTAATGCTTTGTTGCTCTGCATGATTATGACCATTATTGCTCTCTTAGTTGGTTGCTCCTAGTCTTTTGCTAGCCTCCACTTGTATGAGTAAGTTATACTCATGCTTCCAACTCCCAAGAAACCAAGTTATTCCAAAGTGTCCACTATAAATTCCTATGCATGGTGTGTTACACCATTCCAAGTATATTCTTGTTTTCAGCTATCTTCCAATTAAAAACTATTTTGTTATGTGAAAACTTAGTGATTAAAGCCCTCACAAACTTGATGGCTCACTTTATATTCTTTGCCCCTAATAAACTTAAACCATTGTGTCATCTATGTTGTATATGCTTGCACTTATACGTTGGAATTAGCAGAACCGTGTTGTCACGGGGAACTTTTTCAACATTGCACTTGTACTTTGTACTCAGTTGATATCATGCTCTTTTGTCTATGGATGTCACCGGTGTGAAATAAAGAGGGAACTTGTAAGTCCATGGAGTTGGTATCCTGTGTTAGAGAAACGCCTGGGCCGCTAGCCTAAGCCATGCCTAATCATGGTGGAAACTTGCAGCATCACCATAATGACATCTATGAAGCATTTTTCTTATAAAAAAAGAGACACATTGAGAAAAGAGGAAAGAGAGAAAAAAGCACCATATTCCCATGGTACATAAGAAGATTGTTGAGATGCTCATTGTCTACTTGCCTTGTCACTTTGGTTATGGGAAATCTCATGTACCATGTGCAAGGGGTACCCCGTTGGCAGTTCTCAATGATATGCAAATACTTTCAGTGACAAGAACTTACCTGGACCCAAAGTTGAGTATGCATGAGGTGTGGCCCTCATATTCAAGGGACTTGAGATTGCCAACTTATACTTCGTCGAGCATATACTCCATCTTTGTCACTTTAACCTTAACCACTTCAAGATGCTTATGATAGGGGAAATGAGGGCTGAAAGCTAACAAGTACCATAATTTTTGGAAGCTCTTTTTGAAACTTGTAATCCCTGCTTCCTTTACAAAAAGGCCTTTCTTCCACCATTATTGAGTCTCCACCTTCTATCTTTAGGCACCATTAAGAGAGCATAGTTGTCATTCTGTGTGCACTGTTCCAAAGCTTATTGATTGATGCATATTGTGATATTACTTGTTCTTGTGCTATTTGTTTCTAGTCACCCTTGTGAACTTTGAAGGTGTCCCATGCATCTATATTGCTACTCTATGAGGTACAAGCTGATTTCCACTATGCTATGTTTTCTTTATGTGAAACAAACAAACGTTTTTCAATGCATGTTATTCATGATCTTTGTTTGTAGCTTTTCATGTTGCATGCATGGTTACTTTGTCCTATTGTTAGAACTCCATCTTTCATGCACATGTTTAGAGTTCTTTGATCCCAGCTTTCAATGCTTGCAAATGGTTGGATCTTTAATTGTGATGGTGCATGTCACCTCAAAAATTATTCTTTTTATCACTTACCTACTCGAGGACGAGCAGGGGTTAAGCTTGGGGGTGCTTGATACGCCGGAAACGTATCTATAATTTTTGATGATCCATGCTTGTTTTGTATCTACTTTGCTTTGCTTTGTCTATACTTTGAGGTGTTTTATATCTTTTCTAGAACTAACCTATTAACAAGTTGCCACAGTGCCAGTTGCATATTTTCTTCTGTTTTTGTTTCCAGAAAGGCACAAAATCAATATTCTCGGAATTGGACGGGACAAAAGCCAAAGTTATTATTTTCCCGGAGCAACACGGAACCACGAAGCAGAGCCGAAGGGGGGCCATAGGGTGGCCGCGACCCTAGGCGCGGGTAAGCCCTGGAGGTGCCGTCTGTAATGGACCGACCATATCTAGCCCCCAGACTGCAAACGGCCAAGTTATGGTATTGTTCGCAATTCTTGAGCTGGTACATGTGGTTGTCGGGCATAATACAGGCATCCCATACATGTCTCAACCAACTTGTCGGCGTCCGCCTTCGCGGTCAGCCAGTAGAATCCTTGCCGGAAGGCTTTGGAGACCAATGATCGAGGAGCAGCGTGATGCCCGCAATCTCCGAGATGGATCTCACGAAGGATTTCAATACCTTCTTGCTGGGAAACACACGTTAGGTATACACCAGTGGTGCTTCTTTTATAGAGTTGTCCATTGATTATGGTATAGCCCTTTGCTCGTCGTACTATTTGCCGACTTTTGACCTCGTCGATGGGCAAAGTTCCGTGTATGAGATATTCCATGAACGGTTTTGTCCAAGCCGGAGGGACCTTTGTTACTGTATGAACAAAAGAGTCAACTCTATCCGGGTTCTCAGGATCCGGTCCCTTCATGGATGATGTCTGTAGATGCTCCAGAAAAACGCCAGGCGGAATTGGTTTGCGCCCTGATCCAAGCTTTGACAGCAGATCAGCCGCCTCATTTTCCTCCCTCTTGACATACTTGACTTCGTAGCCCTCGAAGCACTTGGTTATCTCGTCTACTTCATCTCGATATGCCGCCATCATAGGGTTCCATGCGTTCCAGGTGCCAGCCACCTGCTGGGCAACCAAGTCGGAATCTCCACAACAAACTATGCGCTTGATGCCAATATCCTTGGCTACGCGAAGTCCGTGAATGAGTGCTTCATATTCCGCCATGTTATTTGTAGCCTCAAAGTGGATCTGCAGAACATAGTGTAGCTCTTCCCCAGTTGGTGACTGTAGCAGTACACCAGCCCCCGAGCCGTTGAGCAGCTCTGATCGGTCAAAGTGCATCACCCAATATCCTGGCTCTGGTACAGGGGTAGCATCCGGCATCTCCGTCCAATCTGCAATGAAATCCGCCAAGACCTATGATTTGATAGCGTCATGTCTCTTGTAGGTGATTTTGAAGACGGCAAGTTCAATGCCCCACTTCGCAACCCTTCCTGTAGCGTCACTGTTATTGATGATGTCGGACAGTGGAGCCTTGCTCACAACTGTGATAGGGTGCTCCTGGAAATAGTGCCTTAGCTTCTGAAAAGCAAGGAACACTCCATAAGCTAGCTTCTAGTAGTGCGGGTAACGCTGCTTGGACTCTGTCAAGACCTCGCTTGCATAGTAAACTGGTCATTGCACTCCGTACTCATACGTTGGTTCTTTCCGCTCCACCACGACGACGATGCTGATTACCCGGTTAGTAGCCGCCTTGTAGATCAACATAGGCTCCATAGGCTTGGGCGCTGCAAGCACAGCTGCAGAGGAGAGTATCTCCTTTAGCTTCCTAAGCGCAGCATCTGCTTCGTCTGTCCATGTAAATTTGTCCGCCTTCTTTAGCAACTTGTACAGCGGCAGGGCCTTCTCTTCAAGTCGGTTGACGAACCGGCTTACTACTGCAACGCAGCCTGTTAGCCATTGGATGTTCTTTAGGCATGTCGGATGATTTATGTTTAGGATCGCTTTGATTTTCTCCGGGTTGACCTCGATTCCACGCTGGGAAACGATGAAGCCCAACATTTGCCGGCTGGAACCCCGAAGACGCACTTCTTTGGGTTAAGCATCATGTTGTATTTTCGGAGATTATCAAGGTTTCTTTTAAGTTGGAGATTAAGTCGTTTGACTTTTTAGACATCACCGCTATATCGTCCACATAGGCATGAACGTTCCGACCAATTTGATCGTGTACGCAATGCTGCATAGTCCGCTGGTACGTAGCACGAGCGTTTTTTAGCCCAAAGGGCATCATGACATAGAAAAACGTGTCGTAAGGTGTGGTGAACGAAGTGGCCAATTGATCCGACTTCCTCATTTTTATCTGGTGGTATCCTGAGCATCGAGAAAACACAGAAACTTCGAGCCCGCCGTTGAGTCAATGACTTGGTCAATGCGAGGCAAAGCAACAGGATCTTTCGGACACGCTTTATTCAAGCTGGTGTAATCAACGCACATTCTTAATTTGTTGGTTCCCTTTTGGGGGACAAGTATAGGATTGGTCCAGTTATTTGCCGGCATCTCCGAGGCATCGACCTTGTTATGGATCTCCTTAAATTCTTCGCTGTAGAGGACAGCTTCTACAAAAACTGCTTCTCCAATCTCGCAGTCCCTTGCTTTTGTAAAGCTTCCGGATACGGTGATGACACTGTTTGGTTCGGTTATTTTGAGCTTGTTGTAGACGAAGCATGGTTTGTCCATGAAGGCGTGAAAGATGTCGCGTCCGAATATGACGTGGTACACGCTCTTGAAGGGGACCACTTCAAAGGTCATTGCGTTCTTGGCGGTAATTGTTAACATCACCAAGAGCGACCGGAAGCGTGATGCACCCAAGGGACTGAGCCTCCCGACCAGGAACTACGCCATAGAACACGGTGTTGGTCCACCTTAGGTTGGTCTCCGTCAAATTCATCTTGTGCAGTGTATCCAGGTACAAAATATTGATGTTGCTTCCACTGTCCACCATGCATTTGGTGAACTCATTGCCATCAATCAAAGGGTTGATGAGCATGGCGTATTGGTTCTCCGTTGAGATGAGGTCTGGGTGATCCTTCCTGTCCCAAGTAATTGAAACTTCCGACCAGCACAGGTACTGGGGAACTGGGGTTAGGGTGGCCATTAGTATCCTCAACGAGGTTTTCTGTGCCCGGACAGTTGGGGTGCCAAGGAAAGTGTGATAGACAGGGGCTTTATTCTCGAAGGGGTTCTTGCCTTTGCCATCGCCCTTGTTGGCATGCTTGGGGTCAACGTCCTCGTCCATGTCACTTGAATCCTTGGACTCCTCTTCCTTCTTCTTCCCTTTGCCCTTGCCTCGCAGTCTGTTCTTCCAGCTTCGTTTATAGCCGGACTCCGGATCTTTCTTGAGGTCATTGACGAACTTGCTATGGTGATTGGTGTGAGTGGCTTTGCCGTTGGCGTCGAGGTGTACAAGGCATGGCATATCATGGTACTCTTCGTACGTTTGGGGAACGCGGGGCGCTGCCGGGGTAGTTTCACTACCTCGCTGCTGCCCACGACCAGCCCCCCGTCCTCGGCCACGCTGTCCGCCATCACCTCTTCCTGCAAACGTCATTGCGACCATGTTGGAGGTTGGCTTTTCTTCTGGAGGGCTCTTCCGCTTGGTGTTGTTGTTCCTCTTAGCTTGGGTTGGAATGGCTATTGTCGGCAAGGATCCGTGAGCATCATCGTCGGCAGCCGCGAACTCACTGGCCAACTGGATCATCTGGTTGAGATCGAGTCTGCGATTGTCCTGCATGCGCTTCAACTTGTGTCAGAGCAATGTACCTTTTTCCAATCCATCAATGTAGGCGGCCATGGCGGTCGGATCGTGCACTCCTGCGCAGGAATTCTTCGTATCTAGCCAGCGGGAGAGGTAGGCCCGAGATGTCTCGTCTTTCTCTTACACGCACCGCTGTAGATCGCAACCGTGCAGGGACGCTTATACGTACCCTCGAAGTTTTTGGTCAATGCTTCTTGCATGTCCAACCAATTGCAGATGGACTTCTCTGGCAAGTCATCAATCCATAGGCGGGTCGTGCCTGTCAACATCAGTGGGAGGTACTTGATGGCAACGTTGGGGTTTCCTCCGGCGATTTCCACCGTGTTGCCGTAATCCTGCAACCACGTAGCTGGTTTGGTGGTGTCGTCAAAGGGCTTGATCATATTGTCAATCCGGAAACCATTGGGGTAAGTTGCGGTCCGTATTATAGGTCCAAAGCAACGTGGTCCTAGGTACTGTCCTTCCCGGGCCTCGTGAATCTTGTCCAGGCGTGATCGTGCATCGTATGGCTTCAGGCTTGCTCTTTTCTTCTTGCCACCAGGGGATGGGCTGCGTGAACGAGGGCCCCCTCTGCCATGGTGGCTGCTAGGTGGCGACGGAGACGGAGGTGGCGGTGGGTTAGCTTTCTTGCTGTTACCCTCCCGCGACGCCTCGCGTCTATCGCGGTTGCTTGTCGGACGCGGAGGGTCATGGCGTGACCTGCTCTTGTGTCATTGGTTGCCGTTGCGCTCTCCATCGTGACGAGGCTGCTCCGCGTTATCGCGGATGACGATGCCACCCTGAGGGCGTCTTGGCGGAGGCATGCTCATACGGTGGCGAGCCTTTGGGTCTTCGCGATGTCGGGGAGATCGGGGCGGTGGAGATGGGCGACGAGGGCAAGCCTTGCCTCCGTGGTTGGAGGATATGGGGATAGCATCCTTCTTGTTGCGTGCATCCCTCTGTCTTTGCTCTGATGAACCCGTCTAGGACCCGACATCATGAGGAGATCTCTCCCTTGGCGACTTAGGATTGCTAGACTGGCAATATGCTGGGTCAGACTCGAGCCTCTGAGAGGTGGCCTTTTCCTGTTGTTTGACCGCCTTTGACACAAGGTCATAGACCTGTTCCACAGCTGCGGGTGATTTATCCTGTTCCAGTAGGGTCTTGCCGACGGCTAAGTTGAGTATAGGAGTGGGCATGACCTGCCTACCCTCGATGTCAATGTATGTCTTGGCTTGTGGCGGCTTCGGGGGAGCCCATCCTAGGTTGCGCCATACGCCAGGATCGTTGATGACGCGAGCCAGAGGTTTCTTAGCCTTCTGCTGCTTGAGCAAAGTCTTGTACTCACTGTCCATGGCACTAGCTTTCTCGATTGACTTCTGCGCCTTGGCCAGATCTTGATCCCGCTTTGTGCCTTGCTCCACGATGGCCTGCACTTCCTTCAGTAGCTGCCAGCACTTCTCGTCAAGCTGGACTACATTCCGTATATGAGCCACAGTCATGGGCTCGACGAGCAAATTGCAGTACATCACTCTATCAGCTGGAGTGATTTGGGCAGCCGCAGACGTAGATGCCGGAGCCGGCGGGTTTGCGGTGTGAGGTTAGTCGGACCGATGTTGAGTCCCTGCGGCTGCTGCAGTGGGTTAGGCGGAGGGGGCATGGCCTTTGTGCGATCATTGTCGGCAGCATCAGGTGGTCCCTTCCCCTTTTCCAGCGCTTTAGGCGGAGCTTGTCTGGGTTGTTCTTCTTCCATCATACTCCCAATGGCGACGAACACCTCTCGGGATGTGATGGCCTTGTCGGCCTGCTCCTCGCGTTTGATGTCCTCCTCCATCTCCTGCATAGCAGAGTCGAGCTCCTTCGGGTTGATGTCCATCTCCTCCGAGTGCACGCTGATGTCGGCGTAGAGCGCGTCCAAAATGGAGTCGGAGGGTGCGGGGGCTTCCTCGATGATGGAAGAAGATGCTGAGGCTGCAGGGACGTTGACTGGAGGCGGTGGCTGAGCCTGCGGGGTGCCGGGTACGGCTACGAGTACTGCCTGAGCTTCTGCCTCAGCAGCCGCGTAGTTATTGACGGTGTCAACCATACCCTCGAAAGTGAGGCGTCCCGGGGCCTGTTGTCATCTTAGCGTATGCCGGAGGAGTGTACCGCGGTTCAGCCCTTCCACAAAGTGATAGATAGCATCACCATTGGGGTAATGTTCCAGATCGTCCCGTATACGGAGCCACCCGGCGAGGTAATCGCGGGGGTTTTCACCCTCTCTCTGAACGCAACGCGCGAGATCGAAGATAGTCACCACACCGATGAACTGCGATCTCTGCTTTCCAGACGCACGGGTGAAGCCGGCGGATTTGCAGCGATCTTTCACCATTATATCCTGCACAAGGGCAGTTTGGGTGGGCCTTGAATTTTTCCGATCTAAGCCGGAAAACTCTGAAGAGAGATCCGACGTTGATCTTTCCGCGAATGTGTCCTACCCGTAGGCGGTCCGTGCGGGTCTTGACGATCCTCCGGCTTCTAGGAAACTAGTGCCCGAGTCGGTTTCGCCGATGAAGAGGTGGATGTCCCCGCTTGGGACGATCGAGAAGCGGGTGGGGTTCGTCTTCGCCGGGATCCAGAACTCGTCGGGAGGGACGATCTGAACGTTGCCGGAGAAGAGAACATGGCCGATGGCTACGGTTTCGCCGATTCCCGCGAAGAGCTTTGACCTCGCCCGTTGTAGAGCCTGAAGCGCCTCTTGCCCCACGGTGGGCGCCAAAAGTCGTGGTATTGCCGACGAGTACGCCATGGAGGGGTCCTCACAGTGCGTGTTTAGAGACGTGGGGTAAGGCGGAAGGTTGGCGGGTATGAGGTAACACAGCTTACCCAGGTTCAGATCTCACGACGGTGGCGGAATCCTACTCCTTCTATAAATCACTATAATGGCAACACGCGGAGTTACAGGGATTGATTCGCTGTGCGAGGTATGAGTTAATTAGTGTCCTAAAGGCTCCTCTAGGTCCGGCTTATATAGTCACCAGATCCTAGGGTTACAGGCAAAGTCCTAGCCGGATAGGTTACAGAGTCCTACACGGTACACAACTAATCTAACGTGCCTTGCACTCCAAGGCTCCGGGTACGCTGGATACGTTGAAAACGTATCTATAATTTTTGATGTTCCATGCTTGTTTAGTATCTACTTTGCTTTGCTTTGTCCACACTTTGAGGTGTTTTTATATGTTTTCTGGACTAACCTATTAACAAGATGCCATAGTGCCAGTTGTCTGTTTTCTTCTGTTTTTGGTTCCAGAAAGGCAGAAAATCAATATTCTCGGAATTGGACGGGACAAAAGCCAAAGTCATTATTTTCCCGGAGCAACACGAAACCACGAAGTAGAGTTGGAGGAGGACACCAGGGTGGCCGCACCCCCCTAGGCGCGGGCCAGCCCTGGTGGCGCCCACAGGGGGTGTGGGCCCCCTGGACCTCCACCGACCTTGCCTCCTACGCCTATAAGAAGCCCCCGGGGAGAAAACCCTAAATAATTCAGAAGAAATCCACGAAAACCTCAGCAGCGGGCCACCGCCACCGAAGGGGAGATTCGGGGGAGAGAAAGTCTCTGTTCCGGCACCCTGCTGGGACGGAGAAGTGCCCCCGAAGCCATCTCCATCGATCTCCATCGCCATCTTTATCACCGTTGCTGATTCCCATGATGAGGAGGGAGTAGTTCTTCCTCGAGGCTAAGGGCTCTACCGGTAGCTATGTGTTCATCTCTCTCTATGCATGATCATGTTATGGTCATGAGCTTTGTAATCAAGTAGAGTCTACATAAATACTCATCATGCTTTAATAGATCTATGCTTTTCCCCACGTGTGTGAAAGTGACAGCGTGCACATAGTGTGTTGCACTTAAGCTAGATTACATATATATTTGTCATGAGTTATATTTTGAGTTGGTTTTCTCTATGAAATTGTGGTGTTTGTTGGAACCATCTAGTGCTCAAGGTGACAGTATGGTGTTATCTAGATTGGGGAAGGCGGACTTTGAGGTGTGCTTTTGTAGCCCTACCATGGATTAGAGTGTCCAACCGGAGAGTAGTTAAGAGTAGTATCATGAAGAGAATATATTTATATTAGAGTGTTCACTAGTGAAAGTATGATCCCTAGGCCTTGTTTCTAAACATTAAAACACCGTTTGCATCTAGATCTGTTGCATGTTTGCTTGTTTTCTTCTTGTTTCCTTTAGTCTTTACCTCACCGTCAAGCTATTTTCTGGCATTCACACACGTTACCCCACGTCAACAAGTCAGAAGCTATTTTCTAGCACCGTTACCATTTGTATTTCACTATCTCTTCGCTGAACTAGTGCACCTATACAACTGACAAGTGTATTAGGTGTGTTGGGGACACAAGAGACTTCTTGTATCTTGATTGCAGGGTTGCTTGAGAGGGATACCTTTGACCACTTCCTTCCTGAGTTCGATAAACCTTGGGTAATCCACTTAAGGGAAACTTGCTGCTGTTCTACAAACCTCTGCACTTGGAGGCCCAACAACTGTCTACAAGAATAGAAGTGCGTAGACATCAAGCTCTTTTCTGACGCCGTTGCCGGGGAGTTTTGGGCCTTTTACCTTTCCTCCACGTCAAACTCCATCAAAACTCTTTTCTGGCGCCGTTGCCGGGGAGGTAAGATAAAAGGTACTCACATCCTCCGGTGTGAGTGCTCGAAGTTATTTCCTTTAGATTATGCAATTATGTCTTTTTGTTTCTTGTTTTCACTAGTTAGGCTTAATGGAAAACAACAACAAAATTAGAGAGCTTTATAGTATTTATCTTGAGTTAGTACATTAAGTGTTTGAAGAGAAAATTTAAAAACCTATGGAGCTTCATTTGCATGCTATTAGCAATGTTATTAGTATGAATTTTTGAACACCACTATTGCTAATGCTATGGAAACATCTAAGCTTGGGGAAGCTAGTTTTTATGAAAATGATCTTTTTAGTTCCCCAGCTTTGGAAGATAGCTATTCTATTGCTTATGATGATACCAAACCTCCAATATATGATGATTACAATGATGATTATGATATTTTCAGTCGACCTACTATTGAGGAGAAAATTAGTTGTGATTACAATATGCCTCCGATATTTGATGATTATGATGATGAGAATAATAATGATAGCTATTTTGTTGAATTTGCTCCCACTACAATTAATAAGAATGACTATGCTTTTGTGGAGAGTAATAATCATTTTATGCATGTGGCTCATGATAAGAATGTTTTATGTGATAGTTATATTGTTAATTTTATTCATGTTGCTACTGAAAGTTATTATGAGAGAGGGAAACATGATTTTATGCATCTCACCAATATTAAGTTTCCCCTCTTTATATTGAAAATCTTGAAGTTGCATTTGTTTTGCTTTCCTATGCTTTTTACTTTGTGCTTCATTGATTTATTTTTTCTTACAAGATTCCTATGCATAGGAAGTGGGTTAGACTTAAATGTGTTTTGATTTTTCTTCTTGATGCTCTCTTTTACTCCAATTCATATTTCTTATGTGAGCATTTTCTCAAATTATCAAGCCTAACTTAAAGGCGTTAAAAAAAACTACTTGTTGGGAGATAACCTAAGAGTTTTCTTGAGTCGTGAAAGTTATTACTTCTGTAATGACCTCTCCTTATCCTTTTTGTTTGTTTTTTGTGCCAAGAATAACCTCTAATGAGAGGGAAGTAAGATTTGGGGAGTTGCTGTCCCGAAACAGATTTTTGTACTCCACCGTAAAAATTCGTGAGGAATCTCTGTAAGTCGTATTGAGCTGATATTTTGCGAATACATCCCCCGGTATGTTAGGTAACTTTCGTTAATTCAACACTTTTTTATTTAAGCAATAGAAGGTCTTCGAAAAAATCGGTTTCTACCTGCTGGTCTGTTTTGACAGATTTCTGCCATTATTTGCATTTGCTTCTTATTGATTCCTTTTTGGGTTCTTTTTTGGGAAATTGAGCTTTTTGAGGGAATTGCTACAGTATCTTGTGTTTTTAGTGAAAGTGTTAATGTTCTAAAGCTAAACCCAAATGTCTATTATCTTTTTAATGCTCTAATGTTGCTAATGAAGAATTGTGTGAAGTTTTGTATGAAGGAAATTTTGAGGTGTAAGGGGAGAATGATGTAATGAGATGAAGAATGAACAAAATCTCAAGCTTGGGGATGCCACCCTGTGTCACCCCAAGAAATATTCAAGAGGTACAAGCGTCAAAGCTTGGGGATGTCTAAGGCATCCCCTTCTTCATCAATAAAAATCGCAGGTCTTTCTATACACTTCGTTTTTATTGTTTCATGCATAGTTGTGTTGTTCTTGGAGCGTCTTAGTTTTCATTTTTGGTTTTATTTTGCTTAGTTTGCTTGAGTAAGTTGGTTGGATCACAGCACACTTCTTTTGGAGAGAGACACACTCTGTTTTCATTGTCTAGAACACTCTAGTTTTCATTCTTATTGTTTTATGAGTGTTCTCTTTTGCTAGCACTGTGTTTAGCCTTAGTTTTGTTATGCTTTCAGGTTAGAACTTTTTAGTTCTTATTTGTGGATTTGTTAGACAATCTCACTGATCTTTATTGAGTATTATCTTTGTGAATTGTTTCAAATAAGTCGATTGGTGTTGGAAAAGAGTAGAGAGTTTCATGCTTATAGTGGTACAAAAGGGAGCTTGTTTTGACTGTGGCTTAGACTGAATCATGTCATGCTAGATGTTGTTTGACCTTATGCTTAGTGATTATTGCTGTAGCATGACTTGTTCCAAACAATTAGGATTGCTTAATGTGCCTTGCAAGAATCATGCGTTGTTTTAGCATACAAAAGCATAGTATTGTCGTATTCTCCTTTGATGCTTTGTTTGGGTTGACTTGGCACATGCTCACACCATGTTATGACTTAAACAAGTCACCTTAGTCTCTATGATCATTTAGTCCTTGACTTGTAGTACCACTTTATGCTTTGATTAGTAATGTTTTGTCGCTCTGCATGATTATGGCCATTATTGCTCTCTTAGTTGGTCGCTTCCAGTCTTTTGCTAGCCTCCACTTGTACTGAGTAAGCTCTACTCATGCATCCAACTCCCAAGAAACCAAGTTATTCCGAAGTGTTCACTATAAATTCCTATGCATGGTGTGTTACACCATTCTAAGTATACTCTTGTTTTCATCTGTCTTCCAATTAAAAAGTATTTTGTTATGTGAAAACTTAGTGATTAAATCTCTCACGAACATGATGACACACTTTTTATTTCTTGCCCCTAATAAACTTGAACCATTGTGTCATCTATGTTGTATATGCTTGCACTTATACGTTGCAATTAGCAGAACCATGCTGTCATGGGAAACGTTTTCAACATTGCACTTGTACTTTGTACATAGTTGATATCATGCTCTTTTGTCTATGGATGTCACCGGTGTGAAATAAAGAGGAAGCTTGTAAGTCCATGGAGTTTTGTATTTTGTGTTAGAGAAACGCCTGGGACGCTAGCCTAAGCCATGCCTAATCATGGTGTAAACTTGCAGCATCACCATAATGAGCATTCTGTGAAGCATCCTTAATAAAAATTTGTGCACATAGTAAATAAAAAGATCACTGAGATGCTCATTGTCTGCTTGCCTTGTCATTTTGGTTATGTGATAGCTCCTGTACCATGTGCAAGGGATACCCGTTGGCGGTTCTCTATGATATGCATGTACTTACTATGACAACAACTTACAGGTGACTGAAGTTGAGTAGCATGAGGTGTGGCCCTCGTATTCAAGGGACTTGAGATTTCCAACTTATACTTTGTCAAGCATATACTCCATAGTTTGTTCACTTTAACCTTAATCACTTCAAGATGCTTATGATAGGGGCAATGAGGGTTGAAAGCTAACAAGTATCATAATTTTTGGAAGCTCTTTTTGAGACTTGAAATCCCTTCTTCCCTTTATGAAGGGCCTTTCTTACACTATTATATTGAGTCTCCACCTTCTATCCTTGGGGACCATTAAGAGAGCATAGTTGCCATTCTGTGTGAAGTGTCCCAAAACTTGTTGATTGATGCATATAGTGATATTGCATGTTCTTGTGCTATTTGTATCTAGTCACTCTTATGAACTTTGAAGGTATCATATGCATCTATTTGCTACTTCATGAGGGACAAGCTGATGCCACTATGCTATATTTTCTATATGTGAAACAAACAAACGTCTTTCAATGCGTTGTTATTCATGATCTTTGTTTGTAGCCTTTCATGTTGCATGCATAGTTACTTTGTCTTACTATTAGAACTCCATCTTTCATGCTCATGTTTAGAGTTATTTGATCTCAGATTTCAATGCTTGCAAATGGTTTGATCTTGGTTTTGATGGTGCATGTCACCTCAAAAATTATTCTTTTTATCACTCACCTACTCGAAGACGAGCAGGATTTAAGCTTGGGGATGCTTGACACGTTGAAAACGTATCTATAATTTTTGATGTTCCATGCTTGTTTAGTATCTGCTTTGCTTTGCTTTGTCCACACTTTGAGGTGTTTTTATATGTTTTCTGGTACTAACCTATTAACAAGATGCCACAGTGCCAATTGCCTGTTTTCTTCTGTTCTTGGTTTCAGAAAGGCAGAAAATCAATATTCTCGGAATTGGACGGGACAAAAGCCAAAGTCATTATTTTCCCGGAGCAACACAGAACCACGAAGTAGAGTTGGAGGAGGACACCGCGGTGGCCGCACCCCCCTAGGCGCGAGCCAGCCCTGGTGGCACCCACAGGGGGTGTGGGCCCCTTGGACCTCTGCAGCGCCGCCGCCACCGAAGGGGAGATTCGAGGGATAGAAAATCTCTGTTCCGGCACCCTGCTAGGACGGGGAAGTGCCCCCGGAGCCATCTCCATCGATCTCCATCGCCATCTTCATCACCATTGCTGATTCCCATGATGAGGAGGGAATAGTTCTTCCTCGAGGCTAAGGGCTCTACCGGTAGCTATGTGTTCATCTCTCTCTATGCATGATCATGTTATGGTCATGAGCTTTGTAATCAAGTAGAGTCTACATAAATACTCATCATGCTTTAATAGATCTATGCTTTTCCCCACGTGTGTGAAAGTGACAGCGTGCACATAGTGTGTGGCACTTAAGCTAGATTACATATATATTTGTCATGAGTTATATTTGGAGTTGGTTTTTTCTATGAAATTGTGGTGTTTGTTGGAACCATCTAGTGCTCAAGGTGACAGTGTGGGGTTATCTAGATTAGGGAAGTCGGACTTTGAGGTGTGCTTTTGTAGCCCTACCATAGATTAGAGTGTCCAACCGGAGAGTAGTTAAGAGTAGTATCATGAAGAGAATATATTTATATAAGAGTGTTCACTAGTGAAAGTATGATCCCTAGGCCTTGTTTCTAAATATTGAAACACCGTTTGCATCTAGATCTGTTGCATGTTTGCTTGCTTCCTTCTTGTTGCCTTTAGTCTTTACCTCACCGTCAAGCTATTTTCTGGCATTCTCACACGTTACACGTCAACAACAAGTCAGAAGCTATTTTCTGACACCGTTACCACTTGTATTTCACTATCTCTTCGCCGAACTAGTGCACCTATACACCTGATAAGTGTATTGGGTGTGTTGGGGACACAATATACTTCTTGTATCTTGATTGCAGGGTTGCTTGAGAGGGATATCTTTAACCACTTCCTCCCTGAGTTCTATAAACCCTTGGTAATCCACTTAAGAAAAACTTGCTGCTGTTCTACAAACTTCTGCACTTGGAGGCCCAAAAACTGTCTACAAGAATAGAAGTGCGTAGACATCAGTGACTCCACGTAGCCTTCCTTCATCCGGCATGGGCCTCTCTTCTGGATCCATCTAACTAGGTCGCCCAGCAGGCCATAGGCCTTGCTACCGACTATGGGCCACCCGGTTTATCCGGATTAGAGACATGCAATGGTGATACCCATTTAGAATATCCCCAACATGATCGCTGTCAAATTCATGGGAATTGCGCTATTTTCAAAGCATCCCGGCTACCAGTAGCATTGCAGATGCAAGGCCGTTGTGCATGGCTCTGGGTCCTGCCTCGCCGTGAACCACCAGTCATGTAGGATGGATTCATTCTCCAGCGGTCAACATATAGGATGCGGACCCAGGATAGCGTGTCGGGCTAGACTTGCCTTGAGAAGTGGCAAGCTGTGATCAGGTGCTACATCGTCTCAGGTTACTGGTCACAAAGAAGACAATGCTAGTGACATTGAAGCACACCGCATTGAAATCTTTCGATGGTCCAGCATTTGTTCCTGTTGGCCAGCCAATGAAAAAACTTAACACCTCGAGGTTCCCATGTTTTCGAAATTAGCTTCCATGAACTATATGTCTTGGATCCCTATAATGATGCAGGATAACATGATTTCGTCGTATAGATGCCGCTCGAGTTCCACTTCCATACTACATGGTCAGTCTGGTCAGTGAGCGTTGTGTTCTCGACCCGTCTCCGTAGGCCTAGGTACTGGCCTAGCTCATGTATGCTCACGACGCCGTCGATGATATGAGTTTTCTTCCACCATTTAGGGATGCGGGTTCATAGCTGGTGGGAGATTTCGTGAACGGTATGCCATTGATCAATTGATCCTCCCAAAAGATGCCAGTGCACCCATTACCTACAGTCAGGTACATGGAGGCAAAGAACATACTCTGCTCTTGAGCCTAGAACTGGAGATCAAGCCTAGTCCACGTACAGTCCACATCCACATCGGTTCTGTTGTACCAAAGCCAGTGTAGGCGAAGTGCGAGGCCTGCGTGTTCCATGCCCTGGATGCCGATGCCGTCGTGAGCGAGTGGTCGACAAAACGCACGCCAGTTGACATGGCAGTTTCCTTTGTTGGCCTAGTCGCGTCCTTCCCAAAGGGGTCCTCTCTCTATCTTCTCAAATTGCTTCTTTGGAGGGGCCAGCACCATGATTTGGTGGATCAGGATGGCGGTGTGGATAGCTTTCATGAGGGAGAGCCTGCCAGATTTGTTCATCAGTCTTAATTTCCACATAGGCAGCTTCCATGTGGCTCTGTTGATTAGCGGCTACAACTAGGCCTATACCTAGGCATTTCTCGGGCCGGATGGGCTAGGCTTTGGGCCCGGCCGGGCCAGAAAAAGCCTCATAGGAAAAATCCTAGCCCGAGCCTGGCCCGAGCGACCATCGGGCCGCATTTTTTGTCCCAGACCCATCCCGTAAGGGAAAAATACAACAGGCCGTCGAGCCGGGTCTTCCCTAAGTATGCCAATCTAGAGGCCCTAGCCTAGCCTAAGCTACCACTGAGCCTTAGATCTCTAGTCCCAAGCTCGGCCCACGGGCCAAAATAGTTCGACCCATCCGGCTGTTTGGGCCGGGCCGGCCGAGTCAGGTTTCCCACGCCTAGGGTCAGCTGGGCGTTAGTAAGTCAGAAGGCGTGGGGTGGCATAACAGTGCGACATCATTAGCAAAGCGAAATCGATGGGATGGCTCGCCACCGGAGACTACAACACATCATATTGTCTGCTTGGAAAACTTAGTTGAATTAGAGCTGATGATTCTTAATCTCTTATTTATATCTCATTTCCCTTCATCATTTATGGTTAAACATACTTAGTAACTATTCTCTCTCCTATTCCCAATAAAAACATGACTACCATCCAAGTATAGTAATACAAAGGTGACAAAACAAAGTTACAATAATTCAAACCAGCGGTTACCAATACTAAGAGGACATGTGTAGAATTTCAACGGCTTTAATATCCTTTGGTCGTGAGAGCATCTCCACTCGTCCCCCATTCGGTGTTCGGCTAGGACTTTTTTTGGCCCGTATAGGGGGCTGCCAGACAGATGAAATATTTGGGGGGGGCTGGCTGCCAGCCGTGCCCCTCGTACAAAAAATTCAAACATTTGAAATTCGTGCAAATACAAAATTATCATTGATTTCATAGGCAGTTCAAACATGTTTGTACAAAATTGAAAGGAACAAACAAAACTAAACTAGTGGCCAAGGCCACGCCCTCCTAGGCCAAGGCGACTGTACATCACCGACGATGTGTAGTCGTCGTTGTTGTTGTTGGGATCCTGCTTCAGCGACGGCATGGTGCTGCAGCCCTGGCCTGAATCGCCACCGCCGTTGCTCCAGCCCAAGTAGGTGGCCCCGTCGTCGTCGCCCTCTAGGTCGATGAACATGCCGAGGCAACGCACGCGTTTGTCCTGCTCGCATCGGTACTCCGCCACGGACCAAGCCTCGGCGAGCGTGTCCGTCGCTGGTGGCACGGGCTCGAAGGAGACACGTCCGGCGACGCGCTGGTCCGGAAACTCCTTCGGATCCTCCTCGATCTTTAGCTGGAGGGTGGCCGCCTTGTATTCTGGCGCACTTGGTGGTTGGGAAGAACGGAGAAGAGGCAGACTGGAGACGATAAGGAGGAAATGCAGCGAAGAAGCGGAGGAAGAAGGAGATTTAACAGTCGATGGATATTGAATGCAGTCGGGCGCGGCAGGAAAGGGGCGTGGCGGACAGAACGTATCGGTTGCTTGCCTGCAAAGGCTGACCGCCGAGCAGCGGCATCACAGGACGCGACAAGCGAGGAGGAAGACGGAACAAACTCATTGGCTGCTGACGCTGATAGGGGTGGCCCGTGACGACCAGCCGCTTCGTGCTCCTTCTCCCCCTCTTTCCAGCCAGAAACGCGTCATTCGACGTTCCCGCTAGCCCCCCGTGGGTTGGGTTCAGTCTAGAGACGCCGGATAACAAAACGGGCTGCGCCGATCTTAAATTTTTTTAAGGGGAGAGGGTGGATGGGTGTGGACTGGGCATAAATTCGACCGCCGGCACCCCCAATAGCCCTTTAGAAGGGCTTCACTGCTCCCGAGTGAAGATGCTCTGAATCATTATAACAATGGACGGGCCATGCTATCATGATTAAATCAATCAAAGATAAAAAAGACGAAGCGGGTGTGCAATAGTATCACTAACCTCACCACCTGCAATGTGTTGGAGAAACCTATCCTCAAATTCTCGGCAAAGCCCTAAAGCAATTACCCGGGTTCCTTCGGAAGTTTCAACCATCTGTTCTCCAAGCTTTGCTAATTCCTCTTGAATTATTTGAGATTTCCCTTGAAGACTGCTTTTCATGAAAAAAAAATAGCGCTTCAGAACTAAGATAGAGTTAAAGAATTTGACGGCTAGGGAAGGATGAATTCATACCCATTCAAGAGATTTGGGAACCTGACTCTTATCCTTGTCCTTATCTGCTTAGAAAGTGAATCAACTAAAGCTACTCTACCGAGCTTACTATAGGGAACAACACAAAGTATAGATAAAAGGCTTTCAACTTCAGCTTTCCAAGAAGTTTCTGGTGAGGTTTCAGAGCCTCCTCCAGACTGAGAATACACAGTAGCTACCCACAGCATGTCTTTTGCAGTTCTTGGACCTTGGTTCGCAAGCAAGGCCCGTACAGCACCAAGAGTTTTCTGTTCTCCAGCTGCCTGATCAACTTTGCTTAAGACACCAATGGTTCTAGTACCTAGTAACCCAACAAATTAAATTAGTACATGCATTCAGCGATAAGTTATATAAGCTATACGTATATATTTTATAAATTTGGGCTCTACATTGTGGCGAAAGAGCACAAATTAAAACGATGGATTCTCTACTGTAATGTAGTCATTATTCATCTCTATTGGTCAACATCTAAAAAATTCAGATCATACTAGGACTTGAGTCCATCATACAAACCTTCTGAATCCAATTCTCTGGCAAGCCTTAGAGCACGAGAAGATGCAACATCAGGCGCTTGTAGAGCTGGAATGATAACTAGCAGAATTGCATCACTACGTAGCACAGAGTTTCCAATCTGTAGACATAATTTTCAATGAAAAATTACATGTGTAGAAAAGCGAGCAATATACCTATTAGTTTAGCAGTTCCACCAGTAGCCAATGACAGTAGGACGACGTAGCATGCAAGTTTAACTAAATCCAAAGAAATATTAGAACAAATTTATTTTTTGTAATTGTTGACATACTCTAATTATTAGGCAGGAATACAAAAGCAGAGGTTTTGACTATTTGTATGTGAGTAGGGTTGCAAAGAGGCACCCGATCCGCCCCGCTTTGTAGGCAAAACTTGTTAGTCTAGTTCAATTTTTTTCAACAGAATTAGTCTAGTTTGAACTAAATTTTGTTTTCGTGGGCTTATGTGGGTTGCCACTTGCAACCCTATATGTGAGTAAAATTTGTTTATTTTGTTCTGTATTTTAATCAAAAGCCAAAAGCTCATACATAATTAGATCTCTATATCAGCAAAGAAATGTGGAGAGATTTCCATCTTAAAAGTCATGTGTTTAAATATGACTGTAAACTAAATAAAATAAGAATAACCAAAATCCATCTAACTATCACAAACTTATCCTATAGAAATGTACCAGAGCTCCCCTAGTGGTTGCCTGAAAAAATAAATAGCTGAACACATTCATAAAATGGGCCTTTTGTATAATGCTTACTTCTGATTCGTCCATGCTACGCTGATCAATCCCCGGTAGATCAATCAATTTCAATGGAGGGGCTGAAACAAAATATTAAGTATTTACCGTAAATGAATTCACGGTACGTAGTACATGCGATGGCTGTTGGCTAATAGAAATATCGAAGTCATTCCAAACCTTGTAAGTCAATCATGTTTTCCAGTATGCATGTATGCATTTCTATTTGTTTTTGTTAACATACAATTCACAACTATGCTTCCTAGTTATTCTCCACAGCTTTCGCTCTTGATCGGCACATGCACAAAAATTAAGAACCAGAGGAACAACAAAACGGACCTGTGCTCGTGGATAATTTAATGTTTATTTCGTCCGGTCGAGTCTTACCAGAACTTCCAGTCTTACTCAACCTGTCTTGCAATGAGTGCCTGAGGGAACCTGCATTGTAACAATTCATACGTAGTCATGCTCACACACAAATGCACCTACCCACACCCATGACCCGCATCACCAGCTCTTCGAATCCCAGAATTTTCTTGTCAATTGGAACTGGAAACAGTCGGTAAAATTCAAATTAAAACTCACTGGCAGAAACCTGCTGCGACTTGCTGTCAATGTGCAGCACAATGGTTTTGCTGCTGAGCGATGCATCCCGCTGCAGGTCTACACAGACTGGGGCCCTGGTCGCTCCGTTCTCCCCGGTTGGCTACACCCATATATAAACACCATTTTAGGGTAATTCACTTAACATTTCGATGGACAATACAATTTTTACATTAAACGTAACTAGAGATCTGAGTATGCAAAGAACTAAAAACAGCATAAGAAAAGTTGGAGCTTATTGGCCTTGGGGGGCGTGCAATTTGGACATAAGAGACACCAAATACAATACCAGCGATTTTTGTTACAATAGGTTTATAAGGCAGGGGCTCTCCCATTTGATTAGATAGAAAGCAAGTCATTTACAGGTCCCCTTTGCGACGAAAGAAAAGAGGGAGAACCCGGCCAAAAAGATGACCGAAAAAGATACTATTAGAGAGAGAAACTTAACAGAACATTTGAGTATTTGACAACATGCGGAAGAAAATTGAACTCACGAGCACGGGATGGCCGATCAATCCATTGAGCACCGCCGATTTCCCTGCGCCCTGCACAAACACACATTGCGATCCCCATCACACTACGGACGGAATGATCAAACCATACACCGATCGAACAACAAGGGGTCAGCCGAGGGAGAGAAGGCGGGAGACTACGCACGACGTTGCCGAGCGCGACGACGGTGAGGAACGAGGAGCCGCTGACGCCACGTCGTGTCACGCCGTTGACCGGGTCGTCGTCCGAGAGCAGCCCGGAGGCCTGCGTCGTGGCATCCGCGAGCTCCGAGAGCTCCTCTATGGCCTCCATCGGGCGGCGATGCGACCGGCGCGGGTCAGAGGGAAGGGAAGGCGGATTTACCGGCCGGCGATACGAGGAGGGAGACACGGCCGTGTGGCCCGCGGGCGGGTGGTCGTGGGTTCCGAGATTCCGGCCGGGCAAACACGATCGAGTTGATCGCGTTGGCGGCGTCTAGGGGCGGTTATTGCGGGGCTCCCGGTTCAAATGGGACTTCGGGAGTGAGGAGAGGTCCCGAGTTTCGTGTGCGCCCTTTGTTAGTTACTCTCTTCATTTCAAAATATAACATGTTTTAATTTTTTTCTTAAATATATACTCTTTCTGTTTTGAAATACAGTAAGTGATTTGAATTTATTTAGATTCGTATATATCTATACATTAAAATACGAATAAATACATATAAATTTAGACAAAACCAAGTCAGTTACTTCAGGATGGAGGGAATATATATATCTAAGACATCTTTTAGTGTATATCTCACTTATTTTGATTCGAAATTACACTCTAAAATACGGCTAGATACATATGATTTAGAAAAAGCTAAAGTATCTTATAATTTAGAATGGATGAAGTATTTTTCTTCCGCATTTTTTTCTAGTGTCAATAGCGGATCCGAGATCATTATGAAGCCTGAGAAAACACTAAATTGTAGGCTTATGATACTAATTTGCTATCAAATATGTACGGAAAGGCAAGGATCTTGGGTCCATAGCTGGTCCGGTCAAAGCACGGATGAGATCATAGTCAGTAGTCATATTTATAAAAAATCAATCGTAGATATAGAAAGTAAAAAAACAAAGTTATATAAATCAAACTGCTCTTTATTATTATTTATGTGTATATCTCCATACTTGGCTATATATAGGGAGAGTCAAGGAGAGAGGGTAAGTGCCTACCGACCGGTACGTGAAGTATAGAGAGAGGCAACCGTGAGCGGTAATAACCCATCTAGGGTTCTGTACTTCTCGCTGGCGATGCTGCCGGTCTGCTCCGCCTCCAGTAGCCTTGGAGGTGTGGCGGACCACGGCCTCTCACCGGCGAGAGGTTTTTTGTTTGGCCTATTTTTTCAATGTCTTCTTCGGGATGTTGGGACGATAGCAACATCTTAAAGTCAGAATAAAGTCCTCTCCGCTCTATCCTCGTTCCGGTGGTGCATCTAATGCCTACGGAGAGCGCGTGGAGTCGTTTGTCCGACGGATCTCCTGCGTTTTCTTGTTCGTTTGTGTGATTTTAGCTCAATATCTTCCAATTTACAGTTGTCATCATTAGAGATGGTTGCTGCTCTAGTGCACTGGTCCTTTGTGGCCTTAGCATGGTGATTTTCTGTCTGTCTACTATAACAAGTTGTACTATGACAAGCTTTGCCCGGCTCCGGTGATGGAGGGGCGAAGACGGCGGCGCGTCTTCGGCTCACGCTAGTGTTTGTAGTCGTCGCTAGGTGGTTCAATGACCTATTTTTAATTTTTATTACTTTTGGACCTCTTTGCACTGCTCTTGATGATTATTAATAGATCGGTTGAATTTCACAAAAAAAAGGGCAGGTGAATGTGGGCCAACTAGAGGGAAAACCCCCACCCAAACAAAGGGTAGGGTCTATATCGTATGTGAGAGGTTTCCCAACACTTCTCCTTGAGCCGACATAACGCATTGTCCATGTATGAAATACTCTGAAAACCCAGTGAGAAACATATAGACAAAGGGCACATAGTTTCTCATGTTGCACGAATTACCCCATTAAAACCCTTCATTAAAACCCTTAATGTAAGAAACATATAAAAAACTCACATAACAAAAAAAAGTACAATCCACTCAACATCAGGCTGAGTACTCGATCACCTGAAAATTGAGATTTATAGGTGGGGATGTGAAGAATCTCCCCTAAAGTCTAGCATCTCTTTAAGTCTCATCATAGTGAGTCCACAAACGCACCTCTCAAAAGATAATACCGGTAATAATTTAGTGAACAGATTAATGGGGTTCGTAGCATGGAAAAAATTCCTACACGCGAACCACTATCTAGCCAAGATCATCTATAATATGGTAGCAGCGAGTAACTCACCCTCGAAGATCGTAAGCGGGATTACGTTCCCGCACAAACGTTGTCGATGAAGGTATACACACGACGATCTCAAGTTTAGGTACTCACGGCGCCACAACTGACAGCACCTCCGTACCCAGTCACATGTGCGGCTCGTTGACGTCCTCCACACCCTCGGTCTAGCGGGGCAGGGGAAGAAGGGATCCGCCAGAAACTCTTACTCCACTTCTCTAAGTGTAGACTTCAAACTATTATACGGCAGAGCTTCGCTAAGCAATGGCAATGGTGGAGCAACAAGAGAGGGAGAAGAAGGATGATCAAGTGTGTGAAGGAAAAGAGAGGAGATGGCCACATTTTATAGGAGAGGAGGGGGCAATCCCTAGGGGGTGCGCCAACCCCTAGAGCACTACTAGGAAATCGTCTGTTAGTGTTGCACGCATTTTCCCCTTCCTTGGCGCACTAGGGGTGCGTCACGAGATCTGCTCTACGGCTAAAAGTTACCCGTAGCACACTGTCTGGTATGCTACGGGTATCTGGAGATAGCAGTAGTGAAAGGATACAGATGTTGCCTAGAGGGGGTGTGAATAGGCGATTAAAACTTTTTCGAGAGTGGCTCGACAAAGGTTGAATTAAACTAGCGTTTACTTTGTCAAGCACAACCTAGAACAACTATGGTTCACCTATGTGCACCAACAACTTATTCTAAGAAATACAAGCAACAATGTGATAGCAAGATATATATTATTTCAAGCACGAAGGCTATTACAATGTAAAGTGCATAAGTAAAGAGCTCGGGTATAGAGATAACCGAGAACGCGGGGATGACGATATTTTACCGAGTTTCTCCCAACATGGAGTACGTCTCGTTTGGAAGGGGGTGGTATCTAACCACCTACGCCACAAAAGGTCTCCCTTATTCTCCGGTGAATCTCACCCCAATGGGATCGATCCACGCTTCCACTATCAGTGCACTTGTCGGTGGCAACCGGAACCTCTCACAAGATTGGGGCACTTCTCCACAACTTAATTGGAGGCTCCCAACAAACGCCACCAAGGCCTCAACAAAGGCCACAACGCCACCAAGGCCATAAAACCGTCTAGGGTTCCAAGACCAAGAGGGACAAGCTCCAATGAGTAACTCAAACCAAATCCTCCGAGGAGAACTCAAACTGATGCACCGAATGCAAATGGCAAAAACACCACAAAGATGCTCCAATCTCTCACTCTCAAGTTCTAACAAAGTTACTAAAGCTATTGGGGGAACAAGAGAGGAGGAATCAAAGAGGGACACAAAATCCCCCAAAATTTAGATCCCCAAAGATACACTCACAAAGAGATAAATCGGTTAGGTCAAAACGTGAATCTAGATCTCCTCTCTCTTCCACTCAAATATGGGCAAGAATCATCGGAGTGAAAGATATTAGGCAAGCTTCAAAATCTAGAGCAAGTGTGGACAAAGTTTAGCCTTATAGAAGAGGAAGAAGCGACCCAAACTAAAAACGGGTAAAGGGTTTAAATAGAGGCCCAGAAAAACTAGCCGTTTGGGCTAGTTTTTGGTCTGGACCGGTACTACCGCCCGATTACCAGCGCAAGGGGAAGTCAACGCAGCAGACAGCGCACCAGATCGAGCGCGCGCAGTCGAAGGAAAATCGGAGCCAGCCAGCGAGCGCACGACAGCTTGCAAGCAGCGCAGCGAGCTGGGGGGCCAGGCGACAGGCGCACAGCGCAGCGGGGCCGGGCAACGCTGGGGCCAGCACGGGGCCGGGCAACGCTGGGGCCAGCACGGGGCCAGCAGTCAGCGGGAGGAAGGGCACGCGCAGCAGCTTGCAAGCAGCTTGCAGCGAACGAAGCAAGCGTGCACGCGGCGCGAGCGAGCAGCGCGCAGGGTCGCGGGCGGCCACGCGCGAGCTGGCGCAGCGGCGGGACCGGGGCAGTGGGCCAGGCAGCGAGACGGGTCGACTCAGCGAGCAGAGAGCGCACGCGCAGCGAGCAGCACGGGAAACGGGGGCCAGCAGGAATGCAGTGGGCTAGCGATGCGGGGTGGACGCCTGGGCCGGCCGGTAGTACCGGCCCACCGGGCGGTACTACCGGCCTGGCCGGAAGTTACAGTCGGGCTGCTCTAAGAGCTGGGCCGCGCGCAGCGTGCCGCGCAGAGGCTTCCGGTAGTACCAAGCGGTACTACCGCTCGGCCCAGTAAAAGTTGTTTTCCTTTTTATTTTTAGAATCAAATGGGCAAATATTCAAACGGTCATAACTTTTAAACAGTAGCTCAGATTGACCCGATTTCAATTGCGTTGGAAAGAGGACGACATGACCTACCCTATAAAAAGTGAAAATATTGGTTATCACCAAGTGAGAATGTATCAAGTATAATAATGTGAGATACCTCACTTGGTGAGAAACCAAAAAACCGCATAGATCAAAATCGCAATAAGATATAAAAGAGAGATCCAATTTTGATGAACAAGAGCTTGTTATGGAGATTACCACAAGCTCTATATCCTCACATGGGTAAGACCAAATAACAACCAAATACGATGATGCAAGTATGCAAAGGTTTGAGCTCTATCCGAACGATGTGATCGAGTTACTCATTCGAGAGACCCTATTGATAGTACGGCTATCTATCCTAAACCCGGTCTCCCACTAACAATATGAGACCGGCAAAAAGGAAAACCTATCAAGATTATACCTTTGCCTTGAGCATTCCACTTGAGCTCGATGTAGACGAACTTGACCTTCTCAAGATGGAACGCCTTTCTTGATTCCTCATCATCGATCCATGATCACCGAGAATGGAAAGCATCAAACATGAGATCTTCTATAGATGGCAAATTTTGAGCTTGCCAAACATATCTTTTTCGCATTTCATCGACCTTGAAGCCAACACATGCTCCAAGCGATGCCAATGGACAATTTCTACAAGTACAACTTAATACACACATTAGTCCATAAAGATTGTCATTAATTACCAAAACCACACATGGGGGCCCACTTGTTCTTTCAAGTAGCGCACTGCGTAGTGCGCCATGGCTGCGAAATATATGCGTTTGCACTATGTTGCCTGTGGTGCACTAGGAAGTGCGTCACTAAAGCTAGCCCATGTGTGCTCTAGACTGAGTGCGCCACTAATGCCAGCCCATGTGCGCCATGGACAAGTTTTTTTAAAAAAATACTCAATACAAATGATATACAATACAGATGATATACATACACATATATGAATACACATACATGATAGAAACAAATACATATAGATAAGTCACATACATGAATAAACAATATAAGTTACATTGTTTTGATCAAGTTACAAAATAGCTAGTGACATGAATACATGTGTCTCAACCAAGTTAGAGCTCGCAAGTTCGCCTAGACATCTAAAGTAGGAACAAGCGGAACCGACAACCAAGGACAATAAGCATCACCGCGATGAAGGTGTAGTTTTTCATTCGGTTCCTCGTCCTAACTCCCGCTAGATAGCGTGTGTATCTAGCTTCCGCCTCCGCCCTAGTGTTGTACCATTTATAGCTATTACCGCTAAAACGGTGCACCTGTTTCTGACAATCTTTTCAATCATCATAGACTCCGGAAACCCGTCCCTTGTACACGACGTATCACATCATCTACAAGTTGGTAATAATAATTAAATGGTGGGTGAAAAAAAATTAAAAGTCACATATAAAGATACACTTATCAAATAGCACCAACTCAAAAATAATGCCTCATATATTCCTATCTTGTTGGACACAAAAAATATGCTATGATGAAACTATACAGCCAAGTAGGATGCACAAGACTTGGACTTGTGCAAAGCACAAGGCCGGACAGCCCATCACGGCACATTCACATATATAGTGTCCAACAACATTTTAATCATTGGCATTCTCGAAAAAGACCAAAGTAACTCGGATTTGTATCTCATTCTTGTAAAAAGGTAACAAAGTAAGCAAAAGGGGACCAAAAAGTAAGTATATAAATATACACTTATCAAATAGCGACAATTGAAAAAGAATGTCTCATATATACATAGGTCGTTGGAAATAGGAATATGCTATGGTAGAACGATTGGCCATGTAGCATGCACAAAGACTTGGAATTGTGCATGGCACAAGGCCGACCATCCCATCATAGCACATTCACATCTATAGTGTACCATGACATTTTAATCATCAGCATTCTCGAAAAAATACCAAAGAAAGAAAAAAGGAACAAAGTAAGCAAAAAAGGACCAACGAGTAAGCAAAAAACCAAGCATTGATTCATATATAACCCTAATAATAAGCAAAAGAAGTAAGAATTGATTCATAACCCTAATAAGTAGTAGCATGTACACAAGTACTTATGGGGATAAAGTTTACATCACACAGGCTCATCTATAGTTCTGAACTACAACTAGGCCAACATCAAGACTTCTGGATCAGCTCAGGGAATATGAGGACGCCTTGTTTCGTCATGAACACCATATAGTCATCCTGCATCTTTAGGCGATCTACTATGTCATGGTTATTCAGGGGATTGCCTGACATCACAAAAAATGATTGCCCCAAACTTCTGTTGGATGCAATACATCTCTTGTCTTAATATCTGAATCATTGATCTTGCCCTTGGCTTCGGCCCACTATTTGAGATGATTTGGCAGCATAGAATTTTGTTGCTCTAGTAGGAATTCCCTCATGTGATGGAGTGCTTAGTGGGGGCTTGTTACTTTGTGGCCCGAAAGTTTGCAGGCGAAGGCATCGCGGAGTCCGAGTTGCGTGTAATCACCACGAATCTTAGCTGTTATGTCAGGATATTCCGTTACATTAGTACCTATCGTGCCCCTGATGTGCCCCTTCTAAGTCACCCTGCACGTGCCGCACGGGTAAATCCATTTCTGTACTTTCCTAACCCCCGACACTGAATCAGGCGGCGGTGGTCCTTTTTGTCCCTCCTCCTACACTGAATCCGGTTCTGCGACGACAGTCGTTTTTCTCCTCGCCCCCTCCCCCACACCCCCACCCCCTCCGTATCCACCCACCCACCCCCTCCCACACACACACACACACACTAAGTCCGGCGGCAACATGTCAAGCGAGGCCAAGGTGGTAGCTACATCGACGACTGATTTGGCTTTGTCGGAGCGAGCGTCTCGGGCACAATGCCAGACAAGCGAAGCAGTGGAGGGGTCTGCAGCCCAGGTTAGCGAGGAGGTCAGCTAGAAGTCTGCTAACAGGGTACCTACGAGCAGCGGGTTGAAGAGAAAAGCTAGGCCGACGGCAGAGTGTTCGGATGTAGTGCGGGGTCGTGCAACCCAGATCTTGAAGAAAGCCACCCGAGAGAAGAGCGAGAGGTGAATTTTTCTTTTTTGTGCCTTGTCTTGCAAGTAGATTAGTTACTGCAAAGTAGTGTCGAATAAACTGAAAGGTCCCCTTTTTAATCAAATTAGGAACATCTTCGATGCAGCAGACCTATATGAGTTCACGGTTCATGTCCTCCAGTACACTGCAAAACTAGATTTTGGTTGCGAGATGGTTGTGTTCGAGCAAGATGTGCGTCTGCTTGTCAACTACAAAGAGGTTGTGTCTGTTTCGCAGCTGATAGATATGCTTCATTCTAGAATTCCTTGGGGATACAGAGAGGGGGCAAAATTGGTGTGGCGTAACATGAGTGATACTTATACGAAAATTGAGCACTCCCATGAGCTTCAGATGCTTTGGGAGTGTTGTGCAGCTGATCGTTAGGTGAAAGTTGAAGCGATGATTGATGATATATATATGCAGATACTAGAGATCTTGCTGCTAGAGCTTCTTCTGCTCGAGTTTACGGACCACCAGATGCTGATCAAGCTAAGTTCAATATACACCTAGAGGTGGATTCATACACAACAAAACTTGATGGCGGAGTTAATAAGCCAATTTCGTCATGTATTATGGATATAGCCGTCGATTCCAAAAACATAACTCTTGTTGAACTGAGAGAGATGATTGGTAAGGAAATCATTATTGGCCCTAAGAAGATGGCACGACTACGGTGGTGGAATCATAAGAAGAAGGAATTCATAGAGATTTTGGATACCGATGATCTGATGCAGATTATGTGACGAACGAAGCAAACCAGGAAGGTGTTCTTCCTGGCTGCCATTTCTGATGTTGTTGGACTGGTTATATTGGATGCAGAGGCCCCTGTTGTGGCTGAACAGAACGAGGCGATAGATCGCAGGGTTTCCCTGCCTGTATTTGTAACAAAGATTATTGTTGCTTTAAAACTGTGTTGATGTGGTCGTGTTTGTTCAGAGATTGCAATCCGATGTTCTGTGAGCTGTTGAGATTTTCGGACATATCACTCGATGAAAGCATCGTTGTTGTAATAAGACAAAAGTATATTGTAGTTTACATGATTATGTTTGCTGAGATGATGTGATATATTTGTTTCTGAGATTATGATTGTTGAGAGATTGTAATATAATGTGTTGTGAGCAGTTGGGATTTTTGGACATATCATTCATTGAAACCATCACCGAACAAGGTGATATATTGCAAGAATATTTCTTAATCCCTAGTGTTTTATGTGTTAGATAACAATATCAAGGATTATTTAACGTGTGTTGAAGTGTTGCAGCTCTCTCTAAGAAAAAGGGAAAAGAATCTGCCTTTGGGGAGCGGATAATCCGCCCCCACCAGGGGCAGATAATCCGCCCCTCCCTCTTCCCAAGAGTGCGCGAGCCCAAGAGAGGGGGTGGAGTTTGTGGCCGGATTTTCCGTCCATGCCGGATAGTCCGCCCCCTCAAGGATTTCCTTCAAGCCAAGCCTGCGTCGCTCTCTGTATGGGGGGCGGAGTTTCCCTCGGACTTTCCAGTCCTTGGGCGGACTTTCTCCCAAGGGAGGATAGTCCTCCCCTGGCAGGGGCAGATAATCCGCCCCCTCAGGATATTTCTTCAAGTCAAGGCCGCGTCGCTCTCTGTATGGGGGGCGGAGTTTTCCCCGGAGTTTCCGTCCTGAGGGGCGGATTTTCTCCCCAGGGCGGATAGTCCGCCCCAAAGGGGGGCGGATAATCCTCCCCCAAATTTCTCCAATGGCTTGTTCTGGGCAGGGGTATTTAAGCCCGTCTTCCCCCTCTATCCAGAACTCTTGATTGTTTCGAAAAAGAAAAGACCTAACCTGTAACCTTCATCCAAGAGAACTCCACCTAGATCCACTCAAAGTCTCCGTCCATTGGGGAATCAAAGGAGGAGGACTCAATCATCATCAACTACAATCAAGCGCTTCATCTCCTCTCCATTCATTTGGAGAACCACCGATCTAGTATTTCTTGCAAATACCTAGATCCTTGTTTTTGTTTATATTGATAAACCTTGTTCTTGTGGCAGCTTGTTGTCATCTCGGGAGCCCCCAATTCGGTTGTGGGTGTGTGCCCCGATAGTGTTGTAAAAGGCACCGGTTCCCGCCTCGAAGGGATCCAATAGTGGAGAAGGTGGATCAGGCCTCTCGTGGCGAGATCCATCGGAGAATAGGGTGAGGCCTATTATGGCGTGGTGGTCTTAGAACCGCCCACCCCTCCAATGCAGATGTACTTCCCTTAACAAGGAAGGAACTGCGGTAAAACAAATCCCTGTGTCTCCGCGTGCTCCACTATGGTTCCTTCGCTCCTCTCTTTACGTGGTTAGTAGTTAGGGTTGCATATAGGGAAATTCTCGTAGTTGCATATCTAGAGAATTTACTATGTGTCAAGCCTAAAATTGAAAAAGTATTAAAAATTGGTTAGAACCTATTCACCCCCCTCTAGGTGCCCATACAATCCATTTCAATTGGTATCAGAGCCCCGACTCTTATTTCGGGCTTAACCGCCTAAGATAAGTATGGGTTCCAAGGTAGATGGGAGTGATGCTCCGGAGGTAGTCACCATGAACGATCTCAAGATGTTGGAAACAACCTTGGTGAGTTCAATGGAGGCTAATATGGAAGAGATGCGTCAATTGATAATGTGTCTCTCCACATCCGCAACATCACCTCCATCTAACTCTGACGATACCACTCCGCAATCCAAGGAAACGGGTAAAACTGTTTCCAAAGATAACGAAGTGGTTGGTGATGACACTAGCAAGAGCTCCTCCTGGAAAAAGGATAGCGGTAAGGATGGATACAATGAGGTTTCTCATGTGTATTCCCCTGATCCACCTATCCCTCACCCACATATACATAATAGGGGTGATCCACCCAAACTTTCAGCATCTACTTTTACTCAATGACAATTTTTGATGAAATCTCATGTGTGCAGTTCCTCCATAGAGTTGTGGAAGATCATCGAAAATGGTCTTCATGTTGGAAACCCCAACAATCTTACAAGAAGAGAAGTTGTTGATAGCCAACTCAACGCTACAGCTCTACACATGATACAGCTTGGTGTGGGTGACAAAGATATGTCAAACATTCAGCATCTTAGTACAGCTAAGGAAGCTTGGGATGCTCTCACCGAACTCTTCATCAGAAATGAAAGTATGAAAAGGAATAGATATGATGCATTGAGCAACGAAGCTGAAGGATTCTATACGTTGGATGGAGAAGACCATGAAGACATGTATAGGAGGCTTAAGGCAATAGCCACAAATTTTAGAAATCATGGTGCCGCTCATGTTGATGATGCATGGATCAAGCGCAAGTATGTTAGTGCTCTTATGCCATTTGAGCCCACAGATTTGAAAAGTCTCCAAGGTAGGCATAACTATCACCTCATGACATCCAATGAGGTAACGCAAGAAATAGCCGCTTTCAAAGTGGTTGCCAAGAATGCCGAAGATGCTCGTGCTCGAGCTATGGGGATGCAAAAGGGGGTCAACGTGGCCTTGAAGACTAGTGTGATTGATCATGATGAACATGCCATAGAAGGTCTGGACTGTCCCGAGGATATAAAAAGGATCCACGGACAATACTTGGCTCTTTATGCTAGAAACTTTTGGAAAGATCCAGCCAAGGCTAAAGCTGAACTAGAACGCAAGAGTGGAGCCTATGGAAGAAAAGAAAATGGTCCCAAGCTGAGAACATGTTTCAATTGTGGTGATCAGCTGCACTTTGTAGCTGAGTGTCCATATCAAAGTAGGGAAGATAATGGAGGAAGACTTATTTTCAAGGACAAGTCAAAGGCTCCACGCAAGAAACAGTTTGTAAAGAAGAATGCTCCCTTCAAGAAGCAACCAAAGATTGTTCTTGTAGCTCAAGAAGAATATTCATCGGGAAGTGAAGATGAAGACGAAGACGATAGATCTCAAGAGGTGGCGGCTATAGCCACCACGTCTCCTTCAACATCTCTCTTCGACTCTCCGAATGAAAACATCATCAACAAGAATGCTACTTGTCTCATGGCAAGAAGCTCCGAGGGCTATGCTTCCGGTGGGTCGAAATGGGTGCTGGATAGTGGATGCATTTGTCATATGACCGGAAGCAAGGAGATCATCACGGAGATGCGTCCAAATCATGATAATATCACAGTATCCTATGGTGATAAGTCTAAATCTCAAGTATTGGGTCTTGGCAAGGTTGTGGTTGCCCACGATATCTCTCTCATCGACGTCATGCTTGTTGAGACCCTCGGTTACAACCTTCTTTCTGTTCGTGCCCTTGGCAAGATGGGCTTTGCTGTTTTTATCGATGATGATTTGGTGGTACTCTTGTGGAGCAAGTCTCTAAAGGTCGCTTTCGTTGGATACGTCGAAAATGACCTGTATGTGGTGGACTTTTCGGGGAAACCACTTCGGGTCCGATGTGTCTATTCGGAAAGGCCGACGTGGGTTGGCTATGGCATCGCCGTTTAGCCCATGTCAACATGAGAACTTTGCAAAGTCTCCACAAGGGTGGCCACATCCTTGGACTAAAAGACAATGTCTCCTTTGCCAAAGATCGTGTTTGCAGGGCTTGTGTTGAAGGCAAAATGCACGACTCTCCCCACAAGAGGAATTCTATTGTGTCTTCAAAGAGGATCTTGGAATTACTTCATGTGGATTTATTTGGTCCTCCTTCTCATGCAAGTCTTGGTGGGAAGAAATATTGCTTGGTCATTGTTGATGATTACTCAAGATATACATGGGTCTATTTCTTCAAACTAAAGAGTGAGACTCAACAAACTGTCATTGAGTTTGCCAATGAAGTTCAACGTCAACACAATGTTCCTATCTTGACAATAAGGAGTGACAACGGCTCTGAATTCAAAAACTACACCTTGAATGAGTTTCTAAGCGAAGAGGGGATTAGACATCAATATTTCGCTGCGTACACCCCTCAACAAAATGGTGTAGCCGAGAAGAAGAACCAGACTTTGATGGATATGGCAAGATCAATGTTGGCTGAATTCAAGTCTCCTTATAATTTTTTGGCTTAAGCCATATCCACTTCTTGTCACTCATCGAACCGGCTCTACCTCCGAAAGATTTTAGACAAGACTCCATATGAAATACTTACCGGTAACAAGCCCAACATCTCATACTTCAGGGTATTTGGGTGTAAGTGTTTCTTTCTTATTAAAGGTGTCCATTTGTCAAAATTTGAGTCCAAGGCTTTAGAAGGTATTTTTGTTGGTTACGGTGCCGAATCCCACACTTATAGAGTCTACAACAAGCTCACTGGGATTGTTGTAGAATCTTGTAGTGTGGAGTTCGATGAAAATAACGGCTCCTTTGTAGGGCAAGTTGATGTTTGTGATGCAGATGTTGAAATACCCCAAGATGCCATAAGAAGAATGGGCGTGGGATTTTTTCGCCCCATTGAGGAACCCCTTGTGGCGGATCGGGAAGGACAATGCTCCACTCAAGTGGAGCCCTCATCTACACAAGATCAACAAGCTCCTACTATTGGAGAAAACTCTGCACCAACACCGCAACCTGCTGAAGATCATCTGTCTCCTGGACAAGTTGGTAGTCCCAGGCCGGACTATCCGCCCCCTCCAAGGGGCGGACAATCCGCCCTTGGCACTCCAACTCGTTCCAGGGGATCCGAAGGAGAAAACAACAGCCAAGAAACTCCTAGGCCAGATTCTCCGGCCCCGGAGGGCGGATTATCTGACCCTGTCTCTCCAAGGCCCGTCAGGCATGCTCATGAAGAAGTCACTAATGGTTCATCGCCCAGGCCGGAGAGTCCGGCCCCTCCAAGGGGTGGATTATCCGCCCCTGAAGAACAAGCTCTACAGCAACCTCCTGGTGTTATCTCAGACCAAGATCAAGGGCAAGGCAGTGGTCAAGACAAGGATACAAATACTGAATCTACTCCTTCTAGAAACAATAAGGACACTGAGGCTCGTCGCAAGGCTCGTGCTGATCGGAACCTTGAACTAAGGGGTCACACTCTTGACAAGGTTGTTGGTGATCTCCGACGAAGGGTATCTACTAGAAGAGAACTTGCAAGCTTCTGTGATCATCAAGGTCACATTTCCATGGTTGAACCAAAGAAGGTCTTTGATGCTCTTGAAGACCCTGATTGGGTTGTTGCAATGCATGAAGAATTAAATAACTTCGAATGCAACAAAGTTTGGAAGCTCGTAGAGAAACCAAAGGATTGCCGCAATGTTATCGGCACCAAGTGGATCTTCAAGAACAAACAAGATGAAAATGGCATTGTTGTGAGGAATAAAGCAAGACTCGTGGCTCAAGGATTCTCTCAAGTGGAAGGAATTGATTTTGGCGAGACTTATGCTCCCGTGGCTCGTCTTGAGTCCATCTGTATCCTTCTTGCCTATGCATCCCATCATAATTTTAAATTACAGCAAATGGATGTTAAGAGTGTGTTTCTTAATGGTCCTCTACATGAGTTAGTATACGTCAAGCAGCCCCCGGGTTTTGAGGACCCCAAATTTCCGAACCATGTCTACAAACTCGATAAGGCGCTCTATGGCCTTAAACAAACCCCACGTGCGTGGTATGAGCACCTTAAAGAGATTTTGCTAGACCGTGGATTCGAAGTTGGGCAAATCGATCCCACTCTTTTTACTAATAAGGTTAATGGGGAGCCTTTTGTATGCCAACTTTATGTAGATGACATTATTTTTGGTTCTACTAACCAAGCTTTTAACGATGAATTTTCAAAGCTTATGACTGACAGGTTTGAGATGTCCATGATGGGTGAGCTGAAGTTCTTTCTTGGATTTGAGATCAAACAACTTAGAGAGGGAACCTTTATTAATCAAGCTAAGTACATCCAAGACATGCTCAAAAGGTTCAAGATGGCGGATCTCAACAGTGTGGCTACTCCAATGCAAACAAAGTGTCATCTTGAGCTCAATCCCAAGGGTAAAGACGTGGACCAAAAGGTATACCGATCCATGATTTGCTCTCTCCTTTACCTTTGCGCATCTAGGCCCGATATCGTGTTAAATGTAGGAGTGTGTGCAAGGTACCAAGCCGCTCCTAAAGAAAGCCACTTAGTGGCGGTCAAACGAATCTTCAGATATTTGGTTCATTCCCCAAATTTTGGGCTATGGTATCCCAAGGGTTCAAGTTTCTCTCTATGTGGTTACACTAATTCAGATTGGGCTGGTGACAAAGATGATAGGAAATCAACCTCTGGTGCGTGTCAATTCTTGGGCTGGTCTCTAGTGTGTTGGTCTTCAAAGAAACAGAATTGTATTTCACTCTCAACAGCCGAAGCTGAATATGTTGCTGCTGCAAGTGCTTGTACATAATTGTTATGGATGAGGCAAACTTTAAAGGAATATGGTGTCAATTGTGACAAAGTGCCTCTATTATGTGACAATGAAAGTGCTATCAAGATTGCATACAACCCCGTGCAGCATACAAGAACAAAATATATAGAGATTCGCAACCACTTCATTCGGGATCATGTTGCTCGTGGTGATATTGCCCTATCCTTTGTGAGCACGAAGAACCAACTTGCTGATATTTTCACGAAGCCCCTTGACGAAGCAAGATTTTGTTATTTGAGGAATGAGCTAAATATCATAGATTCAAGGAGCTTGGATTGACTACCCTTGCACACTCACTTACTCTTATTCATGTATTTGGTTTAGATGCGGGCATAGACATAGGGGGGAGTGTGGTCCTAATTGATTGGGCCAACCCTCCCCCCTTAATGCCGAAAGCAAGTAAAATCATTTCCCTTAATATCATTTTGTGATATGTGGGTCATCGATGAGCATTGGTTTTGAACTCAAGATACATCTTCGCGGTGTCATGCCATGCGCTCCAACATGGTGGCTTCGGCCACCGCCCTCTTCCTAGAGAAGAATTGGTTTCTACTGGTTCCTTTTGGATTTTCTTGCATATCTTTTGTTCTTATGGAAAACACACTCAATTTTGGCTTTTGTTTGATTTGATTCTTGCAAATTTGGTTAGCACCTATTCATGTACAGAATTTGGTTAGCACCTCTTGCACACAAGTCCTACATACACCATCGAGGGGTTTTCCTAGGTTGCTCTGGCCTGAATCTGTCATGTACAAAAATTTTAGAGGGGGGCGGACTATCATCTTCTGGGGTGTTAGCATCGCTCTTCTTCCTTTTTGGCGTTTCGATGCCAAAGGGGGAGAAGTAGTTCTATTAGGTCTCGTGGATTTGCAAGGGTCGGGCACAAGCAATTGTCCTTTCGTTGTTTTATTTGCTTGCTTGTGCTCTCTTTACCGTGAACTTATTTGCTATTTGTGCTTGGATTATGTAAGACTATGTCGTGCTCCACTACGTTTGGTACTATGTTTGGTATTCATGGAAGTTTGGATTTATCTTTTGTGGATCTCATGGAATTCGGGATTTATCTATGGAGCATATTTGATGGCATATGGAATCATGGGATTATCTAATGTATGCATCAATATTGTTGGGATGTGCTTGGAGACTATCAAGCTAATTATTTTCTTTGGCTATAATCACATCCCGGTGGTATGACCTTGGTTCCCAACCCACCTTGTTTCAATTATCTTTTCTATGAAAGGTGTGATCTCTTTAGTGTGTGTATTTGTATTCAAATGCAAATTTTAAATATGCACACATCTAGGGGGAGCGTCCTTCATTTTTAAGGTGGCGTTAGCCGGTTTCATTGCAAATCCTAGTATTGTCATCTAACACCAAAAAGGGGGAGATTGAAAGAACATTTCTTAATCCCTAGTGTTTTGTGTGTTAGATAACAATATCAAGGATTATTTAACGTGTGTTGAAGTGTTGCAGCTCTCTCTAAGAAAAAGGGAAAAGAATCTGCCTTTAGGGGCGGATAATCCGCCCCTCCCTCTTCCCAAGAGTGCGCGAGCCCCAGAGAGGGGGCGGAGTTTGTGGCCGGATTTTCCGGCCATGCCGGATAGTTCGCCCCTTGAAGGATTTCCTTCAAGCCAAGCCTGCGTCGCTCTCTGTATGGGGGGCAGAGTTTCCCTCGGACTTTCCGGTCCTTGGGCGGACTTTCTCCCAAGGGCGGATAGTCCGCCCCCGGCAGGGGCGGATAATCCACCCCCTCAGGATTTTTCTTCAAGTCAAGGCTGCGTCGCTCTCTATATGGGGGGCAGAGTTTTCCCCGGAGTTTCTGTCCCGAGGGGCGGATTTTCTCCCCAGGGCGGATAGTCCGCCCCAAAGGGGGGCGACGGATAATCCGCCCCCAAATTTCTCCAATGGCTTGTTCTGGGAAGGGGGTATTTAAGCCTGTCTTCCCCCTCTATCTAGAACTCTTGATTGTTTCGAAAAAGAAAAGACCTAACATGCAACCTTCATCCAAGAGAACTCCACCTAGATCTACTCAAAGGCTTCGTCCATTGGGGAATCAAAGGAGGAGGACTCGATCATCATCAACTACAATCAAGCGTTTCATCTCCTCTCCATTCATTTGGAGAACCACCGATCTAGTATTTCTTGCAAATACCTAGATCCTTGTTTTTGTTTATATTGATAAACCTTGTTCTTGTGGCAGCTTGTTGTCATCTCGGGAGCCCCAAATTCGGTTGTGGGTGTGTGCCCTGATAGTGTTGTAAAAGGCACCGGTTCCCGCCTCGAAGGGATCCAATAGTGGAGAAGGTGGATAAGGCCTCTCGTGGCGAGATCCATCGGAGAATAGGGTGAGGCCTATTGTGGCATGGTGGTCTTAGAACCGCCAACCCCTCCAACGCAGATGTACTTCCCTTAACAAGGAAGGAACTGCGATAAAACCAATCCCTGTGTCTCCGTGTGCTCCACTACGGTTCCTTCGCTCCTCTCTTTATGTGCTTAGTAGTTAGGGTTGCATATAGGGAAATTCTCGTAGTTGCATATCTAGAGAATTTACTTTGTGTCAAGCCTAAAATTGAAAAAGTATTAAAAATTGGTTAGCACCTATTCACCCCCTCCCCCCTCTAGATGCCCATACAATCCATTTCATATATAAGAACCTTGTAGTTGACATTATTATGTAATACTAGATAAATGTCCGTGCGTTGCCACAACTAAATTAAATTATACATATATAATAAAATAATAGATGTGTTGTTTTGTTCTATTTCATATCATTGCTACGTTAAAGTTTAAATTATGAGTGAATTCCACTTTCTACCCTCTACCTGTGCATTTGTGACACTAATTACCCTATGTAGTGAAAATTTATCTAAATTACAATGTTCGGAAACTTTAAACACTTATTTTTTGATGCATATCTGTTGGACAAGGTGTGAGGTGACGATTGAACCTCGAAATTATTGAGATGGCAACAAAGAATAGAATATTTTGTGCAGAGAAGGATAGATATGATCGACGACGATATCGTCCGATCTTCACATATTTTGTGGCGGCACATCGTCCTAACATGTCAGTCTTATCCAAAAACACATGTTGAATGCTAAAACAGGACAAAATCATGTTTAGAATTTTCTTAAATAAAACATTTGGATACAACTTCTACTAAATGGAATAATTAGTGTTTCAAATACACAAATAGAGGATAAAAATGGAATTCACTCTTTAATTATTGGTCCCTTTGTGCAGTCCCTCTTGCACGTGCACCCATCCGTGCAAGAACAAAATGTTTATCTTCAGTACCTTTTTCTCTTTGTATCCACAGCCCGCTCTCCACCGTTCTATTATGGTCTTTCAAGTATGACAATCAAATTTTCTATGTGGTTCTCATCTAGTGCGTCACCATAATATAGATAGTAATTGATAATAGCCATGTAAATTCAACCAGTTGTGTTCTCTTAAAACTTTATTCACTTGCACTTTAAATATGGAACTAAAATTCTCAAGTATTACACCCTAAAATTGTGCTACATCAATACAACTCCACTACGATTATTTGAGCGAGTAATATTTAAAATATCATATAAGATAACTTGGATTTTATGGGTAGATATCATTATCAGTCTGAAAAAATACAGGTCAGAGCCTCCTGGTATGTTCCATACGAAGAGGTAAATGGAAGAGGAAGCTCATTTGAAACTATTGAATGTTTTGTTGTCTAGCTCAACATCCATTTTCTTTTTTACATATATAATCCAATCGACAAGTGTAAACCGTGCTAATATTACGTTAAACAGCAGCGGGAAGAGCAGAACAACCAAAACAAACAAAGAACAAAGAGATGCACTAAGAAAAATAGCTTTCAAACAAGACCCCTCCTTTGTGAAGCTCCTGCGCTGCACAGCTGAAGGGCAATCACCCCTTTTGTCTGCTGCCAAACCAGCAGACTGGATTGGACCTGCCACCTCACCAGAAATTATCCCATAGGCCATAGCCATGGCCCCCCTCCATAGAAAAAACCAAGGGCCGCTGCTGGATGAGCACGACCTGAAGGTTGAAGATGGGGCCAGCTTCAAATTTGTTGAGGAAGCTCGGATGCGGACCACTGAAAAACGACCATAAAAGTGGGATCGATTCTTGCCAGAGAGAAGGGAAAACGCCACTAAAATGGGGATCAATTTTTGACGGATTTTTAGGACGAAATCCGGCAAGAAAGAAACATAAAAGTGAAGATTTATTTGGACCTTGAAACGATGGAGAGAGCACCGGCCACCCAGATTAAATCCACATCTCAACCACCAAGAGCAGCCGCCTTCCTGCCCACCTCTTTCCTTCCTTATTATCCGGCCGCATCCTACATCCCGGCATGAACTTGGGGCGCACCGCTTGGGATGCTCTCACATCGCGGTGTGGGATATGAGAAAGGTTTGATTTAGACTTTGCAGCAGTAATTTTCGTACTTTCGATCCACATGCCTCTATCAGGATCGAGCTCTGAGGTCGCGAGGCACTGAGTGCTCGGGTCGTGAGGAATTGGGGATTGGGAAAGCATAGAAAGAAACAAAACGTTATTTAACTTAGGAGTGGAAGTGGTGGGTAATTTGTATTAATCTTCAGGGATAAACCGTATATTTAAGGCAGATGGAAAATTTTGCTGCTGACCAACAACCCAATTTGAAAACGTATTTTTGGTGGACGGAAACGTATTTGACCAACCTACCTCAAGGAAAATTAGTAGATAGATTGATAGATAATGCTCTGTGAGATCAGTAATTTGACTAATCACTGGATAACTACCTATTATTTAGAAGGAAGTACTATCATGGATGAATGAGCGTAGGGTTTAGGAAAAAACTTACTAAGTAGGAGACAGTGATCTATTGGATAAACAGGTCTAGGATTTAGGAATAAGGGTTAAGGGGTTAGTACAATAAACAGTTCATTAGACCCTAAACCATAACCCTAATCCTATATTGCTTGCTACATAAGATTTTGTATGTTTCTATAAGTCAAACAAATTGGGAAGAAGGAAGTACATAATTAATATTACAAATTAAAATGAAGGAAGAGAAAAACTATTAGATATGAGATAGTAATCCAGCCACAGGACATTGTATCAATTAAACAATTGTAGCATGCCAATTTAGTCAATGTTGCAACATTGACGCACTTCACTTTCCCCACTCCTTCTCTCTCCACTCACTGCCCTCCTCTCTCTCCTCACTGTCGCCGACGCATCGTCGCGGCCGCATTCACCATGCCGCCCTGGAACGACGAGGATGACCAGTCGAGCAGCGACAGCCTTCTCTCCTACATCGAGTCTTCCCTTTCCGATGTGAGTTCCCCTGTTTTCTCGGGAATGGTTAGGCATTGATAATTACCTCGACCCAAGACTTGAAATGTGCATGCAATCGTGTTTATTTCTAGCTTTTCGTTCCCTTATGGGTACCACTCACGATCTACGACCCCGGTTGGGAGGGCCTAGATCTCGATTGATAAGTACCATGTGACCATGGACTAAAACTGAGGAAATATGTTGAATTTGAAAGCAGTAACACTAGAAGAAGGTTTTTGGGCTGTACATATCAAGTTTGATTTCGTTATGTACAATGGTGACATGATGAATATTGTGTAGTGTTATTTTGATAATTAGGTCCCGTGTTTTTTTTAGGTTTGCCCGTTGTGTAAAGTAGTAGAGTGGGTGGATCTTGAGTGACCAGACGCACTTAAGAAATGTTTGGCCTAGTTGTGGGATATTTATGAGCTTGAAAGGTCGGGAGATTTACTGATGCCTGTGATGCAGCTGCAAAAAATTACAAGCTCTTGGTAGGAAATAAGGAGCTATAACAGGAAATCAAGCATTTGCGGTCAGAACTAAATGACACAATCAATGGGAGCTTGGTGGTGGGAACTCCACAGAAGGTTCAAAAGGCAGAAAAGGAGAGGGATAAACTCATGGAAAAGAATAAGAAGCTAGAGTATTGCATTGCGGATCTATTAAAGGATCTGAAGAAGGAGCACGAGGTGAACAAGGACAAGCTACAGACGATCAATGAAATTTTAGATGAATAATTTGTGTCGTGGCAATATCTGAGACTAGTAGTTGTAGCTTGCTCAGTGTGTGTTGAGGTGTTTGTGCTGTCCCCCAGGCTTGTTGCTTTCGATCGATGTGCGTGTGTCTGAACTATCTGGAACTTTTTATGGATGGTTGCTTTATTTATAAAGCTGGGCGAAAGCCTATTTCAAGAATATCCGAGACTAGTTAACTATAAGACTTGCAATTGTGATATCTTAACTAATCCAAACTCAATCCTTGAGAAAAATAACCTTTTAGAAGAAAGCATAGTTTGCATAGAGAGAGGTCCACGTTTACAAAATCACTACTGCATGGATAAAACACGATTTGGTTTCGTCAGAACACAAAGTTTGCAAACTAAGTTTAGAGAAACTTATAGTTTGCACTGAGCCAGGCGCGGAGATGCTCGTTTTCCTTCCTGAGAAGCTCCTGTAACACCCCAAGCCAACAGGAACTTGAGATGTTACCAAAGAGAATTAGTGCATCATGAGAATCAACTGGAAGTGTACCTATTGATATTTACGCACTTCTATTCTTGTAGACAGTTGTTGGGCCTCCAAATGCAGAGGTTTGTAGAACAGCAGCAAGTTTCCCTTAAGTGGATTACCCAAGGTTTATCGAACTCAGGGAGGAAGTGGTCAAAGGTATCCCTCTCAAGCAACCCTGCAATCAAGATACAAGAAGTCTCTTGTGTCCCCAACAGACCTAATACACTTGTCAGGTGTATAGGTGCACTAGTTCGGCGAAGAGATAGTGAAATACAAGTGGTAACGGTGCCAGAAAATAGCTTCTGAATTCTTTTTGACATGGGAGAGACAAAAGGCAAACTGAAACAAAGATGGAAGCAAGCAAACATGCAACAGATCTAGTTGTAAATAGTGTTTCAATGTTTAGAAACAAGGCCTAGGGATCATACTTTCACTAGTGAACACTCTCTCATATAAATATCTTCTCTTCATGATACTACTCTTAACTACTCTCTGGTTGGACACTCTAATCCATGGTAGGGCTATAACAGCACACCTCAAAGTCTGCTTTCCCCAATCTAGATAACCCCACACTGTCACCTTGAGCGCTAGATGGTTCCAACAAACACCACAATTTCATAAAGACATCCAACTCCAAATATACTCATGATAAATATACATGTAACCTAGCTTAAGTGCCACACATGGTGTGCACGCTGTCACTTTCACACACGTGGGGAAAAGCATAGATCTATTAAAGCACGATGAGTATTTATGTAGACTCTAGCCTAAGTGACACCATGGCGTGCATGCTGTCACTTTCACACACATGGGGAGAGCAGAGATCTATTGAAGCACTTGAGTAGCAAGGTAGATCTACTAGATTACAAAGATCATGACCACAACAAGATCATGCATAGAGAGAGATGAACAGATAGCTATCGGTAGAGCCCTTAGCCTCGAAGGATAACTACTCCCTCCTCATCATGGGAATTAGCAACAACGATGGAGATGGTGGTGGAGATCGATGGAGATGGCTCCGGGGGCACTTCCCCGACCTGGCAGGGTGCCGGAACAGAGACTTTCTGTCCCCCGAATCTCCCCTTCAGTGGCGGCGGTGCTACGGAGGTTTTCGTGGATTTCTTCTGGATGATTTAGGGTTTTCTCCCCGGGGCTTCTTATAGACGCAGGAGGAAAGGTCGGTGGAGGTCTAGGGTCCCACACCGCCTATGGCGCCACCAGGGCTGGCCCGCGCCTAGCCGGTGTGGCCACTCTGGTGTCCTCCTCCAACTCTTCTTCGTGGTTCCGTGTTGCTCCGGGAAAATAAGGACTTTGGATTTTGTCCCGTCCAATTCCGAGAATATTGATTTTGTGCCTTTCTGGAACCAAAAACAGAAAAAAAACAGGCAACTGGCACTATGGCATCTTGTTAATAGGTTAGTACCAGAAAACATATAAAAACACCTCAAAGTGTAGACAAAGAAAAGCAAAGTAGATACTAAACAAGCATGGAACATCAAAAATTATAGATACATTTCCGACGTATCAAGCATCCCCAAGCTTAACTCCTGCTTGTCCTCGAGTAGGTAAGTGATGAAAGAATAATTTTTGAGGTGACATGCACCATCAAAACCAAGATCAAACCATTTGCAGGCATTGAAAGCTGGGATCAAAGAATTCTAAATATGAGCAAGAAAGGTTGAGTTCTAACAGTAAGACAAAGTAACTATGCATGCAACATGAAAGGTTACAAACAAAGATCATGAATAACAATGCATTGAAAGACGTTTGTTTGTTTCACATATAGAAAACATAGCATAGTGGCATTCAGCTTGTCCCTCATGGAGTAGCAATAAATGCATAGGACACCTTCAAAGTTCATAAGAATGACTAGATACAAATAGTTCAAGAACAATCAATATCAACATTATGAATCAATCAATAAGTTTTGGGACAATGCACATAGAACTAAGAATGGCAACTATGCTCTCTTAATTGGTGCCTAAGGATAGAAGATGGAGACTCAATATAGTGGAAGAAAGGCCCTTCATAAGGGAAGCAGGGATTTCATGTTTCATAAAGAGCTTCCAAAAATCATGGTACTTGTTAGCTTTCAGCTCTCATTGCCCCTATCATAAGCATCTTGAAGTGATTAAGGTTAAAGTGAACAAACTATGGAGTATATGCTTGACAAAGTATAAGTTGGCAATCTCATTTCCCTTGAATATGAGGGCCGCACCGCATGCTACTCAACTTTAGTCACCTGTAAGTTCTTGTCATAGTAAGTATATGTGTATCATAGAGAACCGCCAATGGGGTACCCCTTGCACATGGTATAGGAGCTTTCCTATAACAAAAATGACAAGGCAAGCAGACAATGAGCATCTCAGCGATCTTTTTATTTGCTATTTACATAGGTTTTTATTGAGGATGCTTCACAGATTGCTCATTATGGTGATGCTGCAAGTTTCCACCATGATTAGGCATGGCTTAGGCTAGCAGCCCATGCGTTTCTCTAACACAAAATACATAACTCCATGGACTTACAAGCACCCTTTTTATTACACACCGGCGACATCCATAGACAAAAGATCATGATATCAACTGTGTACAAAGTACAAGTGCAATGTTGAAAATGTTCCCCATGACAGGATGGTTCTGCTAATTCCAACATATAAGTGCAAGCATATTCAACATAGATGACACAATGGTTCAAGTTTATTTAGGGGCAAGAAAAAATAAAGTGTGCCATCAAGTTTGTGATAGCTTTAATCACTAAGTTTCACATAACAAGTTTAATTTGGAAGATAGATAAAACAAGAATATACTTGGAATGGTGTAACACACCATGCATAGGAATTTATAGTGGACACTTGGAATAACTTGGTTTCTTGGGAGTTGGATAAATGAGTATAGCTTACTAATACAAGTGGAGGCTAGCAAAAGACTGGGAGCGACCAACTAAGAGAGCAATAATGGCCATAATCATGCAGAGGGACAAAACATTACTAATCAAAGCATAAAGTGGTACTACAAGTCAAGGACTAAATGATCATAGAGGCTAAGGTGACTGGTTCATTGTCATAACATGGTGTGAGCATGTGCCAAGTCAACCCAAACAAAGCATCAAAGGAGAATACCACAATACTATGATTTTGTATGCTAAAACAACACATGATTCTTTCAAGGCACATTAAGCAATCTCAAATGTTTGGAACAAGTCATGCTACAACAATAATCACTAATAATAAGGTCAAAGAAACATCTAGCATAACATGATAAAGTCTAAGTCACAGTCTAAACAAGCTCCCTTTTGTGCCACTATAAGCATGAAACTTTCTACTCTTCTCCAACACAAATCGACTTATTTAAAACAACTCACAAAGATAATAATCAATAAAGATCAGTGAGCTTGTCTCACAAATCCACAAAGAAGAACTAAAAAGTTCTAAGCAAACAACATAAGAAAACTAAGGCTAAACACAATGCTAGCAAAAGAGAACACTCACAAGACAATAAGAATGAAAACTAGAGTGTTCTAGGTAATGAAACAGAGCGTGTCTCTCTCCAAAATAAGTGTGCTGGAATAAAACCAACTTACTCAAGCAAACTAAGCAAAATAAACCCAAAAGAAAAAACTAAGACGCTCCAAGAACAACACAACAGTGCATGAAACAATAAAAACGAAGTGTCTAGAAAGACCTGAGATTTTTATTGATGAAGAATGAGATGCCTTGGGCATCCCCAAGCTTTGACGCTTGTAACTCTTGAATATTTATTGGGGTGACACCAGGGTGGCATCACCAAGCTTGAGCTTTTGTCCATTCTTCATCTCATTACATCATTCTCTCTCTACACCTTAAATTTTTCCTTCATACAAAACTTCACACAATCTTCATTAGCAACATTAGTGTACTCAAAAGATAATAGACCATTGGGTTTAGCTTTAGAACAACAAAACTTTCACTAAAAACACAATCTACTATATCAATTCCCTCAAAAAGCTCAATTTCCTAAAAATAACCCAAAAAGGAATCAATAAGAAGCAAATGCAAATAATGGCAGAAATCTATCAAAACAGACCAGCAGGTAGAAACTGATTTTTTCGAAGACCTTGTGTTGCTCAAATAAAAAAGTGTTGAACTAACATAAGTTATCTAACATACTGGGGGATGTATTCGAAAAATATCAGCTCAATCTGAATTACAGAGATTCGTCACGAATTTTTACGGTGGAGCACAAAAATCTGTTTCGGGACAGCAACTTCCCAAATCTTACTTCCCTCTCATTAGAGGTCATTCTTGGCACAAAAAGCAAACAAAAAAGAAAAAAAGGATAAGGAAAGGTCATTAATGAAGTAATAACTTCCAAGACTCAAGAAAACTCTTGGGTTATCTTTCAACAAGTACTTTTCTTTAACGCCTTTAAGTTAGGCTTGATAGTTTGAGAAGATGCTCTCATAAGAAATATGAATTGAAGTAAAATAGAGCATCAAGAAGAAAATTCAAAACACATTTAAGTCTAACCCACTTCCTATGCATAGGAATGTTGTAAAGAAACAATTCATGAAAGCACAAAGCAACAAGCATATGAAAGCAAAACAAGTGCAACTTCAAGATTTTCAACATAAAGAGGAGAAACTTAATATTATTGAGATGCATAAAATCATGTTTACCTCTCTCATAATAACTTTCATTAGCATCATGAATAAAATTAACAATATAACTATCACATAAAACATTCTTATCATGAGCCACATGCATAAAATAATTATTACTCTCCACATAAGCATAGCCATTCTTGTTCATTGTAGTGGGAGCAAATTCAATAAAATAGCTATTATCATTAGTCTCATCACCATAATCATCAAATTAGGAGGCATATTATAATCATAATTTATTTTCTCCTCAATAGTAGGTGGACTGAAAATATCATATTCATCATTGTAATCATCATATATTGGAGGTTTGGTATCATCATAAGCAATAGAATAGCTATCTTCCAAAGCTGGGGGACTAAAAAGATCATTTTCATCAAAACTAGCTTCCCCAAGCTTAGGCTTTTCCATAGAATTAGCAAAAATGGTGTCCAAAGATTTCATACTAATAACATTGCTATTAGCATGCAAATAAAGCTCCAACAGTTTTTTAATTTTCTCTTCAAACACTTCATGTCCTAACTCAAGATAAATGCTATAAAGCTCTCTAATTTTGTTGTTGTTTTCCATTAAGCGTAACTAATGAAAAAAAGAAACAAAAAGAAAAAAATGCAGAATCTAAAGGAAACAACTTCGAGCACTCACACCGGAGGATGTGAGTACCTTTTACCTTACCTCCCCGGCAACGACGCCAGAAAATAGCTTGATGTCTATGCACTTCTATTCTTGTAGACATTTGTTGGGCCTCCAAGTGCAGAGGTTTGTAGAACAGCAGCAAGTTTCCCTTAAGTGGATTACCCAAGGTTTATCGAACTCAGGGAGGAAGTGGTCAAAGGTATCCCTCTCAAGAAACCCTGCAATCAAGATACAAGAAGTCTCTTGTGTCCCCAACACACCTAATACACTTGTTAGGTGTATAGGTGCACTAGTTTGGCGAAGAGATAGTGAAATACAAGTGGTAACGGTGCTAGAAAAGAGCTTCTGAATTGTTGTTGACATGGGAGATACAAAAGGAAAACTGAAACAAAGATGGAAGCAAGTGATGACCCACAAGTATAGGGGATCGCAACAGTCTTCGCGGGTAGTATTACCCAATTTATTGATTTGACACAAGGGGAGCCAAAGAATACTTGCAAGCTTAACAACTGAGTTGTCAGTTCAGCTGCACCTGGAAATAGTTCTTTCTCACAGAAGTTTATCAGTAGCAACAGTTTGTAGTAGCAACAGCAAAGCAACAACAGCAGCAACAACAACAGTGAAACAAGAGCAATAGTAACAGTAAATGTACGGTAAGATTTGAGTGCAGTAGGCATAGGGATGGATGGACGGGCATTGCATGGACGAGTCTAAACATGTAACTTCAAGACCTAGGGCATTGCAGATAAATAATAACAAGCATCCAAGTACTAAACAATCCTAGGAATGTGCTCCAAATATAGTCATACGTGCTCGCAATGAGAACTTGCACAACATCTTCTGTCCAGCCAGCCCGTGGCAGTGGGGCCTCTAGGGAACTACTGGCAATTAAGGTGCTCCTTTTAATAGAGCACCGGAGCAAAGCATTAACACTCCATGAACACATGTGATCCTCACACCACAGCCATCCCCTCCGGTTGTCCCAATTATTGTCACTTTGGGGCCTTTGGATCCGGACAATGATATGTGTACACAACTTGCAGATAAGATCACAAACAATACTATAATAATGATTCAATAATAAGTTCAGATCTGAGATCATGGCACTTGGGACCTAGTGACAAGCATTAAGCACAACAAGTTGCAACAAATTCAAATAGCACTAATAGAGATACTAGGCACTATGCCCCTAACAGATCTTATTCGATTACATGATAGAACTCATCCAATCCCTAGCATCCCCAAGCCTACAGCGGGGGATTACTCACTCATGGATGAGGGAAACATCGGTGGTTGATGGAGATGCGTTGGTGATGACGATGGCGATGATCTTCTCCAAATTCCCCGTCCCAGCAGGGTGCCAGAACAGAGTTTCTGGATCCGAATCTTGGTTTCTGGTGGCGGTGGAGCGGAACTCTCTCTAGAAAACTATCGAACCCCCCTGAGTTTTTAGGTTAGAAGGCAACTTATAGGCGTGGAGGAAGGCCGATGAGCTGCCTGGGGTGGCCAGACCTCCCCCAGGCACGAGGTCAGTGGGCCCGCGCCTAGTGTGGGTCTGGCCCCCTAGGCCTCCCCTCTGTCTCGTCTTCTGTCTCCGTGGGTCTTCTAGTGAAATATAATTTTTGGAATATTTTCCGGGATTTTTCCCGATAGTTCATTTTCTGCACAAAAACAAGACACCGAGGTAATTCTGCTGAAAACAGCGTCAGTCCGTGTTAGTTGTATCTAAATCACACAAGTTTAGAGGAGAAACAATAGCAAAGTGTTTGAGAAAGTAGATACGTTTTGGACGTATCAACTCCCCCAAGCTTAGCTTATTGCTTGTCCTCAAGCAATTCAGTTGAAAACTGAGTGCGATAAAAGAACTTTCACGAACACTTTGCTTCATATGATGTAAATATTCTCAGCACAGGTGTAGATGCTTAGACAATTCATAATAAAGAGTATGCAACCAAGTCTACTCAATAGTCATTGCAAGCTATGAGGAGAAACCAACTCAATAATAATAAGTAGCATGAAACATAAACATAAGCAACATTGCAATGCTCATAATAAGGTATGATAGAGTGGTATCTCGCTTGCCTTTGTTTGAAGAGCACAATATAAATGCCAAGGAACCTCTAAAGTTCACATGAATACTAGAGATAAAGATATCAGATATACAAGCATCAAAGTCATGACATAATTAACCAAGTTTTGGAACAAACACAAGAATGACAACTATGCTCTCAAGAAGGTGCTCATAGAATAAGTGGTGACTCAACAAAGTTGTGAAAACGATTTTGTGAAGGTTTGAAAGGCTTCCTAATGCTGAAAGTACGGTACTCATTAGCTTTGAGCTCTCATTGCCCCTATCATAGGCATCTTCATGTGGTTAAGGTGAAAGTGAGGTCCACTCTGAATCATATGCTTGACAGACCATAGACTGGAAATCCCAAGTCCCTTGAGTACGAGGGTCGCTCCGCATGCTACTCAACTTTGGTCACCTGAAAGTTCTTGTCATTGTAAACACATGCATATCATCGAGAACTGCCAACGGGGTACCCCTTGCACATGGTACAAGAGCTTTCCCATAACCAAAATGACAAGGCAAGCAGACAATGAGAATCTCAACAATATTTTTATTTACCATATGCATAGCTTTTCATTGAGGAAGCTTCATAGATGATCATTATGGTGATGCTGCAAGTTTCCACCATGATTAAGCATGGCTTACGCTAGCGCCCCAGGCGTTTCTCTAACACAATGCATAAACTCCATGAACTAACAACTTCCCCTTTTATTTCACATCGTCGACATCCATAAACAAAAGAGCAAAGTATCAATTGGATAGAATTATCCAAAAAGTGTTGAAAGCGTTCTCCATGACATCACGGTTCTGCTGACTCCTAGTATATAATAAGTAAGCATATAACTTTCATGGACTAGTCACAATGGTTCAAGATTATTAAGTGCAAGGAATAAAGTGTGTCATCAAGTTCGTGAGAGCTTTACTAACTAACTTTCTCAAAACAGGCAAACATTTTATTTTGGAAGAAAACAAGGCATATGGAATATGCACTGAAATAGCAAATGATGCTAATAGGTAGGTATGGTGGACTCAGCTGGAAATATTGGTTTTGGGAATTTGAAAGCACAGGTAGAGCACATACTCAGTGCAAGTGAAGGCTAGAAATAGAGAGGGAGCAACAAATGAGAGAGCAATAACTATCATAATCATGCTTGCAAAAAAACAGGACTAATTATGGCATGAAAGTGATACAAGAACTCTAAGGCAAAATAAATCATCGAGGCTTACTGACTATTGATTAGTCATATGCATGCGTGAGCATGTGCCAAGTCGATTCACATGAACAGTCAGAGGAGGATACCACAATGTCATACCAATGTATGAATAAAACAATGCAAGCAAACATTCATATGACATGCTACAAACTATTAGCAAGCTGGAGCTAATCATAGACAAGCAAGAACTAATAAGCATCCATAATGACATACACCTTATACAAACAGGCTAAGCATGCTCACAATGATGAGTATATGTACAAAAATGAAACAAATAGAGTTCATTACCAGCCTCTTACCACACCTCGAGTTGTCTTAATCTTCATTATTGCCCTTCACTTGTGTGACTTGAATAATTAACATGAAACCAAAACCCACTGAGGACGGCTGAACCCTACGAATAACTCACAAAACCAAAGAAGAATAACAAATATTTTTGGTGTTTTCGATTTTTTAGAAACAAGCAAACAAAGAAAAACCAAACAAAAACAAAGTAAACCAAACAAAGCAAAATCTTTTTGGATTTTTATTTTAAGGCAAACCAAAGCAAAGAAACAAAGAAACAAACCAAGAGAAACAAAGAAAATATTTTTGGTATTTTTGTGTTTTTGAGAAAGAAGCAACAAGAACCAAAAATAAAGCGAAAACAATGGATATACAAAGAACCGACCGAACATGATATATAAATGAGTGTGACATCGGTGTACCTCCCCCAAGCTTAGGCTTTTGGCCTAAGTGGGGCTCAATAGCGCGGATAGTACCCCCATGCTGGTGGGTCATCATAGGAATGATCATAGTCAGGCACCTGTGATGAAGAAGAAGAAGAAGAAGAAGACGCGCCCCAATCAAATGAGGGCTGCTGGTATGAAGACTCTCTCAAGTTGGAGGGCTGAACCGAATTGTCTTCGGCATCCTATTCAACATTCTCCTCTTGCTGGGAGAGTTACCCAACATATGTGTCAACCTCTTCCTCCGTAAGTGACCATCCTTGCCTGTTATCAAAGTTAAACAAAACAGGTGCAGACAAATAAACTATTTTCTCAGTCCTACCCTTTCTCCGACCTTGCTGGGCAAAAGATAGTTCATATGGAAAACTTCTCACATTAGCTCCCAAAGAAACAAAACCATGTTGAATCATAGATTCAATATCAAGCCTCTCTATGGAGAACTGAAAATCTAAAAAGTGAGGCTCTAAACCATGGAAAGCTAGCAACCTAAAAGCAATGATACCTCCACAAATTCCACCCTTCTCACGGTTAGTGGTGAGACGGTGAGCTATCAAAGCACCCAAACTATAAGAACTATTCCTACTAAGAGCAGCTGCAATAAAATCTAGATCGAAAGAACACAACTTTCTAGCAAGAACGCACTTGGTAATGAAATAGGCAAAGTATCTAATAGCTGGGAGCTGGATGTTCCGAATTTTACCACTTTCCTTTGAGAAGTCGAAACCTTGGCAAACCTCAGCATACAAATCAACAAGTGACTTGGGCCTCTCCTTGATCTTCTCACAAGATCCCCACTTAGGTACTCTAATTGCTGCATAGAAATTAGCAAAAGGCATGTCGACAGGTATATTATATATTTTGTAATGGACCATGGGATTAGAAGTAGACCAAGTGAACCGGAAGTCCTGCACAAAATCCATGGTTAGCTTAACATATTGGATTGGTTCACCTTCAACAAAGTGCTCCAACCCTGCATTTGTAACCAAAGTTTGGAAATCTTGGAGGATCCCCGCAGCTCTCATAAATTCATGGCATGGATATATGGTAGGAAAAACTGCCTCCTCATGATGAACCTTCATTGGCTCATGCACCATCAAGTCACATTGATTCAGTGGATAAGCACTCATCTTCCTTGCTGAAATATTTAGACAACCATCAAACCAAGTGATTTCTAAGTTGATAAATGATGAGCAACTACTATAGGAACTTGCTAGAGGACTACACATGCATCAAAAGAAAGTTTCTAAACATAGAAAAAGCATGCAAGCTCAAACAACCTGTCACCTACAGTAGAAAAATACTCAAGATACAATCTACCAATCACAAATCTAATTGGACAAGTGGAGGAGGCACATACCAAGGAGCAAACCCTCCAAAAATCAGCACTTAAGATGGGTTGAACAAGGAGATCGAAAATCGCGAGCAAGAACATCGAGAAATCGAGCTTGAGCAAGTTTTCCGGTGTTTTTCGGGAGAAAGAAAGAAGGTGGCTTTGAGGAGGCAGCCTGGAGGGCCCTAGGTGGGACAGACCCCCCCTAGGCGCCACCACTAGGTAGGCCGCGCCTACCATGGGTGTGGGGCCTAGGAGTGGCCCCTTGGGTCATCTCAGGTGCCACTCTGCCCCTTTTTTCAAGGAAAAATTTATTTTGAATTTTTCGGGAAACTTTATTTTTGGCCAATTTTCAGGGTATGAAAATTGATTTTCTCGCAGAAACAGTTTTTTCAGAAGAAGCAAAAGCAAAGCAAAAGCCAAACTATAGGAGCTCTAAGAAACTCAAACAAGCAAACAACTAGCAAAACTAAAACTAAAGCAAAGACTAGGAAGGAGAAAAGAAAAAGAAAGCAAGTATAACCACAGTGGAAACATTATTTTGTTCATTAAAATCCTTTTGTTAACAAGGTTGATCAAGTCTTATTACCAAAACAATCTTATATGAGACTAAACTTTGCATTCCACAAGGTGATTATGTTACCTCATACTTGATAGCAATGGTCCCAATCATAATAGTTTCAATATTTTCTTGTGGAATGGGACAATATATTTCTCCAACCTTGATGCCTTCAATATTTTCAATAGAATTCAGGCAATAGATTCTAACAACCTTCTTGGGGAAATAGACAGTGTGATATTTTTCATTAATATTGAATGTTACTTTTCCTTGATTACAATTGATAACAGCACCTGCAGTATTAAGAAAAGGTCTCCCAAGAATAATAGACATATTATCATCTTCAGGCATTTCAAGCACAACAAAATCAGTTAAAACCGTGCAATTATGAGCAACTTGAACAGGAACATCCTCACATATACCAACAGGAACAGTAGTTGACTTATCAGCCATTTGTAAAGATATATCAGTAGGTATCAACTTTTCTAGCTGGAGTCTCTTGTAGAGAGAAAAAGGCATAACACTAACTCCAGCTCCCAAATCACATAAAGCAGTTCTAACATAATTATTCTTAATGGAGCAAGGAATAGTTGGTATACCTGGATCACCAAGTTTCTTTGGAACCTTACCATTGAAGGAGTAATTAGCAAGCAAAGTAGAAATCTCCTCATTAGGAATCTTTCTTTTATTAGAGACAATATCCTTCATATACTTTGAATAAGGAGGCAATTTAATAGCATCAGTCAAAGGAATTTGCAGAAATAAAGGCTTCATCCACTCACAAAACTTGTTGTAGTGTTCTTCCTCCTTTGACTTGTGTTTCTTACCAGGAAAAGGCATAGGTTTCTGCACCCAAGGTTCTCTCTCTTTACCATGTTTATTAGCAATAAAATCTTCCTTTGTGTACCTAGTGTTCTTAGTGTGTTTCTCAGGTTCTTCCTCAACTTCCTCCTTATCAGGAGACTCGTCAATATTGCCACTCTCAGTTTCAGCATCAGAGACAGATATACTATTAGGATCTACAGCAGGTTCAAGTGGTTCCTCAACTTTCTTATGTTTCTTTTTCTTCCTCTTACGAGGACTACCACTTTCTTCACCTTGTTGGGGATCCTGCTCTATTCTTTTAGGGTATCCTTCAGGATATAAAGGATCTTGAGTAGCTTCACCACTCCTAGTTCTAATTCCATAAGCATGTTTATTTCCTGAAGCATTAACTAGCATATCCTTTTGCAACTTAGCAAGTTGATCAAGTTGGGTTTGAACCATTTGAAAGTGTTTACAAAGCATTTTAATATCATTAGAAGTTCTTTCCATAATATCTTTCAACTCATGGATAGCTCTAGAGTTTTCCAATAAATGATTCTGAACTTGTTTATTAAAATTACCTTGTTTAACAATAAATGTGTCAAGTTCCTCTAAGCATTGATCAGGAGGCTTACCATAAGGAATATCGCCTTCATTAAATTGGAGAGAGTGTACCTCAATAGTAGATGAGTGGGGATTTGGCTTACATAATTCTTCTATAGGAGGTAGATTCTTCACATCTTCAGCTCTAATACCTTTCTCCTTTAGACACATTTTAGCTTCCTTCATCACTTCATCATTTAATGCAATAACTCCCCTCTTCTTTGTTGTTGGTGTTGGAACTGGTTCAGGAACAACTGGTTCAGGAGTAATAGGCTCAGGTGTATTCAACTCAGTTGAAGTCCAATCATCATAATTCTTGCTTATCTTGTTCATTAATTCTTCAACATCTATAGGAGTCCTTTTCCTGAAAACACAATCAACAAAGCTATCTAGGTAGGTCCTAGAATCATCAGTTAGTCCATATAATAAATATCAAGAAGCTCATTCTGAGGTAATGGACATCCAGGATATGCCTGAATCAAGGAACAGAATCGTTTCCATGACTCAGGCAATTTCTCTTCTTCTCCCTGTTTAAAATCAAAAAGTCTCTGCAAAGCAGCATGTCTAGCACTGGGAGGAAAATATTTATGGAAGAAAGAAGCAATCAAGCAATCAGGGCTATCAATGGAACCAGGAGGTAATCTATCAAACCAAGCCCTAGCTTCTCCTTTTAGTGAAAAAGGGAAGATCTTAGCAACAAAGTACTTGCACATTTTAAAATCATCAGAGAACAAAGCACTCATAGTAGAAAGCTCATTCATATGAGCCACAACACTCTCATTTTCAGTACCACAAAACGGTTCTTTCTCAACAATATCTAAATAAGATAAATCAAGAGAGAAATTATAATCTTTATCTTTAATATCTATGGGAGAGGTGGCAAACTTAGGATCATAGGACTTCTTAGGCATAATAGTACATCTAACAAGGAGACTCTTAATAGCACTAGCACCATGTGTGTTTCGGCACTCTTCAACAAATTCATCAGTGAGCTCTATGTAACCATCATTAATGTCAAAACTCTCACTAGATTCAGGTGAGCTAACAGGTGTAACAATGTATTCACTAGGAGTTTTGGTATTTCCTAGACTAACCATAGTAGCATCTAGAAAAGGACCTAATGAACCACTCGCATCAAGCACAATAGAAGTAACATCATGAGTATCAAAAGCAGTTTCAGATTCAGCAGTAGTAGCAGTGTGTGTAGCATGAGTATGTGGTGGTGGTGTGACAAGCTTACTTATAACAGACGGTGAATCAAGAGCAGCAGAAATGTTTAGGACTATACCTCTTCTTGTAGTGGATGGTAAAATAGGGAACTTTCCATCACGAGACTTCCCCATGATGAAAGGAGTAGCAGTGAACAATAATAGATCCAAGTGAACTTACAAATAAAACTATGCTCCCCGGCAACGGCGCCAAAAAATAGTCTTGATGATCCACAAGTATAGGGGATCGCAACAGTCTTCGCGGGTAGTATTATCCAATTTATTGATTCGACACAAGGGGAGCCAAAGAATACTTGCAAGCCTTAACAACTGAGTTGTCAGTTCAGCTGCACCTGGAAATAGTTCTTTCTCATAGAAGTTTATCAGTAGCAACAGTTTGTAGTAGCAACAACAACAGCAACAACAGTGAAACAAGAGCAATAGTAACAGTAACAGTACGTTAGGATTTGAGTGCGGTAGGCATAGGGATGGATGGACAGACTATGCATGGACGAGTCTAAACATGTAACTTCAAGACCTAGGGAATTGCAGATAAATAATAACAAGCATCCAAGTACTAAACAATCCTAGGCATGTGCTCCAAATATAGTCATACGTGCTCGCAATGAGAACTTGCACAACATTTTCTGTCCAGCCAGCCCGTGGCAGCAGAGCCTCTAGGGAACTACTAGCAATTAAGGTGCTCCTTTTATAGATCACCGGAGCAAATCATTAACACTCCGTGTACACATGTGATCCTCACACCACAGCCATCCCCTCCGGTTGTCCCAATTATTGTCACTTTGGGGCCTTTGGATCCGGACAATGATATGTGTACACAACTTGCAGATAAGATCACAAACAATACTATCATAATGATTCAATAATAAGTTCAGATCTGAGATCATGGCACTCGGGCCCTAGTGACAAGCATTAAGCACAACAAGTTGCAACAAAGTCAAATAGCACTAATAGAGATACTAGGCACTATGCCCCTAACATATCTTATTCCATTACATGATAGAACTCATCCAATCCCTACCATCCCCATGCCTACAGTGGGGGATTACTCACTCATGGATGAGGGAAACATCGATGGTTGATGGAGATGCGTTGGTGATGACGATGGCGATGATCCTCTCCAAATTCCCTGTCCTGACAAGGTGCTAGAACGGGGTTTCTGGATCTGAATCTTGGTTTCTGGTGGCGGCGGAGAGGAACTCTCTCTGGAAAACTATCGACCCCCCCTGAGTTTTTAGGTCAGAAGGCAACTTATAGGCGCGGAGGGAGGCCGAGGAGCTGCATGGGGTGGCCATACCTCCCCTAGGCGCGGGGTCAGTGGGCCCGCGCCCAGGGTGGGTCTGGGCCCCCCAGACCTCCCCCTGTCTCCCCTTCTGGCTCCGTGGATCTTCTGGTGAAATATAATTTTTGGCATATTTTCCGGGATTTTTCCTGATAGTTCATTTTCTGCACAAAAACAAGACACCAAGGTAATTCTGCTGAAAACAACGTCAGTCCGTGTTAGTTGTATCCAAACCACACAAGTTTAGAGGAGAAAACAATAGCAAAGTGTTCAAGAAAGTAGATACGTTTTAGACGTATCAGCAAGCAAACATGCAACAAATCTAGTTGTAAACGGTGTTTCAATGTTTAGAAACAAGGCCTAGGGATCATACTTTCACTAGTGAACACTCTCTCATATAAATATCTTCTCTTCATGATACTACTCTTAACTACTCTCCGGTTGGACACTCTAATCCATGGTAGGGCTATAACAGCACACCTCAAAGTCTGCTTTCCCCAATCTAGATAACCCCACACTGTCACCTTGAGCGCTAGATGGTTCTAACAAACACCACAATTTCATAAATACATCCAACTCCAAATATACTCATGATAAATATATATGTAACCTAGCTTAAGTGCCACACATGGAAAGCACGCCGTCACTTTCACACACATGGGGAGAGCAGAGATCTATTGAAGCACTTGAGTAGCAATGTAGATCTACTAGATTACAAAGCTCATGACCACAACAAGATCATGCATAGAGAGAGATGAACACATAGCTACCGGTAGAGCCCTTAGCCTCGAAGGAGAACTACTCCCTCCTCATCATGGGAATCAGCAACGGCGATGGAGATGGTGGTGGATATCGATGGAGATGGCTCTGGGGGCACTTCCCCGTCCGGCAGGGTGCCAAAACAGAGAATTTCTGTCCCCCGAATCTCCCCTTTAGTGGCGGCGGCGCTACGGAGGTTTTCGTGGATTTCTTCTGGATGATTTAGGGTTTTCTCCCCGGGGGCTTCTTATAGGCGCAGGAGGCAAGGTCGGTGGAGGTCCAGGGGGCCCACACCGCCTGTGGGTGCCACCAGGGCTAGCCCGCGCCTAGCGGGTGCGGCCACCCTGGTGTCCTCCTCCAACTCTGTTTCGTGGTTCCGTGTTGCTCCGAGAAAAATAATGACTTTGGCTTTTGTCCCGTCCAATTCCGAGAAAATTGATTTTCTGCCTTTCTAGAACCAAAAATAGAAGAAAACAGGCAACAGGCATTGTGGTATCTTGTTAATAGGTTAGTACCAGAAAACATATTAAAACACCTCAAAGTGTAGACAAAGCAAAGAAAAGTAGATACTAAACAAGCATGGAACATCAAAAATATAGCTACACCTGAAAAACAATATGACACTCCCATCCATTCAAAATCAGCAACAAGAGAATCCAAAGTGGGAGGTACAGACTTGCGGCTAAGAGCATCTGCAACCACATTTGCCTTTCCTGGATTGTACTGGATAGTGAGGTCGTAGTCCTTTATCAACTCTAGCCATCGTCTTTGCCTTAGGTTCAACTCCTTCTGTGTGAATAGGTATTTGAGACTTTTATGATCAGTGAAAACATCACAAGATTCTCCATAAAGATAATGCCTCCAAATCTTGAGTGCGAACACCACAGCTGCAAGCTCTAGATCATGGGTAGGATAATTCTGCTCGTGCTTTTTCAACTGCCTCGAAGTATAAGCAATAACTTTGCCGTCTTGCATGAGAACGCACCCAAGTCCAACTAGAGAAGCATCAGAGTAGACTATGAAGCGCTTCCCTGGCACAGGAAGAGTAAGAATAGGTGCAGTCACCCATCTATTCTTGAGAGTAGAGAAGCTATTCTCACATTCATTAGTCCATTGGAATTTTACATCCTTTTGGGTTAGTTTGGTCATCGGCTTGGCGATGATAGAAAAATCCTTCACAAACTTCCTAAAATAACCCTCCAAGCCTAAGAAACTTCTCACTTCCTTGACATTGGACGGTCTCGGCCAATCTGTGATTGTTGAAACCTTACTAGGATCAACCAATATGTCTTGTTGGTTAATAATATGACCTAGAAAAGCCACTTCCAATAGCCAAAACTCACATTTATTTAGCTTCGCATCGAATTTATTCTTCCTCAAAGTCTCAAGTACAAGTCTCAAATGACGCTCATGCTCTTCTTTTGTCTGAGAATATATGAGTATATCATCAATGAACACTACCACGAAGTTATCAAGGAACCTGTGTAGCATACTGTTCATTGTCTCCATAAATATGGCATGGGCATTTGTTAGTCCAAAAGACATAACTTTATATTCATAATGCCCATACTTGGTGGCGAATGCAGTCTTCTCAATATCTTGTTCTCGCACACGAATTTGATTGTAGCCAGACTGAAGATCAATCTTGGAGAACACCTTAGCTCCATTTATTTGATCAAACAAATCCTCAATCCGAGGCAATGGATATTTGTTCTTGATGGTTACCGCATTAAGACCACGATAATCTACACACTTCCGCCAACTACCATCCCTCTTGGATGTAAACATTACAGGCGCCGCCCAAGGTGAGACACTCCGTCGGATCAAATCCTTGGATAATAAATCATCCAGCTGCTTCTTCAATTCTTCTTGGAACGGTCATGACAATCGGTAAGGAGTCATAGCAATAGGTTGAGTACCAGTTTTAAAATCAATACGAAACTCCACGTCCCGCACTGGTGGCATACCCGACAACTCATCAGGGAATACATCTGGATAGTCTCGTACCACTGGAATAGCATCAATTAACTGTGCGGTACTCGATGTTTCAGCAAGAGCCCATAGCAACCCTGTCTTGACTGGTCGTTGCCCAGGAAACAAGCTAGCAAGGACAAATAGAGAGTATGGAGGATCACTTCCCTGAAAGATCAACTCCTCTCCGGATGGGGCCTGAAGTGAGACGGTCTTCCAAAAACATGATATCACGGCGCGATAGCGGTGTAGCCAATCCATGCCAAGAATAACGTCAAAGGGCTTCAGCGGTATAACCATAAGATTAGCTACAAAATCTTCATCATCTCTAGATATCACACAACCAGGACAAACTATGGTAGAGGAAATTAGACCATGAGGAGAACTAACGACCACTGACTGTCCAATCTCTTGTCGAGATAAATTGGTCGTATTTGCAAACTCTAGCGAGACAAACAAATAAGTAGCTCTAGAATAAAAGAGAATTAGTGCATCATGAGAATCAACTGGAAGTGTACCTGTCACGACATCTGGTCGTCCCAAAGAAGTAGTAGCCGGCATGGCATAAACCCTAGGTTGTGGCGGAGCAGAGGGATGTCCAACACTATGCGATGGGGGTGCAGGTAACTAGAGCTGAGCAGACGGTGTAGGAAACTGCGCTGAAGCAACTGGAACAGCTTGCCAGACGTAACCAGGTGGAGGTGCCTAAGCTGGTGGGAACTGTGGAGTAAAAGTAGGAGCAGCTGATAACATGTTTACAGATCCTCGAGATGATGTGGTAGTCGAACCAGAAGGTGTCCTCTCCCACTTGAGAATGCTAGCTGGGTTCTCACGACATACCTGTGCCATATGACCAGGGCGACCACAATGGTAACACTCCCCAGTCCAAGTGCACTCAGAAGCACGGTGTCCCTCACCACACTTGAAACATATCATACCCTGCCCTAGGACAGGACGAAAGGATGGAGTCGATGAAGAAGAGCGAGGCACCGAAGAAGACTGAGAACTGGATTGTTTGAACTTTGTTGTTTGTTGCGGACGGTGATTTCCCTTGAACTTCTTAAAAGGATGTCGCTGAGTAGTAGACCCGCTACCCCCATGGTGGCCTCCCTTCTGGTCGCCCCCTGTGGCACTAGAACCTCCCGTGCGGCTCTCCTCAGCTGCAGTGAGTCGAACTTCCAACTCCATTCCTCTAGCCTGCTTAACCATGGACAAGTAATCATTCGCATGCCTCACACTCATCACCTCTCTATATATAGAATTAAGTCCCCTAAAGAATGCTCTCGCCTTTGCTGCCTCGTCATGCTTCACATGATCAACAAATAGTACCATCTTGCTGAACTCAGCCTCATACTCATCTACAGATAGCTTCCCTTGCTTAATGGTCTTCAGTTTTTCTGACATTTCCTCCTTGAATGTTTCTGGATAATACTTGTCAACTGTTGCACAAAAACAGCCCAGGTGGGTTCACCAGGATAAGCGGCACGGACTCCTGACCACCAATCATCAGCAAGGCCCTTAAGGTTGAAGGCCACAAAGAGAACTCGCTTGTGTGACCGCAACTCCATAGCCGCCATATACTTCTCCATGGTACTTAGCCACGACGCTGCATCCATTGGTGTCCCAGTCCCATGGAAGTCGCCAGCCTTTAGTTCCAACCAGTTTTTCAGATTTGTCCCTTGACCATCGGGTCCACAATCATTACCAGTTTGGCTTGCTACCTTCCCCATGCTGACTTTGTTCAACCTCTGGATCCGATTCACCGGAATGGTTATTGTGGCCTCCATGACCACGAGGATTGCGACCACCGGCACGATCATGAACTTGACCTCTCCTCGGCGGCATAACTATACACAACATTATCAATCATCAACCAAGTATTCAAATACTTAGAACATAATTATCATCAATACCAAATAATAACACATAGGTGCAAATGCAATGCATGTCCCATCCCAACCTATTGTGTTGTTTATTACATTACTTTTCACACCATAGACCTAAAGTCCGCTCTAATACCAACTGTAACACCCCGAGCCAACATGCACTTGAGATGTTACCACATACTATATACATATAAAATTAACTAACAACTTTTAGGAAAATTTGGTAGATCCTCCTCCGTTTATAAGGGCATCCACAACAAGCATATTATAGGAATACCAAAATGCATGAATATATCACCAGATAGAACAAGTTATTCACCTCAAATAATATTCTCAAAAACTCTAAACCACTAGGAAATAACAATTTATCAACCACATGCAGGAACATTACCAAAACTGTTTTAAAGTAATATTCAATAGACTCCAAAACCCAACCAGTCAAGGTAATCTTATTATTTAAAAAGGAACCATTGCAAGATAAATGTATGGCTGTGATGTGTAGTTGGTGGTGGCTCTACTCCCATATTCCCCATGCATGACGTCCTCAAGGTTTACCTAAAAACATGAAAGCAACAAGGGTGAATACACAGACTCAACAAGTTAAAAAACGAATAGTAATTTTACATAAGTCAAAACACCAGGACATCATTAAACATCATTCATCCATTAGAACATAATATTATGTCCTACTTGGCTATATGCTCATCTCATCTCATCGCGAATACCGGTATCGCTCGAATGGACACCCGTCGGCATCCACTCGCTCCAACTCGTGGAGGGTGCCTCCAAAGTGGGTCGCAACTCATCAATGAAGGTCGCACTGTGCCCACCGAAGTAGGTCTCATTATCATCATGGTATGCAAAATCATAATATGCACAAGTCATCATCATCTTTAATATTATCATCATCATCACATCATAAACATTATATAAAACCAAATAAAGAGATATATGCAAAATTCGCTATCCATCGTGAAATTGCCTCAACCGCGGGGCACAAACTATAAGTTATAAGACTCCAGAGCGGAAGTACCGACACCTGTTAAGCAAAATATGTAACACTCAATACATAGGAAGCCTTTATAACATGGTCATTCACAAGTCAATATCGTTCCTACGCATGAGACCCATAATTTCTAGCCTTCTCAACAAAATTAGCATACATCATATATTTAAAACTCAACCAAAGAGACGATTTATATCTCAGCACGTCAGTGCTTCTCACATCTACCATTGACAAAATCTGGACATCAAAGTCTTAGATCACTCGACCTTAAACACTATTGCAGTTATACCGGATAAATCAATTAATATTTTAATAAAAATTAGTATACCACAGGGAAACTTCAAAAATAAAATATTTTACAACATCAGGCTAACCAATCTGGACAGCATTCATGTTTAACCCATGATTAAATTTGAATGTCAAAAACGTATACAATTGCAAAGAATAACACTACGACATTGTGGACAGATCAGTAACCTGATCGCTAAATGCAATCTTTCCAACCAAATTGCATAAATAAATACTCTATGAATTCTATAACTTATAATCAGGGTGAATCTCAAAATTATATTTACAGAACGACTAGGACTAAATATAAATGTATTGCACCAAACAGCCAAAAGAGAACCTTGGAAAACGATGTCTTAACCTGACCATCGAACCAGCTATCGATTCTGAACCTGAACCGCATGGTACACACGCGTACAGAATAACCAAGTGCTACTGCCCCTAATATACACAGCTATTCTTTTAAGGTATAAAGGAATCACGATAAAACAACACCCAACCATACTTTTGCTGTGCGTACAAGGAGATTTCAGATTGCACTACAAGATTACTTTAGGGACTTTCAACTTTGGATTTTCTTTTCGTTGGGGAACACGGACAAATAAATCGGCAATACGCAACCTTTTCGACCCACAGAATTAAAGCCTGCTAACTAATCCAAATCCATCTACCGGCCAGAATCCATGTTGCTATCAAGAAAAACAAAGACATGAAAAATTTACAACAGCCACGCACCGTTGAGGCGACTAACCGATGGCTGGTGATGGAAGCCTGTGCTCCAGCGGCAGCAGCGGCTTGACGGCGGTGGCTTCTATCTAGAGGGTAACGGGTAGGGTTAAGGTTTGATCGGGATCAAATCGAACTGCCGAAACGCTAAAAGGAGGCGGCGCCGTATGATACAGACGCCAAGTCCCATAGGGCCTTAAGCCCAGCCCGTTTTTTCTTTCTTCTAGTGCTCAAGAAACAAAACGACATCTGCTCTTGTTATTCTAAAAAAACACCACAACAGCTTTGTGTTTTTAAACGGCAGGTCAACAGTTCAAGTGTTGTTGCACTCTAATCTTATTTTTCTCAAACCCACAAACAATCAGCGTTATAAATATTTAATCTATTTTTTTAAATAATAAGCACAAACTATTAGTATCAAAATTTGGGATATGGCAGCTCTAGTTTAAGGATTCGTTCGCTCAGATCCGCTTTGATTTTTACCTTCTCTCTCAGTACTTAGACATGCGCCTCCCGCTGGTTCAAGCGCTCCGTCTGAGAAGCGACAAGCTTATCAGTAAGTTTAAGATTATCCCCCATGATCTCCTTGATAATCTCCTCCTTTGCAGCCTCAAGGCGATACCTTTCTCGTGAAGTTCCTTTTAGCCCGTGATGTCCATCTTTAGATTGTGGCACTTGTCATAAAGGATCATGACTTCTTCTCTCAGGGGTCATGGGCCACTTTCTAAAAATTCTGCTTCTCCATATAAATAGCCATCTTGTCCTTTAGTCAGGTTGGCAGTTTTGGATTGAGCTTTCGCCTCTTCCGCTGCAATAAAAATATATGATTAGTCTATCTATACTATTAAAAAGATTGGGACTGTTTTTCCCTCTGCCTTAAAAAGACGCTTTTGCCCCTGGCAGTTGTAAGATATAATAAGGGATGCCACCGCTTCCTCGCGCCCCGAGCGAACATGAAAAGGGGTGCGTGATCCGTTCCCCACCGTGTGTCGCCGTCACCCCGTCCATGGACCGCCTCTGACCGGCCATCGCCCGCCGATGAAGTTGATGGCCGCCCGATTCCCGTTGTATAAAATCGATCCTGGCGGACGGTAGCGCCACCGAACTCTCGCTGTTAGAAATCATTCAGGCCGCCCGGCGCACCGGAGGAGGACCAACCACATGCGCACGGTGCCTTGACCGTGGTCCCGGCGTGCCTGTAGCTGATGTGTGTTGCGACAGGGCAAGAGCCAAGGCGACCGATTAAGGCGTGATATGGCCGGTTGGCCAGGATCTGTGGGCTACATGCGGGTGTGCGCGTCCGCGCGTGGAGGCAGAGGTAGGTGGCGGCTGAGGTGAGGCACAAGGCGACCGAGGCGGGGAAATACCAGCTCCAGAGGACGGTAGGAGAAGCCGAGCAGGTCGTCGTTGTGCATCAGCCCATGTGCAGACTCTAGATATGGCTTGGAGAATCACGCCGCAAGGGATAGGGAGAACAAAGTCCACCGCGCCGCCCCAGCGAGTCAACCTCCTGTCCACTGCATCCAGAGAGTCCGACGTCGCCCTAAACCACACGCTGTCCCCTCTTCTTTGGTGCAGCATAGAAGAAGCCCCTCAATTCTGTAAACCAGCAGCATCATAGTTTCCTTCTGTAGGCAAGGTGTTTGGTTAAATGCTTATTAGCTGGACGCATATGCACACGAGTGCTCTTGGTGTTTGTAGGTTATGCTTTTTAACCGTGCACTTCCACAAATGATTTCGCTAGCATCCTTCCTCTGTCGTCACACTTAAGTGAATCCAGGTTTAGATTTCATGACTAAAGTTTTTTTAACTTGTCTTGTCATGGTCGTTGGTGCATTTCAGGCTAATGTTTTAGGACGACTTCACCTATTCATCGACCTCACCTCAGTCTGCTCAGGTTGAAGCTTGAGGAGGAGTCCATTTGTTTTTTCAGTTATTTTCTTCTAATTTGATTTGCCTCTTCTGTTTCCTGCTTTGGACTAGCAGCGTCGCCACATTCTGCAGCAGCAAAGCACGATTAACACGAGAGAAAATAAGCTTTTAAAGACAGAGCAGGAACTACATTGGCTTTGTCCTGTAACTTTAGTTATGCCACGCCGAATTTAGATCGGACTCCGGCGTTAGCCAGTCAACAAAGGGAAGCGTCTTCGCAAGTGATCAAGGAAGAAAGCTCATTTATGTGTTCTCAACACGCTCAAAGGTACGAATGTCTTTCAAAACAATTATTTTCAGCAACTAGTGTGAGCTTCTATTGCAATGCCACTATGCGGCTCGATAAGATATTCATGACATCCACAATCAGATAAACGAATTAAGTAAATTAAGGTGTATTTGCATAGTAAAACACTAAGTTTATATGTCGGAGAATTTTCACTGGTGAAGGAATGCAAATTGAGAACATGTTGTTCTTATAAGCTGAAAATTAATTTACCAGCTTCAGCGTGTTCATGCCATTGCTACTATTTTCATGCAGCAACAAGACGGAACAACACTTGATCATTTTCAAAACTATGACATCTTATTCTCGGAGCTGATGCTTGGTAGCTATACACTTCCATGGAACATCCCGAGGTTGATTATGTATGGACTAACTATTTACTGTAGACAGCATGCACACATAATCTACGTTTCTTTGTGCAAGACAGTGCTATGTAAATTTTGCGAGGGCATATTATCATCTTTCTATATTTACATCATTCTCTTCAATTGTGAAGGAAAAATATTGTTGGTGTTGTATGAGTCAGGTTATGGTTGATACTTATTCTTTTTGCAAAAAGATGATGCGTGATAGTTCATGTGATCCCTCTTCGATGGTCGATGCTTGTCTTTGATAATTATTACATTTTTTGTTCCGCACAGGCATTTAGCTAGTCTCTACTATCTAAAAAGAAAATTGGTGTTTTGTTTTCTACCCAGAAATCACTACGTCGCATCCTTCGTCCTGCTTGCTTCGTATGACCCGCACAACCGAGTTATTAGCATTAAAACACAAGAACTGACACAGTCCTCGCCCACACAAGCGCTAAATCCGGCGCTCTTTTCTACCCGTGCATCAAGCGCTGCGTGCCGATTCCTTGGCACATCGCAGCCGCGCAACACTCGTGCCGCGATACCCAGCCCGCCGTCGCCCGGCGAGCCCGCCGTGCTGCCCTGCCCGCTGCCGCCACCTGAGCCTACCTGTCGCCGCCGCGCAATCCGACCTCCGTTGGGGCCGCCGCCACGCGAACCCGCATCTGCTGCACCCGCTGCCTCCATTGTCGCCGCCTCCGCGTGAGAGCCTGACCCCCCTCTTCCCCTCCCCCTCCGTCTGCAGGTGCTTCTGGGAGACCTGCGCGCCGGGAAGAGCAACATCGTCGTCCACTTCGCCAAGGGGCTCTACTACGAATGGCAGGAGTCAACTATCATGGCGACCTTCTTCTTGCAGGAGCTGCCAGTGAGCGGCCGCGGCGATGAGGGGGGAGCCATCGTCAGGTTCAACATCTGGGACACCGCCGGCCAAGAGTGGTACCACAGCCTCGCCCCCATGTACTACCGTGGCGCTGCGGCCGCCGTCGTTGTCTACGACATCTCAAGCACGGTGAGTGAGTCCTTGTCTTCTCTTCAGTTAGTGATCTCCTCTGAATATGCAACGAAACACACCTGAATATGTTATGAAACAAACCTATGCTTATCGTTAATTTGTTTGATTTTTCTGCGTGAGTCTCATGATTCGTACATCCGAGCAAAGAAGTGGGTAGACGAGCTTCAGAGACAAGGTACATAAGATACAGAAGCTAAGAGCGTGTTATATTTCTGTACACTCTGCTTCAGTTTGGTTCCAAGAACACACTATCCTACCCATCTCGGAAGCTTTCAGTGGCCTCCCATAACCGAACTTGATTTCAGTGCTTAGATCTTGTGCATGTCCAAACAGGGAACCCATATTTGGTGATGGCGTTAATGGGCAGCAAGGTCGATTTGGAAGAGAAGAGGAAGGTCAGAACGCAGGTACACGCATGAATTCCCAACATTTCTGTAGTATTGTTTTTTAATTCAGAGCCTATGTGTTGTATCTGTCAGTCAAACTCGTCATCTCTGTTATTTCTGATGGTAGGAAGCGTTGGAGTACGCAGAACGAAATGGCCTATTCTTCGTGGTGACGTCGGCCAAGACAGCACAGAACTCCGGCGAGCTCTTCTACGAGCTAGGTAAGTGCTGACCGAGAGATACCTCTGACTTGGTGCTCATTTAATCTCTATAAATATCATCGATCCACCACGATCAGGCCGGCCACAGGACTGACCACGATCACTGATCTCCTAGCGTGTTGTTTTATTGAAGGTATGTTTCTACCATTTCGTTGTATATGACGTAACCTAGAACTTACACAATGCATATACTTCATGATTTCACCAAAATCTGTAGAAAATGTAGCACATGTAGATGCATAAGAAAAAAGTCCATACATAATTTTATTTGAAGTCTATGTCTTAGCTGCAGATTAAAAAGCTTTCTAGAGAAAAACAATGATATAAGTTGCTATTCTTTATTACACTTTAGGTTCACAAATGTGTCTTTGCTCTACACAGTTATGAATCTTTTATGTACTCCCTCCGACCCATATTAACTGACTCAAATTTGTCTAGATATGGGTGTATCTAGCACTAAAACTTGACTAGATATATTCGTATCAAGATAAATCTAAGTCAACTAATATGGATCAGAGGGTGTATCATCCTTTGGGTGCTGATAGGATTCAGAGTAAAATAAATGCACGGGTACAAATTAGCCTCTGAACATCATGTTATCTTCTTTTGACCAATTACTGGAACCATAGAATTGAATATTGCATTTTCTTTTCTTCTTCCAGGCTACCAATAATAGAATTGAATATTGACACGGGAAAAATTGTCCTCGCGGCACTTCCTTCGGGACATAATTATTTTGTCGACAGTGTGTGTATTTCCTCCACTTCTGATACATTTTGATGATGCCTTCACTCATATTGGGGAATCCAACACCAGTGATGAATTCGTAGGGTAAGCAAAAAAAAATTACGATGCCATATGAAAGACATAACATATCAAAAGAGAAAAAGAAATTTGAACATTTTATGTACTGCCACCCCTTTAGAGATATGGGTCCTTTACTTTTTTGAATTATCAGGACACAATATATCTATTCAGCTACATTTTCAGTTTCTTAACTCAGAGGATGTTTCCTCTTTGTGTTCTAATACTACATGTGTTTTCGTACCACGGGTATCGTAAGAAATTTGAGAATGCTTGATGGTGTTGTCATCTGTAGGCTTTGTGGGCTGGAAGAAATTTCCCCCATATGTGTGATGATTCACGAATAATTTATCATATTTGGACAATGATTTGGATATATTGTAGATGTTTACTTGAACAGGTATGTTGTCTGCCTTTATTATCACATAGTTCTTCTAATACTACTCACAAGACATTTTCTATGGAACATGTTCTAACAATATCTTTAGCTAGCAACTCTGTTCCAGGGAAATGTTGAATGGAGATACTAATCAAGTTTATGATTGATCAAGTAACCAAGCTATGCAATTCGGGGTGGATGACACTGATTGTTGGCTGGGTTGGGCGCAATATGGCTCTCACTAGCCTATAGGGACTAACCAAGGCAATGCTTAGGTTACATGGTGTTGTCATGACTGGTTCATGATCCATCGAAGTTCAGGTCATACTTCAATCTTTCATTTAGTACAACATGAGCTGATTAATTAACATGTTTGTCAATCATAAGCTACCCTTGAACCATAAGCTGATTAATTAACATGTTTTTCAATCATTCATACTGATTAAAAAATATCTTTGCTAATTATCTTAGTTTGTTATCTTAGTCTGTTGATTATCTTTTGTTATGTTGGACCGGGTTTCTTGACTGTAGGTAATTTGCTTTATGTTGTCCTTTGGGTTTCAGAAAACACAAAATAATTTCATACACCAACCGTTACTGGATAAATCATGTACAACGCCATGCTTGAGGTGAGTACTCCTAGATTATTTTCAGTTGTATTCTTGGTCGTTTGTCTTTTTATTCATAGCTGATGGCATGAAGTTTCAGCACACGGCGTCCATTGCTTGAGGTTGTTGGCCGGGTAGGCTGAACCGTGGCTCATCTCCCCACTGCCGTCGGCCCTTCAATCTCCATCTCTCTCTGATCTTTTGTTTGTATAATGCAAGTTTCATGGTTTAGAGCGTATACTTCTATCACAGACACCCCAACTTGTTATGATCAATGAAATTTGATGGGTTTGTGTATCACCTGGTACTATTGTTCCTATGTTCCTCCTTCTATCCCATAAGTTTTCTCTTCCAGGTTGTCCCATCGTTTTGTATTAGTATAACTGGAACAACCCTTGAGCTGTTGACTCTGAAGAAATTCATTTGCACACCGAATTTGTGCTAAGAAAACACATAATTTTGTCAAATGTGGAAGTGTAAGAGCCATTTTGGAGGGTTGGATCCAATGGCAAGTCTGAATCTACTTCATAGTTACATAATTGTATATCTCATCATATGATTTTTCATGTATCCATTTTTCAGCATTTCAACAACATTATTTTCATTTATTTTGACCATCTAGAGACCTGTTATCTCCCTTCTAGGCCGCTGCCGTTATCTCCCAATTGATATTACTCATGACACAGGTACAGTCTGCATTTCAGTTTTGCACCACGTTGGGGGGGGGGGGGGGGGGGGGGTATCACTCATTGGGACGCCGGTGGAGATTCTCTTAGCACCACGTTTTGAGGATATACTCAGCGCTATGCACCTTCATGATTAATGATATGAAACATGACAGCCAATAAGAAATGCACGAGGAAACTTGATTGTATTGGTCTCTTTATAGTAGTTTCCTATGATGGTGATATACTACATAACACTTCTATGAAGGATGAAGCACTAACACACAATATCACTTCATTATGGCGCCAAGTGCCCCTGTCATGCTGACAAGAACTTATTTTGTGTCTTCACGGTACAGTTTTTTTTCCTTCCGGGTTGGTGTGACTTCGAGCTCCCTCTGATTTGGTATAGAAATCGGTGTCCAATTTAAGATTCTGAGGAGGCTGGGAGTACGGGGAGAGAAGATTTGGGAAAGAAGAGGACATTCTTTTTTTTAAAATGGAGAAGAGGATGTTGTTCAGCGTTGTCTGCTCTTTCCCCATTAAACTCCTGGTTATGTCTCTACGATGTTCCATTCTGTATGTTTGTGGAATTTGTATCCCAAAAGTATGGAAATGCTGCTTGGACGCTTGGATTTGCATCTATTTAATAGCAGTGTTACTAGGACAGATTGTCCTTTTGAGATGATATATATGGTGAATACTACAACGAGCTGGCTGAAGTATTGATTTGAATTCTTTAGTTAACCTCTGAAGAAGGGTGTTAAAGAAAAACATCTTTGAAGAAAGGAAACATCTAGACGACATGTAATATGCTGATATATGTGTTGCTCCTTTTGACCATGGAGTGGCATGAATACCGTACACTCAAATGTGGAGAGTACGTATGTACTCCCTCCGTTTCAAAATATAAGATGTTTTAGATTTGTGAATAGAATGTATCTAGACTACTTTTAGTAAGTAGGTTCACTCAGGTTTGGAATGAATCTACATACTAAAATTAGTCTAGATACATTTGCTTCACAAAGCTAAAACATCTTATATTTTGAAACAGAGGGAGTAAAATATAACTATAAGCTACATTTGCAGATGCTCCTAAAGTGGGTGGCCAGTCGAAGAAGTTCTTCACACTTTCTGTTTGGCATCAATTGCAGCCCCTCTCGCTCATGTTGACACTGAAGTTGCCATTTTTCTGAAACCAGCTGCTACCGGTAACAGTTACAATAACAATGCCTTTTTTTATGCTGCTGATGGTGTTCGGGAGGTTGCAGGGAAGCAACAACCGAGAAATATGCTGTGAAATTTGGACATATTATCTGATCTTTGTAGGACCTGTCACTGAATCTTTTCATTCATTTTCTCTGCATGACATGTATTCCGTGTGTTCACCTGGGATGTTCTTATGAGTTAAAGTAATTTGCACCTATCGAGTAGCAGCGCTACAGGACAGAATTTTCTTCTTCTTTCTTTGGGATATCTGAATTATCGTCACAAGGCTTCGGTGCATTGGTTAATATCTGATTTTGAAGTGTATTATGTGAGTTAAATTCTTGGAACTAAAAAAAAATACAATGTGCTAGCTATGACATGGTGCGTTGCTCCTCTCGACTCCACACAACCACCCTGAATTCAGTATGCGGAACTTCTCGGCAATCAAAACTCCAGTCAAGCAATCACCTTCTCATGGACTTCTCGGCACCGGAAGCAAGAAACGTCCATAGTTGTCTGTATCGCTAAGAGGGAAATTGGAAAGGAAAATGTCAAGAGAATCCCGTGATATTTTATACAGACTATTAATATCTGGATCGTGGCCACCAAAAACAGTGTCTACAACAACAAGAGAACGAGGCAATCCGAGGATTATGAGGTCAAGATGAAGGAGAACCTCCACATCCAGAGCGCTAGTAAGGAAGCAAGACCAATACACCGACACGTGGTAGCAGCTCGAGCACATAGACTCTAATTAAACGAGGCCACTAATTATATAACATGTCAATCTCATAGACCTTGAGCCAGGCTCAATTTTAAACAAGGTGAGAGGAAGAGATCATTAAAAATCTTTGTTGTATGAATAAAAACTTCATGCCGCACTGCTTAACACCTTGTGTCTAAATTAAACCCAGCATCTCATAGTCAAGAAAGGAAGACGTAGCACACGAATGGAAGCATGATGAAGACTGATACTAAATGGCAGCATGATGAAGTCGAAGGTGCGAGAAGCTAAGTATAGCGGATTGTTTTTATTCGTTGGAAAAACAAATTTCAAACTATAAGAGCATTGTATTTTCTAAGTATTGGTTAATTATGTAAATTAATTTTTCGTAACCGTGGCAACGCACAGCTAGTTTCCGTAATTTAAACAATTAACTAGTATCAAAGTCATAATTTGAAGGACAGAGCGATCTAGGATTGTTCAAAATTTAACAGAATCAACTAATGGCACTGTCCTAATTCCAATGCCAGAGCAATATAGGCTTTTTCTCAATTCAACACAATAAACTAGTGGCACATTCCTAATTACAATGTCAGAGCAATATAGCCTTTTTCCCTAATTCAACAGGATAAAATAGTGGCACAGTCCTAATTTCAATTTCAAAGCAACGTGAGATTATATCCAACTAAGGGTCCTGTGGGTTTTTCCAATGTAACCAGATAGTAGTGACATAGTCATAATCTAATTCCAAGCTTAGATACATAATGGAAAGGAAGGATGATGACCATTCATGAGAACACAAACCCATAATTCAGTTGACATGCAAGTAAGATAAACAAAAAAATAAGGAGTTGCTCCAAGATTCCTTAATTTCACGACATATATAAATTACAAAAGCAGTGGAGCATGAACTGAGATTCATGCCCCCTCTACTCGGAATCTGACTTGGGCATTGCCGTTAGCTCCTCGTTCTCCCAGTTTGGACTCTTGGGCACGATGAGACCTCAACCCATGTCCTCCTTCATCCTCTCAATGCATACATGCAAAAGTCTCTGTCATTGTAGGCTTCGATGGCAGCCTTTGCTTTGATGATGTGTTCTCTGTGTGTCTCGGTGGCTTCGTCCAGTAGGAGGATGCATCTATTCTGAAGATTCTTCTTGTCAGACATGAGCTTCGTAATTAACTTGATGGCCATGTCTTGTTTGGACAAGCTGTGTGCGATCAACTTATGCAGCTCGTTGATCACCCTCTACAGCTTGCCACGCTCTGCTTCGAGCCTCTTGATGTTAAGTGAAAAATCAACAGTGACCTCCTTCTGCAGAGACAAACGCCTTCGAAGGGTATCATTAGACTGGGTTAGGGAGCGTGCACCCTGCAGTTGGTTGTCCATCTTGGCATCGATCGCGGACACCTTATCACGGCAATCGGCATTCGCTTGCTGCATCGTTTATGTTATTTAAAATAGGTACTCTATAATTGTACTGCATGTTCCAGGGAAGCACAATATTCAAATCACAAAAACCCCAATGTGTCTACGAAGATTAAGTGTGGTCCCTACTTGCAGGCTACTTGTGGGCATATACGATCTAATATTTCTATATTTAGAATCTAAAAAATAAAACCAAATGCATGTCAGCGGCATTATGAGTGGTAAAAAGTGTGGGGATTTCCTACCTCGCTGAGCCGGGGAACATGGCCGAACGGGTCTCGCGACGCCGTCGCCATCGTGCTGGTTTTAGGGTCCACGACCGCCCTAGAATACGTAGCACAGTAAGAAGAAGAATAAGAAATAGACATAGAAGAAGAAGACAATAGATAAGAATAAGAAGACTGTACCGGGAGGACCCCTGGCCTGCTAGAACACTCATCGCCGCCACCGCCATTATGCTGGTTTTAGCATCCATGGCCGCCCTTGACTATGTAGCAGAGTAACAAGAAGAAGAATAAGAAGTAGACATAGAACAAGAAGACTGTACCGGGAGGAGCCCTGACCTGCTGGAACATTCAACACCCCTGTCGCCATCATGCTGGTTTCAGGTTCCACGGCCGCCCTGGAATATGTAGCATAGTAATAAGAAGTAGACATAGAAGAATAAGAAAATAAAGAAGATGAATAAGAAGAAGACTGTACTGGGAGCGGGAGGAGCCCCAGCCAGCTGGAACATTCAGCGCCATTGCTAGGAGAGATTAGGCCTCTGTGCGAGGGGGGAATGAGCAGCTGGTTGAGCAGGAAGTCGAAGGCAGCAAGCTCTCTCGTTTCTCTCTGCGTGCACGGTCGATCCGCCTCTCCTCTGGGGAGCCATGGCTAATGCAGATGGAGGAAGGTGGGGGAATGAAGGAGAAGCAAGTGATGGGCGGGGGAGAAAGTTCAAAGAGTTCAGTCCGTGGTATAGTCTGATACAAGACCACTGTTTACTCCGGTGCTATCTCAACCTACATCCACCGTTCATTTATCAATCGATGGCCTATGTTTCTTTTTTCTCAAAGAAGCATGACTGGCAGAACCAGAGAATAAAACCCCACAGTCCACACGATGGGACTCGATTGGACTGACCTTAATGAGATGGATGGTTCAGCGGGGGCTTCGGCGCATGCTACCTAGTATCCCGTGGATAAAAGGATCGGGTGGGACTACGAGGGAGGAACTAATTACGGGTTGCACATCCAGCATGCATGCGTGCTTATAGACTACGAGATACTCCTCGCATATTCAAGGGGTTGTCATGACGCACACAACTGCTGCATGGACACAGCATGCCGAAACGTTGAACTCCACGTTGACAGGCATGCACCGAACACTTCCCGACGCTGCCACACAGCGAATTTTGTGATTTGTTACATGGAAACACTCCCAGTATGTAGATATTTTACAATGTATCACAATTTTATGTGACTAGACTATGAGATGCTCTTGGCGCCCCTGATAGGATCGGCACCCAACTCTGCGTACCCGCCATCGCCCATTTCCGAACAACTTCCTCGCGCGGGATGGAACCGTGTCATGGCAGTGGAAGATTGTCACATCCCAAATTTTAGATTTGGTACTGCATAGCATACATGTCATTGCATCATGATCATCAATGCAAAAATTCAGTTTGAAAAGGTTTTGGCAAAACAACTCACTTGCAATTACATTTTGACACCTACACTTAAGTGCTCGGTTTTTACCATGCTTCTATTAAAACAGTACATTTTAGTTGTTTGGAAGGCACAGGTGCGTAGAGGGTTCCGACATGAACCCGTAGCACTTTGAATCGCCTCAATCGGAGCTTCACATCAAATTCTATGACAATCTGAATTTTATGCTTAATTATAGACAGTTCAGACATAGAAAATTCAGTTAGAAAAAGTTCAGGAAAAAAAAGGAGCAGCGCCGGCGCAGCCAGCCCGCCCGCGGCCCAGCCGGGGCCTGCCAGCGCCGCGAGACCGTAGCAGTAGCAACAGCGCGCGCGCAGCAAATAGTAGGCGCCGCCGCCTTGCTAGCCGCTGACGAGCGGGCCCCGCCCGTCAGCCTCCGCGCGTCACTATCGCGTGGGTCCCACGCGTCAATTCTTCCCCCCAGTAACGTACCCTCCCACAACTCACTGTCTACTCCGATTCTTCCGGATTCGGGCTGATTTTGAACTGTTTTTGACCGGGTATTTGCCCCATATTAATCCCTTTTCCCCTCCTCACTGCAGGCCCCGACGCCGCCCACGAGCAGCCGACGCGCGCCACAGCCGCCGACCGCTCCAACCGCCCGCCGCCGCCGCCCGCGGACGCGCCAGCCGCCGCCGCCATCCCCACGAGCACCGCCGCCTCACGCCGCACGCCGTTGCACCGACCGTCGCCGCCGGAGACCGCCCGAGCGCCGCCGCCGTCGTCGCCGAACCACCCCGCCGCCGGTGAGCACGCCGCCCCCTTCCTGTGCCCTTCGATCTGCATCCAACGGTGGACCGTTGACTGACTAGTCAGGTTAGCGCCACGTCAGCGTGGTCAATCAGTCAAAGTTGACTGAGACTTTAATTCGATTTATTTTTGGCAGAAATCAGATGGATCATGTAAAATCGATAGAAAATAATATACTGGACCAAAAATTGCAAATAAAATATGTATGGATTAAGTTTTTCACGTAGAATATTGCTGTACAGTTGTTTCATACATTTGCATCAAGGGTTTGTCTTGATTAATTAAATAGTTTAATGTCCTTTTTAGAGTATTAAATTCATAGTAAAAGTTCTACAACTCCAAAATTGCAAATAAGATGTCCCTGGAATCAGTAGAACAAGAGGAATCTTTTAGTGAATTAAAAAAGGTAGACTTACAGTACTAGAATTTGCAGAATCCATAAAAAGGCTTACTAGAGTATTTTAATTACCTAGGAATTTATATAAATCCTTTTTGAGTGATTCCAGTTGGTACTGGTTCTATTTTAGGTTGCCTACACAGTGGATATTTTTCCAAGATTTTACAAATAGTTTAATAGCAGTGGCTAAATAATTGGGTTATAGCTCAATTGTTGGTCATTTAAAATTGCATGCCTTGTTTTCTATGAACTTAAAATATTTCCCATGCATGCATACAGTAGGTATACCGAATAAGATTGTATAAAGCTACTGTAGCATTGTTCAACTCGTCATGCATGCATCTTGCATTGTCATGTGTGTATATGATTGTGTTTGGTTTGTTTATGTGATTGCAATTGTATCGTGTAGATTGTGACGAGTGCAACGCTTGCTCGTGTGAGGATTGTTCGTTCGACCGCTACAGCCAAGGCAAGTAGATGCTACCTTGTTCATGATATGGTCCTACTACTTTCATTGCATTGTTGTGTATTTTGTAGATGCATGTGTAGGATATTACTATCGCTATGCAATGTCGTATTATGTGGTAGGGCTTTCCTGTAGATGAGCTACCGCTGGTAGATGTGCTTAGCCATGCTATGATGAACAAGGGCTGGGTTACATCACTGAAAGTTGTTTCTAAGTGTGTTGATTTACGAAAACTAAATACAACATAATCAATGAATCTCCTGGGTGTGATGGGATTGATAATTTTTGGTGGTATCATTGCGAAAAGGCACCCAGGTATCAAGAGAAAATGATTAGTTTCTTTATTTTGTAGCTTACGTGTACAACCATGTGCGAATAATGAAATAGGCGGTTGGTTGGACTCAGTAGGTTGTGGTAACTCGAACCCACGTATCTAGAGATGTAGAATTTTGGTAGGTTGAACCGGTGCGTGTCTGGTTTGGGGAGCTACTTCCCGAACGGTCCTTTCTTGGACTTCTCCCTATCATCACCCAATATGAGAGTGGTGGTACGAGCTGGGCTGGCCAAGTCACATGGGTAAAGTGTACTAACCCCTACAGGGTGTATAAACTAATCGATTAGCCGTGTCCCCGGTTATGGACATCTGAGTTGCTTGATATTGAGTTCATGACATGTTTCTCGCTCATTCTAATTTCATAATTGCTTTAATGTTGATGGGTTAACTTAATTGGGATCTTTTCAAAGAAAATCAAAAAACTGTTTAAGAAAGTAGGACAAAGGTTTTTGCAAATGCGAGCTAGGCACATCCCCACTTGCCAAATATGCATGTAGATGTTAGTTCTATTGTCTCCTTTAATTGCTCTACTTGCCATACATTCCAAGTATTGACCCTTCGGGGCTGCTACGTTTCATGTTGCAGGATATTCAGATTCTGAGTGATCGTTTTAGGCCACGGTACTCCACTCGGCTCTTGTTCATTTGTGGGCAATTTGAAGAATGGAGGATTTAATATATTTATGTTTCTACTTGAATAAGTTGAGCTAGCCTTGAGCTAAGCCTTTATTGTAATAATAATACTCTGGATCTTCGTTATTTATGATACACGAATATTTTCCTATGTTATTCATCTTTATTCTATTGTGAGCCAATGAACCGATCCAAGGATCGGCATGTCACATAGAAGCTACGGTCTTTTCAGAACCGTAGTGTTACAAGATGATATCAGAGCCCATGTGTCGACTATAGGATCGTGACCTAGGTTTGGATTAGGAAGCCATACAATTATTAAAGCTTATATTAACTCTATCTTTAATCTTATGCCTTTCACTCTCGTAAATATTTACCATATGCTATTCTCACACTTTCCTCTTTTAATTGATAGATGGGAGAAGTCAGGACTGAGTATGCAACGATGGAGTCACCAAGGCCCTTTGCAAGACAGTTGGCACGGCTCTTGCAGTCATTGGGATTGCCACTGCCCATGTTCAAGGGAAGAAGGCTGTACACCTATGGATACGACGAGGACGCCTGGGAGATCACCACTTTCATCTTCAGGGATGCCTCCTTGCCAAACCCTATGCATCTGGTCTACACCAAGACATATTGCAACTGGGGTCTTGGAATAAACTTGGCCCTGCATGAAGCCCTGTCACGCTAGTGCCATCTTGTCCGACACCTGCTGCCAGAAGACTCACCATACCGTGACTACGGAAGGCGTGATGAGAATGGGAACGTTGTGGTTACCCCGGGCGACAGGAACAACATGCCGCCCCGTCGGAGGCACATAGAGGATATGGAGAGGGAGAATGGAGCTCTAGCTGAGAAAGTGATGATGGTAAAGGAGATAGCAGATTTTGCCAGCAACGGTATGGTGGTCCAGGGACAGGAGGTTGAGACCTTGCATGAAGCTGTGGATGTTCTGAATCATGCACTGATAGGCAGGGACACAACCATAGCACAGCTTAATGGGACCATGCAGGAAAACAATCAAGCCATACAACAGCTGCAACGGACCGTCCAGGAAAGGGACCAAACTATTGCTGATATGGCAGCCCAGATTGCCGCTCTCCAAGAACAGTTGAATCCACCCCCTGATGACAACAATGGAGATGATGGCAACAATGATGATGATGATGACGGTGGGAACGATGATGATGAGGACGAGGATGATGATGATGATGGAGATGACGATGGTGGAGGAGATGAAGCTGTTGCAGCCACAGCAGAGGATGAAGAAGAAGAGGAGGATCCAGAAGTGGTGGAATTTGAGGTCTCAAGTGATGACTCAGGAGAGGTGTATACTCCGCCGCCATGGTTGGTTTGTGCACAAAAACGCCAACGCATGAGTGCAAGGACCTACTGCAACCTCTTCATGAAGTAGATAGATGCCCACCAACTAGTCTTCGTTAGGATACATCGTTAGATTAAGTCTCGATTCAATGTAAAACTTATTTACTGTTAGTTTAAAGTGTTTAGTTGCTCCTATGTGTACCCCAAAGTTCCAGGATTATTCGTGCGAATTTTATAAAAGAGTTATGACAAGTTTTGGTTGATATCCGAGTTTTTCTAGATGCAGTTTTTCTGCTGACCCAGCTGTACTGTATGATTTTTCATATTTTATTGGTAACTGTGAAAAATCTTAAAACATAGGGTTTGGTTCGAAACTCTCTGTAATGCATACAAAAAAATCAGAAAAAATTCCTGACGAGTTTAAGTCAGGTAGAAAAATTCGTGAACACTGTTGGACTGTTCTGGCAGATTCCTGTTTTAATGCTTTGTTGGCCAATTTGTGTTAATAACTGTTGCCAACGCTTTTAAAACTATTTAAGTAGATATATACTGCTAGGATAACCCCTGGAACATTGCTGGATCGTTTGTTTGCTGATGTGTTGCTTGCTCATGTTTGTCTGTTGCCTTGTTGTTGTTTGATCATAATGCATGGGTAGAATCCTATTTTCGTAATCGGTTCTTTCTAAGCTTACCTGTGCTGAACCGCAGATGCCTCCCCGCCGTCAACCTACTGAGTTGGAGCAGCTTATGGCGGCTCAGGCACAGCTAACCCAAGTGATGATCCAGTTCATGGAAGCTCAGAACAACAACAACAATGGGAACAACCAGCCCCAGGGAGATGCGCTCACAAGGTTCCTGAGGCTAAGGCCAGAGAAGTTCTCTACTGCAACGGAGCCGATGGTTTCTCTCGACTGGTTGCGTTTAGTGAATAAGGATCTAGTAACTATTGGGTGCACATATGCTGAGAAGGTGAGATTTGCTGCTCACCTACTGGAGGGACCAGCCGCTTCGTGGTGGGACACTTTTCAGATCACCCACCCGCTGGACACTGTGACTTGGGCAATGTTTGAGGAAGGTTTCAGGACCAACCACATTTCATCAGGAGTTCTGATCCTGAAGAGGAAGGAGTTTCGCAACTTGCGCCAAACCAACCGCACCGTGGCTGAATATATTGAGGAGTTCAACAACCTGTCGCGATATGCCCCTGAGGATGTTGACACTGATGCCAAAAGGAGAGAGAGGTTCCTAGATGGCCTCAGTGATGAGCTTTCAGTGAAGCTGCTAGTTTTTTATCGTCCCACTTTCCAGGAGCTTATGGACAAGGCCAAAATCTTGGAGGGGAAGCACAAGAAGGTGGAAAACCGCAAGAGAAAGAGTAACAATCACCACTCTGGCTCTCACCACAAGTCTCGCACTTCTTATGATGGATACTCTAAGCATGGGGGAAGTGACCATGGGTGCCATGGAAGCCATGACCGCCACAGCCATGGAAGCGATGGACATCTCCATGAGAGCCACAAGAGCAACCTCCACAGCCACAAGGGAGGACACACTCACCATTCTGGAGGACACAATGGACATGATCGCAACCGTGATCGCAACTTTGTGAAGAAGGACCTGAGTGAGGTGACGTGCTTCAAGTGCGGCCAGAAGGGACATTATGCAGATAACTGTCCGGAGAAGAAGGGACTGAAGCCAGGCAACAACCAGAAGGCCACAGTGAACCACATGAATGTGGAGGAGATCCCAGATGCGCCTGAGCTTGTGGTTGGTACTCACCCTGCACTTATACTTTTTGATACTGGTGCATCGCATTCATTCATATCAAGGGCATTTGTGGATAAGTATAAGCTACCCATGGAGTCTCTAAAAGGGTCTATTAGAGTAAGCTCACCTGGAGGGGATATGATAGCTAGCGCGAGATGCTGCGACTTAACTGTGAGGATTGGAGCACACAATTTTATTGCACATCTGGTAATATTGGAGTCACAAGGTTTAGATGTAATATTAGGCATGGATTGGATGTCTATGCATGAGGGACACATAGATTGTGCACAGCGAGCGGTTTCGCTCAAAACCCCGGATGGTAAGAGGATTAGGTTCAAGTCGTCGGTACGACCGGGAAGGTGTAAGCTGAATTCTCTTAAGGGGGTTAGCATGGATACTGTGCCTGTGATAAAGGAGTACCCCGACGTGTTTCTGGAAGAGCTGCCAGGGATGCAACCTGACAAGGATGTGGAGTTTCTCATCGATCTGATGCCGGGAACATGACCTATAGCAAAGAGACCATATAAGATGGATGTGGATGAGCTGAAGGAATTAAAGAAACAGCTAAAGGAGCAGTTGGACAAGGGGTTTATTCAGCCTAGTTCGTCATCATGGGGTGCACCGGTTCTATTTGTGGAGAAGAAGGACAACAACAAGCGATTAGTGGTGGACTATCGCTCGCTGAATGAAGTGACCATCAAGAACAAATACCCCCTGTCGAACATAAATGATTTGTTTGATCAACTGGAAGGAGCAAAGGTGTTTAGCAAAATTGATCTGCGATCGGGCTATTTCCAATTGAAGATCCGGGAGGAGGACATACCAAAAACTGCTTTCACCACTAGGTATGGTTTATATGAGTATACGGTTATGTCTTTTGGACTAACGAATGCTCCGGCATATTTCATGACCATGATGAACAAGGTGTTTATGGAGTACTTGGACAAGTTCTTGGTTGTGTTCATCGATGACATACTGATATATTCCAAGGATGATGCTGAGCATGAGAGACATCTGCGACTGATTATGGAGAAGCCGAGGGAACATAAGCTATATGCCAAATTCAGCAAGTGTGAATTCTGGCTTAACAATGTTGGATTTCTTGGGCACGTTGTGTCGGGAGAAGGAGTCGCTGTGGATCCAAGCAAAGTGACGGCAGTAACTGAGTGGGAAGAGCCCAAGAATGTGGGTGATATTCAGAGCTTTTTGGGACTTGCTGGATATTACAGGAGGTTCATAGAAAATTTCTCCAAGATTGCTAAGCTGATGATGGAACTTTTGAAGAAGGAGAAGAAGTTTGAGTGGACAGATGTGTGTGAAGCCAGCTTTCAAGAACTGAAGCGTCGACTAGTGACCGCACCTGTTCTGTGTTTACCTGATCTTCAGAAGGATTTCCAAGTGTACTGTGATGCTTCTCGACAGGGACTAGGAAGTGTGCTGATGCAAGATGGGAGAGTGGTGTCATATGCCTCACGGCAACTTAAACACCATGAGAGGAATTACCCCACGCATGACTTGGAATTAGCATCGGTTGTGCATGCGCTCAAGGTATGGAGGCACTACCTAATGGGAAAGCACTGCGATGTGTACACCGACCACAAGATCCTGAAGTACATATTTACACAGAAGGAACTGAACATGAGGCAAAGGAGATGGTTGGAGCTTATCAAGGATTATGATATGAATTTTCAATACCACCCAGGAAAAGCCAATGTAGTAGTGGATGCTCTAAGCCGGAAGGTCTATGCCAATGGATTGACTATTGGGGAATTGCCCGAGGATTTGTGCAAGCAATTCAAGGAGCTTAGACTGGAGGTAGTGTCAGAAGGATATTTGGCAGCCATGGAAGTCCAACCAACGCTACAAGACATGATCAGGAAGGCTCAAGTAGGAGACAAGGAGATAGAAGAGATAAAGGAAAATATGAAGGAGGATCGAGCAAAAGAATTCCGTGAGGATGAGCAAGGAACCTTGTGGTATGGAGATCGTTTGTGCGTTCCCAACGATCCGGAGATAAGGAAGTTGATTCTGCAGGAAGCTCATGACTCGCCGTATTCCATACATCCGGGCAATACGAAGATGTATATGGATCTAAAGGACAGATTTTGGTGGAGTAACATGAAGGGAGACATCTGAAGGAAATATGCCCTAGAGGCAATCATAGAGATGATTATATTTCTTATGTATCCATGAGTTATTGTAATGTTCCTTGAATATCCATATCAGACAACTTGTATTGATTGGCAATTATGTGAATTGTTTGTGAAACTCTTTACTTGTATGGTTATTTAAGAGTTGTCCCTAGTCGGAGTTCATGTGAGGACACACATGAATATTAGACTAGCACATCGATTGGTTGATGACTATGTTTCACAAGTCATAGAAATGGAGATGTCAAACCAATGATGTGGGAACATGTTATGAACATGGGGTTGGACTGACCCAACTTGAGACTAGCAATTAGTTGCATCTCTCTCTCTACACATCGTGTACGTTTTGTCCTTAGACCTGAGATTGTCGCATGTACTTGAGATGTGGATCGACATACTTTGGGGCTATCTGACGCTACTCTGTAACTGGGTAGTTATAAAGGTAGCTTTCGGGTTTGTCCTGAAGCATGCTGCAAGGCATGGTCAATCAAGATGGGATTTGCCCCTCTCTACTTGAGAGAGATATCTCTGGGCCCCTCGAGTGATCGGATCCAGAAATGCATGGCCATGCTACATAAGGTTAAGAGTTAACCTAGTAAAGGGATTCCGAGTTACGGTATCGAGAAAGAGAGGTCAGCTTGGAGCTAGACCAAATATCGTGAGGCAAAGGGAAAGACATGTACTAAACCTTGTGATGGTTCGTCCGATATGATCTTTGTATGCGTTTAGGAGTTGGCACGTCTTGCTAGAGGCCGCTACCAACTATTGACAGAATAAGTGTATTCGTGTCATGTCTATACGCATATGAACCTATAGGGTCACACACTTAAGGGGCTGGAAGCCTAATGAGGATTGGATCCGAATTAGACCAGGCTTAGGCTACTAATGGGTTGCTAATGTAGAAGTCTACTAGGGACGCCTATATAAGAGAGGGTGGGGCGAGATGACCAGGGTTAGACCTTAGACCATTCCAGCCAGCCGCCACTCCTCACGCCTGTGTCACGCGCGCGGACCTAGCAGTCCGGCGTCTGACGCTTCCACCCTGTACGTGTGGATACCTCGGAGGCGTTGCATCTGTGGCGTTTGGACGAGCCACGCAAGGGGAGCTGCTCGTGGGACGAGAGCGAGGAGGAGTCGTAGATCGTCTGCACTGCCTCGACGCGCTTCAACAAGTTCTGCAACTGCGTGTCTAGTGGTAATCCCGTGATCTATGACAACAGTTATCCTGGTTTACACGGTAGCAAATTTTGATTTGCGCTAGTGTAGCCTACCCGTATCCTTACAATGGTATAAGAGCCGATGCTATTAAATTATAGGTTCGGGATGTTTGCATATGGTGATATGCAGATTGATATGAATGATGTGATCGTTTATATTGCGGTGGTTCAGGAGTGATCTATGATCTTGCTTTCCGTGATCGTGATTCTAAGGTAGTCGAACAACTTACCCCTACCGGTCGGTTTCCGCCATCGGGGTAGACAGTGACACATAAATCCTGTTGAATCACGCGAAGATCAATATGATTGATCAAATCGGAACCTAGATCTAAAATCGATGTACCGTGATCAAAGGAGTTTGATCAGATCGAAACAACAGACGGTTTATGGTAAATTTGATTTGCCGATCAAAATCCTTAAATAAATTGTGTAGATTTGATCTCTCATTTTTCACAGTTTTCTGGACGCCTGGAGATACCGCGAGGGGCGCTGCCCCTTTGAACCCCGCAGGGGGAGACCCCTTAGACCCCCCTTAATCGTAGTCCCTTTTCTATCTCGTTAAGGTAACTAGGTGCTGCGATGTCACATGATCTGGTAGAATGCGATTCTATGCATAACTTGTTTTTGCAGGATGTATGTGATCAGTATGGCCCATATATGTATGTGATGCATGTATGAAATTTATCATGACCTGCGTGTCGTGAGTAGGGCAACACGGCTGGAGCCATGTGTGTTTTCAATTATTGTAATGGCCTGCGTGCCAACTTGTGATGATCCAAATTCTATGTAATTTTGATTACTAGCTGTTAGGAGTAATAGCTTGTATTAGTTCTTGGAGGACTCATCACTTGGAGGATGGGTCACATGGAACATGAAGATGGAGATCATCATGGTGGATAGGTTCTATGACGATGGAGATCACCATGAGAAAATGGGCCATAACGTGTCACATTTATGTGAATGCTATTCTTATGCGTTTTACTACTATGCATGCTTAGATGATAGAAGTAGAACGATCCCTCACAAAGTTTAAGTTAAACCATGCCCTCCCAACCAAACCTTGCACCATCCTATGCCCTGTACAATCGTTGGTGGGCCTATGAAATTAGGGTGCCACGGTTTTCCTTGGCTGGATGGGTTTGTATCGGATACCTACACGCATAAGGGTTGGTGAGCTTGACAATTTCATCTTAACAGTTAAGGACCTTGGGGCATAAAGGTTGGGCGCCTAGTTTTGACATAGAGATGTCACCCAACAACAAGAGTCATATGTGATATGATTAGCAAGTGTTGCTTACCAATTTACCTTGTCTTCTAGCAGCGATGCTAAAGCTCACTAGTCGACTTGTTAATTGTGAATCTTGAATCACTTAGTATCAATAGAGGGATATTGATTTAAGTGGGAGTATATGCTATTAAATTGTCTAATATGTTTTACTCTTTCATGGTTACATGGCTTAGTATTTTGCATGTTTTCTATTGTAGATCAATGGCACCAAACACTGCATCACCTTTTTCTTTGCGTTCGATTCTTGACAAAGATAAACTAAATGGAATAAACTATACGGACTGGGTCCGTAACCTGAGAATTGTTCTCAGGTCTGATATAAAGGAAACGATTCTGGATACCCCAATCGCCGATGAACCTGCTGATAATGCATCTGCTGCCCTAAAGAATGCCTACAAGAGAGCATGTGATGATTCTCTTGAGGTTAGCTGCCTTATGCTTGCATGCATGGAACTTGAACTCTAAAAGAAGTTTGAGGATCAGGATGCATACGATATGATCGTGGCGCTTAAGGACATGTTCCAAGATCAGGCAAGGACTGAGAGGTACAATGTTGCCAAGTCCTTTGTCGAATGCAAGCTAGCAGAGGGAGCAGCTGTAGGCCCCCATGTGATCAAAATGGTTGGTTACAGTCAGACTTTGGAAAAGCTTGGTTTTCCACTAGGCCAAGAGTTGGCCACTAACTTCATTTTGGCGTCTCTTCCATCCAGCTATGGGCAATTCATTTCGAACTACCATATGCATGGGGTAGATAAGGGCCTTAATGAATTATGTGGGATGCTTAAAATAGCAGAAAGTGACATGAAGAAGTGTGCAGGGCATAGCCATGTGATGGCTGTGCAGAACAAACCTAGCTTCAAGAAAAATGGTACTTCTTGGAAGAAGAAGGGCAAGGCTAAGGATACGATCCCTAAGTCTGCACCCAAGCAAAAGGCTGGACCTGCAGATGACACTGAGTGCTTCTTTTGTCATGAACATGGCCACTGGAAGAGAAGCTGCATCAAGTACTAGGCTTCTTTGAAGAAGAGTGGAAGTAAGAGTACTTCCCACTCAGGTACTCTTGTTGTAAATGTTGTGGATATTCTTCTCGCTGATTCCTATGTTAACTCTTGGGTATTTGATACCAGATCGGTTGCTCATATTTGCAATTCGATACATGGGCTAATAAGGACTAGAGAAGTGTAGAAAGGCGAAGTGGATTTTCGCGTCAGAAATAAAGCAAGGGTTGCTGCATTGTTCGTCGGCGTCATGCAACTTCACCTTCCATCAGGATTTATTATGGAGTTAAATAATTGTTATTACATTCCTAGTATGGGTCGAAACATTTTATCACCTTCATGTTTGATGAGGGATGGTTATTCATTCGCGAGTGCAAACAATGGTTGTGTAATCTCTAAGAATGATATGTTTATGGCTAATGCTCCCATTGTGAATGGGTTATTTATTTTAAATCTTGATGATGCATCTGTTTACAATGTTAGTGCTAAAAGGCTTCGGCCTAATGATTTGAGTCCTACCTATTTATGGCATTGTCGTTTGGGGCATATAAGTAAAAAACGCATGAAGAAGCTCCATGGTGATGGTCTTCTAACTTCGTTTGATTTTGAATCATACGAGACATGTCAAGCTTGTTTACTTGGAAAGATGACCAAGTCACCTTTTTTGGGTTTACCCGAGAGAGCGACAGACTTGTTGGAACTCATACATACTGATGTATGTGGACCAATGAGCACGACATCCAGAGGAGGATATGACTACTTCATTACCTTCACTGATGATTTCAGTAGATATGGTTATGTCTACTTGATGAGGCATAAGTCTGAAACTTTTGAAAAGTTCAAGGAGTTTCAGAGTGTAGTAGAGAATCAACGTGGCAAGAAAATAAAGGCCTTGTGATCTGATCGTGGAGGTGAATATTTGAGTCACGAGTTTAGCGATCATCTTAAGAGTTGTGGAATTGTTCCACAACTTACGCCGCCCAGAACGCCTCAAAGAAACGGGGTCTCTGAACGGCGTAATCGAACTTTGTTATACATGGTTCGATCTATGATGAGCCAGTCGGATTTACCATTATCATTTTGGGGTTACGCTCTAGAAACGGCAGCTTTCACACTTAATAGGGTACCATCTAAGTCCGTAGTTAAGACACCATATGAGATGTGGACTGGAAAGAATCCCAGTTTGTCTTTTCTAAAGATTTGGGGTTGTGATGCTTTTGTCAAGCGGCTTCAGTTGGACAAGCTAACACCCAAATCGGATAAGTGCATTTTCGTGGGATATCCGAGGGAAACCTTAGGGTATTACTTCTACAACCGAGAAGAGGGCAAAGTGTTTGTCGCTCGTAGCGGTGTTTTCCTAGAGAAAGAATTTCTCACAAAGGGAACAAGTGGAAGGTCAGTGTGACTTGAAGAAGTTCAAGATGATCCGGTTGGGGATGCTTCTACGAGTGATGCTATTGTAGCAGAACAAGTTGAGTAACCCATGGCAACAGAAGCACCACAACCACGAAGGTCGGCTAGCCTCTGCGAAGCGCGGGAATTATTATTGTTAGATAATGATGAGCCTACGACCTATGCAAAAGCGATGGTGAACCCAGACTCTGAGAAATGGCTGATCGCCATGAGATCCGAGATAGAGTCCATGGGAGACAATCAAGTTTGGAACTTGGTTGACCTACCTGATGGTTTTAAAGCCATCGAGTGCAAATGGATCTATAAGAAGAAGATTGATATGGATGGAAATGTTCACATCCATAAAGCTCGACTTGTTGTAAAAGGTTTTCGATAAGTTCAAGGAGTTGACTATGACGAGACTTTTTTGCCCGTAGCGATGCTTAGATCTACATGGATAATTCTAGCCATTGCTGCACATTTCGACTATGAAATATGGCAGATGGATGTCAAGACGGCTTTCCTAAATGGAATCCTAACCGAGGACGTGTATATGATGCAGCCCGAAGGTTTTGTCGATCCAAATAATGCTGGAAAGGTATGCAAACTTCTGAAGTCCATTTATGTGCTAAAGCAAGCATCTCGGAGTTGGAACATTTGATTTGATGAAGTTGTAAAGGAGTTTGGATTCATAAAAAACGAACAAGAACCTTGTGTTTACAAGAAGGAAAGTGGGAGAGTGCTGGTATTTCTAATCTTATATGTAGATGACATATTGCTGATTGGAAATGACATTCCTATGCTCGAGTCTGTTAAGACCTCATTGAAAAATAGTTTTTCGATGAAGGATTTGGGAGAAGCGGCATATATTCTAGGCATCAAGATATATAGAGATAGATCAAGAAGGCTTACTGGATTAAGCCAGAGTACATACATTGACAAAGTGTTGAAACGGTTCAGCATGGCATAAAACTCAGCAAGACTCAGTGTCCTTCGACTACTGATGAGCGTGAGCGCATGAGCAGGATTCCATATGCTTAGGCTATTGGATCCATCATGTATGCAATGATATGTACTCGCCCAGATGTTTCGTATGCTCTAAGTGTTACGAGCAGATACCAGGCTGATCCAGGTGAAGGTCACTGGACAGCGGTAAAGAATATCCTTAAGTACTTGAGAAGGACTAAGGATGTGTTCCTAGTTTATGGAGGTGAGGATAAACTCAGTGTAAGGGGTTACACAGATGCGAGTTACCTTAACGACTCAGATGATTCTAGATCGCAATCTGGTTATGTGTTTTTCATGAATGGTGGTGCTGTGAGTTGGAAAAGTTCCAAGCAAGGTACGGTGGCCTCCTCTTCAACAGAAGCTGAATATATTGCCGCCTCGGAGGCTGCAAAGGAAGCTGTTTGGATTAGGAATTTCCTGATCGCTCTTGGTGTGGTTCAGGGCGCGTCCAATCCCATGGACGTTTATTGTGACAACAATGGTGCTATTGCACAAGCCAAGGAACCTAGATAGCACCAGAAGAACAAACATATTAGCATGCATTACCATCAGATTCGAGAGTTCGTTGAGGATGGTAGTGTCATGATATGCAAAATACATACGGACTCAAATGTTGCAGATCCTTTTACAAAGCCTCTCCAGCAGCCTGCGCATGAGGCGCACGCAAGAGCAATAGGTATTAGATACTATCTAGATTGACTCTAGTGCAAGTGGGAGACTGAAGGAAATATGCCCTAGAGGCAATCATAGAGATGATTATATTTCTTATGTATCCATGAGTTATTGTAATGTTCCTTGAATATCCATATCAGGCAACTTGTATTGATTGGCAATTATGTGAATTGTTTGTGAAACTCTTTACTTGTATGGTTATTTAAGAGTTGTCCCTAGTCGGAGTTCATGTGAGGACACACGTGAATATAGACTAGCACATCGATTGGTTGATGACTATGTTTCACAAGTCATAGACATGGAGATGCCAAACCAATGATGTGGGAACATGTTATGAACATGGGGTTGGACTGACCCAACTTGAGACTGGCAATTAGTTGCAGCTCTCTCTCTACACATCGTGTACGTTTTGTCCTTAGACCTGAGATTGTCGCATGTACTTAAGATGTGGATCGACATACTTTGGGGCTATCAGACGCTACTCCGTAATTGGCGGGTAGTTATAAAGGTAGCTTTCGGGCTTGTCCTAAAGCATGCTGCAAGGCATGGTCAATCAAGATGGGATTTGCCCCTCTCTACTTGAGAGAGATATCTCTGGGCCCCTCGAGTGATCGGATCCAGAAATGCAGGGCCATGATACATAAGGTTAAGAGTTAACCTAGTAAAGGGATTCCGAGTTACGGTATCGAGAAAGAGAGGTCAGCTTGGAGCTAGACCAAATATCGTGAGGCAAAGGGAAAGACATGTACTAAACCTTGTGATGGTTCGTCCGATATGATCTTTGTATGCGTTTAGGAGTTGGCACGTCTTGCTAGAGGCCGCTACCAACTATTGACAGAGTAAGTGTATTCGTGTCATGTCTATACGCATATGAACCTATAGGGTCACACACTTAAGGGGCTGGAAGCCTAATGAGGATTGGATCCGAATTAGACCAGGCTTAGGCTACTAATGGGCTGCTAATGTAGAAGCCCACTAGGGACGCCTATATAAGAGAGGGTGGGGCGAGATGACCAGGGTTAGACCTTAGACCATTCCAGCCAGCCGCCACTCCTCACGCCTGTGTCACGCGCGCGGACCTAGCAGTCCGGCGTCTGACGCTTCCACCGTGTACGTGTGGATACCTCGGAGGCGTTGCATCTGCAGCATTTGGACGAGCCGCGCAGGGGGAGCTGCTCGTGGGACGAGAACGAGGAGGAGTCATAGATCGTCTGCACTGCCTCGACGCGCTTCATCAAGTTCCGCAACTACGCTTCTAGTGGTAATCCCGTGATCTATGACAACAATAATCCTAGTTTACGCGGTAGAAATTTTTGATTTGCGCTAGTGTAGCCTACCCGTATCCCTACAACATCGCCAAGCATATTTCCTTATGTGATGTATGTAGCCGAGTGAAGGCGGAACACCAGAAGCCAGCATGATTACTACAGCAATTGCCCGTGCCGGATTGGAAGTGGGATAGAGTGGGAATGGATTTTATCACAGGATTGCCCAGGACCAGGTCAGGATACGACTCTATTTGGGTAGTGGTCGACCATTTGACCAAGGTAGCCCACTTTATACCGGTAAAGACAACCTACATGAGTGCAAGGTTGGCCAAGATTTATATGGACAGGATTGTGTGCCTACATGGAGTTCCCAAGAGCATTGTATCAGATAGAGGCACCCAATTTACATCGCACTTTTGGCGCCAGCTGCACGAGTCATTGGGAACTAGATTGGAGTTTAGCACAACGTTCCACTCGCAGACTGATGGACAGACCGAGAGGGTAAATCAGATTTTGGAGGATATGTTGAGAGCTTGCGCTTTGGCTCATGGTTCTAGTTGGGATGAGAATTTGTCGTATGCCGAGTTTTCCAACAACAACAGCTACCAAACCAATATCAAGACGTTGCCGTTTGATGTCCTATATGGGAAAAGATGCCGGATACCATTGTTATGGGATGGAGTAGGAGAGCGTCAGCTATTTGGACCTGATTTGATCAAGGATGCCGAGGAGAAGGTCGCTTTGATTAGGGACATGCTGAAGGTAGCGCAGTCGAGGCAGAAGATCTACGCTGACGCCAAGCGTAAGGAAGTGGTGTATGAGATAGGTGATAGAGCATACCTTAGAGTGTCGCCACTGCATGGAATTAAGAGATTTGGAATCAAGGGTAAGATGGCACCTCGGTTTATAGGACCATATCGGGTCTTAGCACGCAAAGGAGAGGTTGCTTATCAGTTGGAGTTGCCAGAGGCTCTGTCCGCCGTCCAAATGTGTTACACATGTCCCAGCTGAAGAAGTGTCATCCGGAGATGGTGGATACACCATTGAGAGACACGGTGCCACTAGAGGAGGTTCAGCTTGAGAGTGACTTGACCTATGAGGAGAAGCCGGTCAAGATACTGGAGACAGCGGAGAGGATTACCCGTACCAAGACGATCAGGTTTTGCAAGGTGCAATGGAGACACCACACCAAAGAGGAAGCCACTTGGGAGCGTGAGGATGACATCCGAGAGGACCACCCACACCTATTTGCTAGCCACGCCGAATCTTGGGGACGATATTTATCTTAAGGGGGTTAGTCTTGTTACATCCCAAATTTTAGATTTGTACTGCATAGCATACATGTCATTGCATCATGATCATCAATGCAAAAATTCAGTTTGAAAAGGTTTTGGCAAAACAACTCACTTGCAATTGCATTTTGACACCTACACTTGAGTGCTCGGTTTTTACCATGCTTCTGTTAAAATAGTACATTTTAGTTGTTTGGAAGGCACAGGTTCGTAGAGGGTTCCGACATGAACCCGTAGCACTTTGAATCGCCTCAATCGGAGTTTCACAGCAAATTCTATGACAATCTGAATTTTGTGCTTAATTATAGACGGTTCAGACACATAAAATTCAGTTAGAAAATGTTCAGGAAAAAAAGGAAGCAGAGCCGGTGCAGCCAGCCTGCCCACGGCCCAGCCGGCCCAGCCGAGGCCTGCCAGCGCCGCGAGACCGTAGCAGCAGCGCGCGCAGCAAATAGTAGGCGCCGGCGTCGCCTTGCCAGCCGCTGACGAGCGGGCCCCGCCCATCAGCCTCCGCGTGTCACTGCCGCGTGGGCCCCACGCGTCAGTTCTTCCCCAGGAACGTACCCTCCTCCAACTTGCCGTCTACTTTGATTCTTTCGTATTCGGGCCTATTTCAAACTGTTTTGACCGGGGATTTGCCCCATATTAATCCCCACTCTTCCCTCTACGAGACCCCCCCCCAAACCGCCTCCTAAGCTGCTGCCATCGCCGAGCAATTGCTCACCGGAGTCGCGAGCCGCCGCTGCCGCCATTGAGCTCGATAAGAGCTCGGCCGACTCCGACCCGCCGCCTCGTCCACTCACTGACGACCGCCACCGTCCCCTGACCCTTTTCCCCTCCTCACTGCAGGCCCCCGACGCCGCCCGCGAGTAGCCGACACGCGCCACCACCGCCGACCGCTCCAGCCACCCGCCGCCGCCGCCCACGGACGCGCTAGCCGCCACCGCCATCCCCACATGCACCGCCGCCTCACCCCGCATGCTATCGCACCGACCGCCACCGCCGGAGACCGCCCGAGCGTCGCCGCCGTCGTCGCCGAACCACCCCGCCGCCGGTGAGCACACCGCCCCCTCCCTGTGCCCTTCGATCTGCATCCAACAGTCCAGATGGACCGTTGACTGACTGGTCAGGTCAGCGCCACGTCAGTGCAACATCAGCGTGGTCAATCAGTCAAAGTTGACTGAGACTTTAATTCGATTTATTTTTGGCAGAAATTAGATGGATATTGTAAAATCGATAGAAAATAATCTACTGTGCCAAAAATTGCAAATAAAATATGTATGGATTAAGTGTTTCACGTAGAATATTTCTGTATAGTTGTTTCATACTTTTGCATCAAGGGTTTGTCTTGATTAATTAAATAGTTTAATGTACTTTTTAGAGTATTAAATTCATAGTAAAAGTTCTACAACTCCAAAAATTGCAATTAAGATGTCCCTGGAATCAGTAGAAAAAGAGGAATCTTTTAGTGAATTAAAAAGGTAGACTTACAGTACTGGAATTTGTAGAATCCATAAAAAGTCTTACTGGAGTATTTTAATTACCTAGGAATTTATATAAATCCTTTTTGAGTGATTCCAGTTGGTACTGGTTTTATTTTAGGTTGCCTACACAACGGATATTTTAACAAGATTTTACAAACAATTTAATAGCAGTGGCTAAATAATTGGGTTATAGCTCAATTGTTGGTCATTTAAAATTGCATGCCTTGTTTTCTATGCACTTAAAATATTTTCCATGCATGCATACAGTAGGTATACCGAATAAGATTGTATAAAGATACTATAGCATTGTTCAACTCGTCATGCATGCATCTTGCATTGTCATGTGTGTATATGATTGTGTTTGGTTTGTTTATGTGATTGCAATTGTATCGTGTAGATTGTGACGAGTGCAACGATTGCTCGTGTGAGGATTGTTCGTTCGACCGCTACAGCCAAGGCAAGTAGATGCTACCTTATTCATGATATGGTCCTATTACTTTCATTGCATTGTTGTGTATTTTGTAGATGCATGTGTAGGATATTACTATCGCTATGCTATGTCCCATTATGTGGTAGGGCTTTCCTGTAGATGAGCCACCGCTGGTAGATGTGCTTAGCCATGCTATGATGAACGAGGGCTGGGTTACATCACTGAAAGTTGTTTCTAAATGTGTTGATTTGTGAAAACTAAAAACAACATAATCAATGAATCTCCTGGGTGTGATGGGATTGATAATTTTTGGTGGTATCATTGCGGAAAGGCACCCAGGTATCAAGAGAAAAATGATTGGTTTCTTTATTTTGTAGCTTACGTGTACAACCATATGCCAATCATGAAATGGGCGGTTGGTTGGACTCAGTAGGTTGTGGTAACTCGAACCCACGTATCCAGAGATGTAGAATTTTGGTAGGTTGGACCGGTGCGTGTCGTGTTTGGGGAGCTACTTCCCGAACGGTCCCTTCTTGGACTTCTCCCTATCATCACCCAATATGAGAGTGGTGGTACAAGCTGGGCTGGCCAAGTCACATGGGTAAAGTGTACTAACCCCTGCAGGGTGTATAAACTAATCGATTATCCATGTCCCCGGTTATGGACATCTGAGTTGCTTGATATTGAGTTCATGACATGTTTCTCGCTCATTCTAATTTCATAATTTCTTTAATGTTGATGGGTTAACTTAATTGGGATCTTTTCAAAGAAAATCAAAAAACTGTTTAAGAAAGTAGGACAAAGGTTTTTGCAAATGCGAGCTAGGCACAGCCCCACTTGCCAAATATGCATGTAGATGTTAGTTCTATTGTCTCCTTTAATTGCTCTACGTGCCATACATTCCAAGTATTGACCCTTCGGGGCTGCTACGTTTCATGTTGCAGGATATTCAGATTCTGAGTGATCGTTTTAGGCCACGGTACTCCACTCGGCACTTGTTCACTTGTGGGAAATTTGAAGAATGGAGGATTTAATCTATTTATGTTGCTACTTGAATAAGTTGAGCTAGCCTTGAGCTAAGCCTTTATTGTAATAATAATACTCTGGATCTTCGTTATTTATGATACACGTATATTTTGCTATGTTATTCATCTTTATTCTATTGCGAGCCAATGAACCGATCCAAGGATCGGCATGTCACATAGAAGCTACGGTCTTTTCAGAACCGTAGTGTTACAAGATGATATCAGAGCCCGTGTGTCGACTGTAGGATCGTGACCTAGGTTTGGATTAGGAAGCCATATAATTATTAAAGCTTATATTAACTCTATCTTTCATCTTATGCCTTTCACTCTCGTAAATATTTACCATATGCTATTCTCACAATTTCCTCTTTTAATTAATAGATGGGAGAAGTCAGGATTGAGTATGCAACGATGGAGTCACCAAGGCCCTTTGCAAGACAGTTGGCACAGCTCTTGCAGTCATTGGGATTGCCACTACCCATGTTCAAGGGAAGAAGGATGTACACGTATGGATATGGCGAGGACGCCTGGGAGATCACCACTTTCATCTTCAGGGATGCTGCCTTGACAAACCCTGTGCATCTGGTCTACACCAAGACATATTGCAACTAGGGGCTTGGAATAAACTTGGCCCTGCATGAAGCCCTGTCACGCCAGTGCCATCTTGTCCGACACCTCCTGCCAGAAGACTCACCATACCGTGACTACGAAAGGCGTGATGAGAATGGGAACGTTGTGGTTACCCCGGGCGACAGGAACAACATGCCGCCCCGTCGGAGGCACATAGAGGATATGGAGAGGGAGAATGGAGCTCTAGCTGAGAAAGTGATGATGGTAAAGGAGATAGCAGATTTTGCCAGCAATAGTATGGTGGTCCAGGGACAAGAGATTGAGACCTTGCATGAAGCTGTGGATGTTCTGAATCATGCACTGATAGGCAGGGACGCAACCATAGCACAACTTAATGGGACCGTGCAGGAAAACAATAAAGCCATACAACAGCTGCAACGGACCGTCCAGGAAAGGGACCAGACTATTGCTGATATGCAGCCCAGATTACCGCTCTCCAAGAACAGTTGAATCCACCCCCTGATAACAACAATGGAGATGATGGCAACAATTATGATGATGATGACGGTGGGAACGATGATGATGAGTACGAGGATGATGATGATGATGATGATGATGGAGATGACGATGGTGGAGGAGATGAAGCTGTTGCAGCCGCAGTAGAGGATGAAGAAGAAGAGGAGGATCCAGAAGAGGTGGAATTTTAGGTCTCAAGTGATGACTCAGGAGAGGTGTATACTCCGCTGCCATGGTTGGTTCGTGGACAGAAGCGCCAACGCATGAGTGCAACGACCTACTGCAACCTCTTCATGAAGTAGATAGATGCCCACCAACTAGTCTTCGTTAGGATACATCGTTAGATTAAGTCTCGATTCAATGTAAAACTTATTTACTGTTAGTTTAAAGTGTTTAGTTTCTCCTATATGTACCCCAAAGTTCCAAGATTATTCGTGCGAATTTTATAAAAGAGTTATGACAAGTTTTGGTTGATATCCGAGTTTTTCTAGATGCAGTTTTTCTGCTGACCCAGCTGTACTGTACGATTTTTCATATTTTATTGGTAACTGGGAAAAATCTGAAAAATAGGGTTTGGTTCGAAACTCTCTGTAATGCATACAAAAAAATCTGAAAAAATAGGGTTTGGTTCAAAACTCTCTGTAATGATTGGTTTCTTTATTTTGTAGCTTACGTGTACAACCATGTGCCAATAATAAAATGGGCGGTTGGTTGGACTCAGTAGGTTGTGGTAACTCGAACCCACGTATCTAGAGATGTAGAATTTTGGTAGGTTGGACCGGTGCGTGTCGGGTTTGGGGAGATACTTCCCGAACGGTACCTTCTTGGACTTCTCCCTATCATCACCCAATATGAGAGTGGTGGTACGAGCTAGGCTGGCCAAGTCACATGGGTAAAGTGTACTAACCCCTGCAGGATGAATAAACTAATCGATTAGCCGTGTCCCCGGTTATGGACATCTGAGTTGCTTGATATTGAGTTCATGACATGTTTCTCGCTCATTCTAATTTCATAATTGCTTTAATGTCGATGGGTTAACTTAATTGGGATCTTTTCAAAGAAAATCAAAAAACTGTTTAAGAAAGTAGGACAAAGGTGTTTGCAAATGCGAGCTAGCCACAACCCCACTTGCCAAATATGCATGTAGATGTTAGTTCTATTGTCTCCTTTAGTACATCTATTTGCCATACATTCCAAGTATTGACCCTTCGGGGCTGCTACGTTTCATGTTGCAGGATATTCAGATTCTGAGTGATCGTTCTAGGTCACGGTACTCCACTCGGCACTTTTCACTTGTGGGCAATTTGAAGAATGGAGGATTTAATATATTTATGTTGCTACTTGAATAAGTTGAGCTAGCCTTGAGCTAAGCCTTTATTGTAATAATGATACTCTGGATCTTCGTTATTTATGATACACAGATATTTTGCTATGTTATTCATCTTTATTATATTGTGAGACAATAAACCGATCCAGGGATTGGCATGTCACATTGAAGCTACGGTCTTTTCAGAACCGTAGTGTTACACAGATCCTTGCCGTGGCTGACCGTCCTGCATCACCTGCTCGTCGTGGCATCGTTCGTGCCCGTCGACAGCCATCTGAGGCACCATGACGTGTCCAACCGCGCCTGAATCCATTGACATCGGTGCTCGAGGACACCGCGATGTCGAACCTTATCGTTCCCGCCACACCCGAGAAGCACGTTGCACTGGCAGAGACGGATGAGCTCCAAGCAGCAGCCAAGATGGAGGAGCGCCGTAGGAAGGCATGCAAGACCACCATGAAGAAGGCCAGGAGGAATAGAGGAGCTAGGGACAAGGACGACTCTGACTCGGGCAACGAGGAGGCGTTCATGGAGCAGTTGGAGGCAGAAGCGGAGGAGAGTGACGTTGACCCGTGGGAATACGAGGAGGAGGACTCCAACGAGGAGAGGGCACATATATATGAGGAGGAAGTTGCCAATGACTCATCGGAGGACACCGCCGCCGCCACCGACAATGATGAGGATGACGACGATGAGTAATGTTCTGTTGTTAGTATTGTTATTATATATTTAACTGCCACATCCTACATTGTGATTTTTGTAACTACCATGTCGTGTGTAATAATATTGGGATGTTGCTACTATAACAATTTCGTGTGGCCGTTAGATCAAAGAGGATCAATGGTTGGCGGGCACGATCCGCGTGATAACTGTCTGACCAATAAGGGCGTGCTGGTTTTTGTGTGAGCTATAGTAAGGGCTTTTCTGATTATTTTGTGACTAGCATAGAGGGGAAAACTGAGTTAACATGGCTTCCAACCCTAGATTCCCCCTCGCTGCCCAGAACATGGAATCACTCCATGGATGGACCCAAAACCCGACACCTAGCTCCCCCTCGGCATTGCAAGCGACTTCTCCAACTAGAGATTTCGTGGTCATTTGGAGAAATCTTGACTTACCATTTTCTGAACCCAAAAAACCGGTGTTTTCCCAAAGAAGGTGCAAGATTAGGGCGCGCCCAGGGGCCCGAGGAAATTTCCATGCATGCTACACCATGGTGCATGGCCACTCCTGGGAGGTGGGTATTTATCTCGTGGTGCAAGCATATACTGTATTTCTTTTGAGTTATGGCCCGGTAAATGCAGTTTCTAACTGTATGTACCCTACAAGACTGTAACATACCAACATTTAGGAACCAACGAAGGGTAGATTTAAGAATCCATGAAATTGCATGCATTCAGCTGTAAAAAATGTGGGTAAATTTTTCGCCAAATAAAAATCTAAAGTGATCAAAGTTTCTTTCACTCTTTAAGATTAGGAATAGCCTTGGAGAATGATCATTATAAACTTTGATATGATCTTTGTGGATTAGTGTGTTTTGGGAAATGAAATTTTGAATTCAAGCTTGAGGATTGGATTTAGAATTTAAAAGGATTTAGAATTATGTTTGAGTGATTTGATTTAATCAAGAATTAGCAATTGGTACTAAAATTTTAAATAAGATAAAATAATCAAGAAAAAGAGTATTCATCCCATATCTTTATTCCATAAATGAGTTACAAAATGTAACTTATTAAGAATCTTTACAATAATAAATGAAATAAAATAAGAACCTTTATATATTGAATAATATTATAATCTTTATTACAAAGGATAAAATAAAGATTACAAAAGAATAAAATAAATATTACAAGGGGCTATCTATAAAGAAAATGAAAACCTAATCTAAGTCTTGAATCTTCAAGTCTTGTACCTGCCAAAAAAACACAAACTAAAAGAAAGAAAGTTAAGGATTAAAATATGTTACTCTCAATATTGACAGTGAGTTGCACTGTTCAAACTTTACATCACAGAGTAAACTTTAAGGGGCAAATTTCACCAATATGAAAGAACTAAATCTTTCATAATTTTAAGCCACAAGTCAAATAACCCCAAACAACAAGAAGGGGCAAGTTTCACCAGACAGGTAAAAGTAATCAGATAGAAGTAACTTTCAATCCCTGAACATATCTACAAGGTGCAGCAGGCACACAAGCAGCACACACACCTAAATGCATGGTGTGTGCTGTCAGCACAGCAACAACAACTCCTACAAACAAAACTGATCAGTACAGCCATGGGAATCAACGCCAACACCATTTCCTTGTTCATACACATCAAGCACAGCATCCAAATCAAACCAAACCAAACCAGATCACACCCAACCACACCCTTGATCATCTCACCAAGATGGTGACATAAGGAGGGGGTAATCAGGTGGATAGCAAGAACAAGGTCAAGCCTACAGGACCAGGAGGTGGATAACGAGATCAAGGACAAGTCCAGGAGCTGGAAGTAGCAGGAGTAGCATCAGGAGAAGCACCAGATCAAGCTAGCCACACAACCAGCAAGATCAAGCCACACGATCAACAAATTGCAACCCCAACAACTCCACTATTGTGGTGAGTAGAAAAAGACCATCACATGATTTATCTGTCTAAGCTAGACAAGCATTCATGAGTTATCTTATACTCAACTTCTCAGAAAAACACCCAAGTGGGGTGAATCCATCATTGAAGTTTTTAAACACTAAAAACAATCAGAAAACCATATAGATCCAACTAGGATCTCAGAACAACATCATTGATCCTAGCTATCAATCTTTATCTTAAATTCCAAGAATGGATATAGCTAAGATTTGAACTTCTAGGCACACCTCTTAAACAAGAGTAGCACCTTAGAGTTTCTACATCTTATGGATCCATATAACTCATCAAGCCTACAAATCATTTCTCCCAACTTTGACTCAGGAATTAGTAGCTGGTATCACTACCAGAACAAATCCATGAGAAACAACAAGATAAGGACCTAGTCCCTAAACCTCATACCAACATCATAGGCTTTAGGGATTCAAGGAAAGAAGTTCCACTTATCTCTGATGCCAAGCTAATCTTAAGCTTAAACAAAATCAAGCCAAGTAATAGAACCTAGTTTTGTGTGCCATATTAGGATGGTGTCATAAGAACAGCTTCTAAACCAAGTAGATTAGGCAGCTAGCTTTCACAGATACACTCATAGCCAACTATAAATCATTTTCCTGATACTAATCACATGAATCATTTTCCTGATACTAATCACATGAATCATTTTCCTGATACTAATCACAGGAATATTCATATACCTAACATCACTGTAAGAGACAAGTTAATCTCAAACTGTATATGAATCTATAACCAACAACTACATATACAGTGACTTCATCACTCAAAAATCACTGTCAATAACTAAGTAATGATAGTGGTAAGCTCTCAAACCACTAGAATCTCCAAGTAATGATTCTAGATTAACATTATCATCTGAACCATATCAAATTCACCAGTGGAATCAATATGGTAAGCCACTAGCCTCACCAAAGCTAACCATAAGCAGTAATCCATAGCAAACAACCACTCATCATGCTTAGGGATCATCAATACGTGATCCAAATCATTAAATATTTAATCCATAGAGGGATATGAACCCTAATCAGAACAAAATCCCTAATTAGGATATGAAACCTAATCATGATATGACCACTAGCCAGGAGTTGCCACTACAAACACTTCGCACAAGGTGACCTAGCATAGAGTACACAAGGAGAATAAAGGATGACTTACTGATGGTTGTCGCTGGGGCGAGAAGAGGAAGCACATAATGTCGACGAGCACGACGGCATGGGGAGCACCCCAAGGGGGCGCTGCGACCCACACCACGCCGAGGCGGTGACCACAGCAACACCTGAAGGAGAGGAACACCACCACAGCACACGGGAGCAGCGGCGGCGATAGCACCACCCCAAACCCTAGGGTTCGGGATGGAGTCAGTCTGGCCATAGGAGGGCTCCAGTTCCAAATCGAGTTGGACAGGAAGGTGGAGCAGGGTCAACAACCACCCTATACATCTCGGCGGCGGCCAGGGAGATCCACGGCGGCGTGAATCGCCGGCGGTGGCATCGCCGACCACGGGGTCGGGGAAGGAGAAGAAGAGAGATGAGAACGAGAGAGTGACAGAGAGAGTGTGGGCCGGATGGGCCAGGACCCTTCGGGAGAGTCATTTGGTTCTGCCCAATTGGGCTAAAAGGGCCCAATAAACCCAACACAGTCAGCCCAAATCACCTAAAGCCAGATTTTAATAAATAATAAAAGACCAAAATACCCCTGAATTTAAATAAATTCTAGAAAATCAAATAAAAATCCAAAAATGATAAATAAAATATTTTTGGAATCACAATAATTCAATCTATCTAAATAAATTAAGAAATAATTTTTTTGGTATATAATTTTTATTAAGAGTTTTTAATATATATTCCTTATGGAATTTTATAAAATTAAAGAAAGTTGATAAAAATAAATAAAAATCACTTTTATTATATACCAATATTGTAGTATCTTAGAAAAATACTAAATAAATATTTAATATCAATTTTTGTATTTAAATGATAACTCTTAAAGGAATTATTAAATAAATAAATATTAAAAAATGAAATAAAATAAAATAATACAATATTCAATAAATATTAAAAAATTAATATTTATAAATTCTTTATTATTAAAAAGAATTTTAATAATTTAAAATAATGGGGGAAAATACACACCAAATGAAATGATGCATTACATTATTTTGCATAATCATTTTGCTTCTTTAAATATTGTCCTTACCGGGCAATAATGATGGTTTTGTAGACATAGAAGCTCAAGGTCCAGCGCAAGCATCCGACTTCACTACCTTGCAATCACAAGGCAAGTTCATCACTTGCTCATGTCCTTTGAAGAGTCTTTATCAAAGTATTTGCAAATTGTGTATTATCATATATACTCCAAAGAAAGAAAATATTATTTTCACAAATAAAGAAATCTTAGATATCATCCTAAGTGATGATATAATGGAGCAATAGAACTTAGGGTTCTATTTGCAGCAGTGATGATCAATTAGGAACTTAATAACCCATGACATCAGTGATTCTAGCACTGTATATCACGCGTTAGCCATGATATTTGGAATGGAACAGAGAAGTCAGCTATATCTTCTTCCTCTCGCATGTAGCCGGATGTGTAGGTCGTGTCTGTTATCACTCGTAGCATGCATATTAATTGGTAATTCGTAGAGGATATGTAGCATATGGGTGGGAACCCTCAACGTCCCACGATAGTTCTGGCATCTAACGGTCTGTACAAACCATTGCCGTAATTCAATATGTGGGCATGGTGTACACCAAGGAGGCATGCGAGGTCGCAAAGGGGGCAGTGATTGGCTTGGATCACCTATTGGGCCCCACATCAAGGAATTGTGGACGGGAACGTGTCGGGGTATTGCCGACGAGTACGCCATGGATGGGTTCTCACAGTGCGTGTTTAGAGACGTGGGGGAAGACGGACGGTTGACGGGTACGAGGTAACACAGCTTACCTAGGTTCAGATCCCACAATGGTGGCGGAATCCTACTCCTGCTATAAATCACTATAATGGCAATACGCCGAGTTACAGAGATAGGTTCGCTTTGCGAGGTATGAGTTAATTGGTCTATGATCGTCTGAGATCGTCGTGCCCTAAAGGCTCCCATAGGACCGACTTATATAGTTTCCAGGTCCTAAGGTTATAGGGAAAAGTCCTAGCTGGAAAGGTTACAGAGTCCTACGCCGTCTATTACTAGTCTAGCGTGTCTTGTACTCCAAGGATCCGGGTACGCTGGTGACTCCATCATAGCCTTCCTTTATTCGGCATGGGCCTCCCTTCTGGATCCTTCTAACTCGGCCGCCCAGTAGGCCATGGGCCGTGCTACCATTTGTGGGCCACCCAGGTTATTCGGATAAGAGACATGCTATGAGGATACCCATATAGCATATCCCCAACAGTAGCCCCCGGAGAACTCCGAGATCTTGCGCAGTCTTGCCTCTTCATGTTGAATGCTCCGTATAGATGGATGTCGGCAAATCGTCAAGCAACATCTTGTAGTCCTACCAAAGAACCCTGCAAGGTTTTCTCCATCTTCATTTCGTAAGTCAGAGAATTGCTGAATCTTCCATCATACTCTTCCGTAGCCGGATTGGATCCGTCCATGCCGGAATCTTCTGATGTGATGGTTCATCTGCCTATGACAGCTAGGGTGACATAGACATAGGTCAGCGACGCCTCCTAACTCACACATGCAGAGAACGCAATCATGTCCACTTTTCCCGCACGAGCGATACGAACCGTTGGCAGCGACGGTTGGTACGTGGTGAAATTTCCGCGCACGCCTCCGCACACGTCGTCTATGCGGCAACCATTCGATCAAGCTACACGAATCTTGATGCTAGAGACCATAAATAGTAACTGCGGTGGAAAATTTACTTTTTCACCTCATTCTTCCCTGAATATTCTTCTTCCTCAAGCAAGCGTCTCATCGAGCTCTCCGCGCCTCGCACGAAAAAACCTAACTCCCAATCTCACCAGTCACCTCCGAACGCACCCAATGGCCAGCAGAAGCTCCTCCCCTTCGATGGCAGCATCGGGCGAAGCCGCGGTGAAGCCGGCGAGCTCCATCGTCGTGCCCCCAGGGGGCTTGGTCATCCCTAGGTCGAGGCCACCAGCGGCGACCATAATCCAGCAGCGCTGGAGCTGCTGGAGGAGGAGTACGACTCCCACAAAGGCGACTGGCGCGGATCGGACATCACAGACAGCGACATCAAAGAGCTGATCAATGAGGGTTACCTCCCCGCGACAGAGGGGCTCGCCTGGCGGGCGGCGCCGGCCGGCGAGGTCACACCTTCTTCCCAAGCCGGAGAAAATATGTACCTCAAAGCACATATGGTACGCGACGTCTCCCTTCCCATCTCTAATTTCTTCCTCGCTGTCTTGAATCATTACCGAGTACATCCACAGAACCTTTCTCCCAATAGTATCCTAGCGCAATCACACGGCACTTTGTGAGGGTTACTTAGGGATTAAGCCTAGGCTAGATCTCTTCATATATTTCTTCACCGTTAAGCGCGAAGCCGGAGCCAGCAAGGACGAACTTAGAAATTGTGGCACCATTAGCTTCAAGATCCGGCCTGGCCGGCGCTTCCCTGACATCGTCGGCCACGAGGAGCTTCTCCTGGTGCGGCGCCGACATCTCCAACGTGCGGTCTCGAGGAGCTTCTCCGGCAAGCAAAAATCCTGCAAGGAAACATTGTATCCTTCGGCAAGCTGCTGGCTGAGAGTGCTACCAACCTCAATATCATTGCACTTGTAAGTTATATTTGCCTTTTTGCATTTCATATGAATATCCCACTGTAGCTCCCGAGGATATAGACGGAAAATAATAGGTCTTTGCGTCTAAATGCTCTAAGAGTGACTAAGCTAGAAAACTTCTCACTGTAGCCCCCAAGCATATAGGTGGAATGAATTATTCCGACTAGATGCTTTAAGAGTAGCATACGCAGTGTTTATAAATTTTGATTCTATAGCCCCCAAGCTTCTAGTTGTAACTGAATTAGTTCCGACTAGATGCTTAAAGAGAAGCTAAGCATACATCCGAGTTAAAAACTTTATACTGTAGCCCCCAAGCTTCTAATCGAAAACTGAATTAGTTCCGACTAGATGCTTAAAGAAAGACTAAGCATATTGCTAAGTTAAAAAACTCTCGCTGTAGCCCCCGAGCGTCTAGGTGGATTTTTTTGGCTAGATGCTCCAAGTAGACCAAACAACGTTTAACTCTATTTTTTCCACAGAATGAGAATGCTCGGAGGGGCATGGCCAACGACAAGTACCAGAAGATGCGCGCGGACTTGGAAGCTGAAAAGGGTAAAATTGCCTTCTTGAAGGAACATATCATCAAGAGCAAGCGTCTGTTTTTCCTTTCTTTTTTCGTACTCCGGCTTGGTCTTGTGCATTCTCTGAGTACTCACTGTGTACTGTCTTTTCTCCGACTTGCAGAAACCATTTCCAAGGCTAAGGATATTGTCGAGCAACCAATCACATTCAGCAGCTGGATAGCGAGAACAAGATCCTCAAGCAGGAGAGGAAGGACATGCTGAAGATGCATGAAGAATCAATGAAAGTCCTATAGGACTCCGCCACCGAGGAGATAAAATGTTGAAGGAGGAAATCGCTATCTTGAAAGATCAAAAGAAAGCTGCCGATGAGCAGAATCAACGCCATCATGAAGCGTATAAGATCCTCCAACAAGAACGGGACTCCATGGCGGATACCCTTTGGCAAGCTGAGACCAACATCTTCAGTAAGTGATTCCCCGTCTTGGATTTCTGTAGTCTAGATACTCTGATTTTTTGAACTCATGCGCTCCTTTGTCGGCAATTCGCAGCTCCTATGGGTTTAACTCGGTCGCCTCCTCCGCAAAGGAATGCATGGTCCTTGCCGGAAACTTTATCAACACCGCCATCGCGTAGGCCAAAGAGATTGCCAAGCCCCTCCAGATCAATATCAAGGCATCGGACTCTATGGCGAAGTTCTCAGAGATCCTGCGCCGAGCCCCCGAGCGTATCGCAAGCTGGAAAGCTTCATGTGCACGGGCCGGTGCAAGGATGGCGCTATCCATGGTCAAGGCACATTACGAGGATACCGACATCGACACGGTAACCTCTGGTATCCCCAACGTAAATGACGAAGGCCAAAAGATAAACCACGAATCTATCTTGGCGTCACTCGCGGGTTATGACACCAGAGTCGCCGAGTTGTTCAATGTTAGCGTCTTCGTGCCAATGAAAACCATCGATGGCAGCAACCAAACCTCCTCCGAGTCCCTCAACACTGCCGACTTTGAGGGTGACTCTCCTGCTGCCAGTGATGTTGCTTCCAAGTCACCTGCGCCAGAGTAATAAAAAACAATTTGTAATATTTGCTTCCTCTATAATGTGTATGCGGAAAAAACTATGTGTTAACTTAAGGCGGAAAACAATGGTGTATGTCCTGCTACTTAAGAACTATTTCTAGCATGTATATATTTTTTAAGCAAGTGCTGGCTTATCCATTACTTTGGTTTTTATGCTTGACTTTTCGTGAGTCGGAAGACTCGTTGTCGGAACCATGCGCTCAGGTGATGATGCCCAGTGGCACCGCCAATAACCTAAGCACAAAATCGCCGACAATAAGTGCCAAAAGTCACTACTCCAGAATCCACATAAAAACGACAAAGAACGTGTAGACCAGAAAACTTAAGCTAACGCCCATAGGCAGAATTTCACAAGTGCAATTGCAAAGCTTGTGCATAAAGGTTTTATATGATCCAAAAATGAACACTAAAGGAGGTAAAAGACTCAGAAATATGAGTGAACCAAAGAGCTTTATTTCATTGATCATATAAGAGGTACACAATTAGATAAAAAATGCTAAGTGTAGAAAGGACATAGCTGTGCTATGTTCCATGGACGATCAAGCTCCGGGTAGTCATCATCCGGGTCACGTTGCTTATGCTTATGATCCTTGTTGGGTCTATCCTTCAGTTCATGATTGTCAACGAGGTAGTAAGACCCATTGAGTAGCGCCTTGCTTATGATGAATGGTCCTTCCCATGGCGGGGATAATTTGTGTGACTTCTTCTGCTTAAGTCGGAGCACTAAATCCCCCTCTTTAAACGAGCGATGCCGAACGCGGCGACTATGCTAGCTGCATAGCTTCTGCTGGTAGATGTCGGATCTTTGGCATGCCAAAACGCGCTCCTCCTCGAGAAGGTCCACATCTAGGCGTCTAGATTCTTCAGCGTCATCTTCGTCGTAGGCGGCAACCCTTGGTGCATCGTGAAGTATGTCGGAAGGTAGGATGGCTTCTGCTCCATATACCATGAAGTAAGGGGTGTAGCCGATGGATCTGTAGGGCATAGTTCGTAAACTCCACAACACAGATGGCAATTCTTCTGCCCAAGCTCCAGCTGCTCTATGCAGCGGTGCCTCAAGACGTGGCTTTATTCCCTGCAGAATTAATCCATTGGCTCACTCAACCTGACCATTGGATTGCTGATGTGCCACAGATGCAAGGTCAAGTGGGATGCCCTTCTCCCAACAATATGCCTCCACTTCTCCGAGTGACAAGTTGCTACCGTTGTCGGTGATAATGCTATGTGGGAGACCAAATCTCACCACCAGATCCCAGACAAACCTGAGGGAAATTGCCCCATCAAGCTTTCTAATGGGTTTACCTTCTATCCATTTAGTGAATTTATCAACTGCTACTAGTGGATGCGTAAACCCACATGGTGCCGTCTGTAATGGTCCCACCATGTGTAGCCCCCAGATTGCAAACGGCCAAGTTATTGGTATTGTTCGCAATTCTTCAGCAGGAACATGTGGTTGTTGGGCATAATACTGGCATCCCATGCATGTGTCAACCAGCTTGTCGGCGTCCGCCTTCGCGGTCAGCCAGTAGAATCCTTGCTGGAAGGCTTTTGCGACCAACGATCGAGGAGCGGCGTGATGCCCGCAATCTTCGAGATGGATTTCGCGTAGGATTTCAATACCTTCTAGCTGGAAAACACACTTAAGGTATACACCAGTAGTGCTCCTTTTGTAGAGTTGTCCATTGATTATGGTATAGCCCTTCACTCGATGTACTATTTTCCGTCTTTTGACCTCGTCGTCGGGCAAAGTTCCATGTTTGAGATATTCCATTTATCGGTTTTGTCCAAGCCGGAGGGACCTTTGCCACCATGTGGATGAAAGAGTCAAATCTATCCGGGTTGTCGATGTCTGCTCCCTTCACGGATGGTGTCCGTAGATGCTCTAGGAAAACTCCTAGCGGAATTCATTTGCGCCCTGATCCAATCTTAGACAGCAGATCAGCCACCTCGTTTTGCTCCCTAGGTACATACTTGACCTCGTAGCCCAAGAAGCACTTGGCTATCTCGTCCACTTCGTCTTGATATGCCGCCATCATAGGGTTCCGCGCATTCCAGGTGCCAGCCACCTGCTGGGTAACCAAGTTGGAATCTCCATAGCAAACTATGCGCTTGATGCCAATATCCTTGGCTACGCGTAATCCGTGAATGAGTGTTTCATACTCAGCCATGTTGTTCGTAGCCTCGAAGTGGATCTGCAGAACGTAGTGTAGCTTGTCCCCAGTTGGTGACTATAGCAGTACACCAGCCCCCGATCCGTTGAGCAGCTTTGATCTGTCAAAGTGCATCACCCAGTACTCTGGTTCCGGCAACGGAGTAGCATCTGGAATCTTCGTCCAATCTGTAATAAAATCCGCCAGGGCTTGTGACTTGATAGCATCGCGCCTCTTATAGGTGATCTCGAAGGCGGCAAGTTCAATGCCCCACATCGCGACCCTTCCGGTAGCGTCACTGTGGTTGATAATGTCGGATAGTGGAGTCTTGCTCATCACTGTGATTGGGTGCTCCTGAAAGTAATGCCTCAGCTTCCGAGAAGCAAGGAATACTCCATAAACTATCTTCTGGTAGTGTGGGTAATGCTGCTTGGACTCCGTCAAGACCTCGCTTACATAGTAAACTGGTCGTTGAACTCCGTGCTCATAGCCTGGTTCCTTCCACTCTACCATGACGACGATGTTGATTACTCGGTTGGTTGCCGCCATGTAAATTAACATGGGCTCTCCAGGCTCGGGTGCTGCAAGGATGGGCGCTGAGGAAAGAATCTTCTTGAGCTGCTTCAATGCTGCATCTTCTTTGTCCGTCCACGTGAATTTGTCCGCCTTCTTCAGCAACTTGTACAGCGGCAGAGCCTTCTCTCCAAGTCGGCTGACGAACCGACTAACTACTGCAACACAACCTGTTAGTCGTTGAATGTCCTTTAGGAATGTCAGACTTTTTATGTTTAATATGGCCTTGATTTTCTCCGGGTTGACCTTGATTCCACGCTGAGAAACGACGAAGCCCAACAATTTTCCGACTAGGACCCCGAAGACGCACTTCTTAGGGTTAAGCATCATGTTGTATTTCCGGAGATTATCAAAGGTTTCTTTTAAGTCAGAGATTAAGTCATTTGAGTTTTTAGACATCACCGCTATATCGTCCACATAGGCGTGAACATTACGACCAATTTGATCGTGTAGGCAACGTTGCATTGTCCGCTAGTACGTAGCACCTGCGTTTTTCAGCCCAAAGGGCATGGTAACATAGCAAAACATGCCGTATGGAGTAGTGAATGAAGTGGCCAATTGGTCCGACTTCCTCATGTTGATCTGGTGGTATCCTGAGTATGCGTCGAGAAAACAAAAAAGTTCCGAGCCAGCCGTCGAGTCAATACTTTGTCAATGCGAGGCAAAGCAAACGGATCTTTGGGGCATGCTTTGTTCAAGCAGGTGTAATCAACGCACATTCTTAATTCTTTGGTTCCCTTTTGGGGGACAAGTACAGGATTGGCCACCCATTGGGTGTCAAGGACTTCTCGAATAAAACTAGCCTTAAGTAACCTAGCTATCTCTTTGCCTATGGCGCGTCTCTTCTCATCTCCAAAGCGTCGTAGAGGTTGCTTCACTGGTTTGCATTTTGGATCAATGTTTAAGCTATGCTCGGCAAGTTCCCTAGGTACACCTTTCATGTCGGCAGGTTACCAGGCAAAGATGTCCCTGTTCTCACGGAGGAACTCGACAAGCACGCTTTCCTATTTGGGATCCAGGTTCTTCCCAATGGCGGTGGTCTTGGAGGCATCGCCTACCACAAGTTCCACCGGCTTGGTCTCGATGGCGGCCTTGAATGCTGGAGCGGAGTTAGAAATCTGTTTCTTCGACGTGGGCATCTCTGAGGCATCGACCTTGCTCTGGATCTCTTTGAATTCTTCGCTGTAGAGGACAGCTTCCGCGTAGGCTGCTTCATTAATCTCGCAGTCCCTTGCTTTGGTAAAGCTTCCGGATACGGTGATGACACCGTTTGGTCCGGGTATCTTGAGTTTGTTGTAGACGAAGCATGGATTGGCCATGAAGGTGTGGAATATGTCGCGGCCTAATATGACGTGGTACACGCTCTTGAAGGGGACCACCTCAAAGGTCATGCGCTCTTGGCGGTAATTATTAACATCACCAAAGGCAACCTGAAGTGTGATGCACCCAAGGGACCGAGCCTCCCGACCAGGAACTACGCCGTGGAAGATGGTGTTGGTCCGCCTTAGGGTTTCCTCCGTCAAGTTCATCTTCTGCAGTGTATCCAGGTACATGATGTTGATGCTGCTTCCACTATCCACCATACATTTGGTGAACTCAATGCCGTCAATCAAGGGGTTGATGACCATGGAGTATTGGTTCTTCGTAGGGATAAGGTCTGGGTGATCCTTCCTGTCCCAAGTAATTGGAACCTCCGACCAACGTAGGTACTGGGGAACTGGGGGTAGAGTAGCCATCAGTATCCTCATAGAGGTCTTCTGTTGTGGGACGGTGGGGGTGCCAAGGAAAGTGTGGTAAAGTCCCGCCTTCTTCTCGAAGGGGTTCTTGTCTTTGCCGTCGCTCTTGGCAGCGTGCTTGGGGTCAACATCCTCTTCCATGTCACTTGAATCCTTGGAATCCTCCTCCTTCTTCTTCCCCTTGCCCTTGCCTCGCGGTCTGTTCTTCCGACTTCACTTGTAGCCGGACTCCGGGTCCTCCTTGAGGTTGTTGATGAACTTGCAGTGTCGATTGGTATGGGTGGCCTTGCCATTGATGTTGAGGTGTACGAGGCATGGCATATCGCAGTAATCTTCGTAGGTTTGGGGAACACAGAGCGCTGCCGAGGTAGTTTCACTTCCTCGCTGCTGCCCACGACCAGCTCCCCGTCCTCGGCCACGTTGTCCGACATCACCTCATCCTGCAAAGGTCATGGCGACCATGTCGGGAGTTTTCTTTTCTTCTGGAGCGGTTTTCCGCTTTGTGTTGCTGTTCCTCCGAGCTTGAGTTGGAACGGCCGTTGCCGGCAGAGAGCCGCGAGCATCATCGTCGGCAGCTACGAACTCACTAGCCAACTGAATCATCCGGTTCAAGTCAACCTGGTGATTGTCCTGCAAGCGCTTCATCTTATGTCAGAGCAACGTTCCCCTTTCCAACCCATCGATGAAGGCGGCCATGGCGGTCTGAGCGTGCACTCCTGCGCAGGAATTTTTCATATCCAACCAGCGGGAGAGGTAGGTGCGAGATGTCTCGTCTTTCTCTTGCACGCACCGCTGTAGATCGCCAATAGTGCAGGGACATTTGTACGTACCCTCGAAGTTCTTGGTGAATGCCTCTTGCATGTCCAACCAATTGCATATGGATTTCTCCGGCAAGTCATCAATCCATTGACGGGCTGTGCCCGCCAACATCAATGGGATGTACTTGACGGCAACATTGGGGTTACCCCCGACAAATATCAACCGCATTGCTGTAATCCTGCAACCATGTAGCTAGCTTAGCGGTGCCGTCATAGGGCTTGATGGTCTTGTCAATCCGGAAAACTTTGGGGTAAGTTGCGGACCGTATCGTAGGTCCAAAGCAACGTGGTCCCAAGTATGGTCCTTCCCGAGCCTCGTGGATCTTATCGATCCGTGAATGTGCATTGTATGGATCTAGGTTTGTTTTCTTCTTGTCAACAGGGGATGGGCTGTGTGAATGACGCGGGCCTCCTCCGCCATGGTGACTGCTAGGTGGCGATAGAGGTGGAGGTGGCGGTGGGTTAGCATTCTTGCTATTACCCTCCTACGACGCCTCACGCCTGTCGCGATTGCTTGCCGGACGTAGAGGGTCATGGCGTGACCTGCTCTTGTGTCCCTGGTTGTGCTCTCCGTCATGACGGGTCTGCTCCGTGTTGTCGCGGATGACGATGCCACTCTGCCTTGGCGGGGGCATATCCGTACGACAGTGAGCCTTGGGGTCTTCGTGATGTCGGGGGGAGCGGGGCGGTGGTGATGGGCGACGAGGTTGGGCCTTTTCTCCGTGGTCAAAGGATATGGGGATAGCATCCTTCCTGTTGCACGCATACCTCCGTCTTCGTTCTAATGAACCCGTCTGGGACCTGACATCAAGAGGAGATCTGTCCCTTGGCAGCTTAGGTTGGCTAGACTGGCAAAATGCTAGGTCTGACTCAAGCCTCTGAGAGGTTGACTTTTCCTGCCGCTTCACCGCCTTGGCCACTAGGTCATAGACCTGGTCCACCGCCTCGGGCGATCTATCCTGCTCCAGAAGGGTCTTGACGGCGATGAGGTTGAGGAGAGGGGTGGGCATCACGTGCCTGCCTTCACTGTCAATGTATGGCTTGGCTTGTGCCGGCTTTGGGGGAGCCCATCCTAGGTTTCGCCGTACACCAGGATCGTTGATGACGTGAGCCGGAGCTTTCTTGGCCTTCTGCTGCTGCAGCAGAGTCTTGTACTCGGCCTCCATTGCTCTAGCTTTCTTTATGGATTTTTGCGCATTCACCAGATCTCGATCTAGCTTAGCGCCTTGCTCCGCGATGGCCTGCGCTTCCTCTAGCAGCTGCTGGTGCTTCTTGTCGAGCTGGGTCACGTTCCAGATATGAGCTACGGTCAGTGGCTCGACGAGGAGATTGCCGTACATCACTCTATCAACTGGAGTAACTTGGGCAGTAACAGACATAGATGCCGGAGGTGGCAAGTTTGCGGTGTTGTTGTTGCTCGGGCCGGTGCCGAGTTCCTGCGGCTGTTGCACTGGGTTGGGCGGAGGGGGAATGACCTTTGCGCAATCATTGTCGATAGAAACAGGTGGTCCCTTCCCTTTGTCCAGAGTTGTAGGCGGAGCTCGTCCGGGCTGATCTTCATCCATCGTCGTTCCAATGGTGACGAACACCTCTCGAGATGTGACGGCGTTGTTGGCTTGCTCGCCGCGCGTGTACTCTTCCTCCATCTCCTGCATGGCGGAGTCTAGTTCCTGTGGACTGAAATCTATCTCCTCTGATTCTGCACTGAAGTCGGCGTATAGAGCGTCAATCATAGAGTCGGAGGGTGCCAGGACTTCCTCGATGACGGCGGTGGAGGTGTGATAGCAATGAAGATGACTGGAGGTGGTGGTGCAACTGCGGCGTTGGCGGTCAGAGGCGGTCGTGGCAGTTGCTGAGGCGGCAGCGCTCCGCCAACGAGCGCAAGATCTTCCTGAGATGCCCCATCGGCCTCTGCGTAGCTGTTGACGGTGTTCACCATGCTTTCAAAGGTGAGGCGTCCTGAAGCTTGCTGCCGCCTTAGAGAATGCCGGAGAAGCATTCCTTGGTCCAGTCCTTCCACAAAGTGGTACATAGCATCATCATTGGGGTAGTGGGCCAGATCGGCTCATATACGGAGCCACCTGGCAAGGTAATCGCGGGGGTTTTAGCCTTCTCTCTGAATGCAACGCGCCAGATCGAAGATGGTAACCACGCCGACGAACTTGGATCTCTGCTGTCCAGACGCACGGGCGAAACCGGCGGACTTGCAGTGATCTTCCACCGTTATATCCTGCACATGGGCGGTTTGGGTGGGCCTTGAATTTTTCCAATCTTTGCCGGCAAACTCCGAAGAGAGATCCGACATTGATCCTTCTGCGAATGTATCCTGCCCGTAGGCGGTTCGTGCGGGTCTTGATGCTCCTCCGACTCCCAGGGAACTAGTGCCCGAGTCGGTTTCGCCAATGAAGAGGTGGATGTCTCCAATAGGAATGATCGAACACCGCGTAGGGTTCATCTTCGCCGGGATCCAGAACTCGTCAGGAGGGACGATCAGAATGTTGCTAGAGAAGAGAACGCGACCGATGGCTACGGTTTCGCCGATTCCTACGAAGATCTTGGTCCTTGCCCGCTGAAGAGCCTGCAGCGCCTCTTGCCCCACGGTGGGCGCCAACTGTCGTGGTATTGCCAACGAGTATGCCATGGAGGGGTCCTCACATTGCGTGTTTAGAGACGTGGGGGAAGGCGGACGGTTGACGGGTACGAGGTAACACAGCTTACCCATGTTCAGATCCCACGACGGTGGCGGAATCCTACTCCTGCTATAAATCACTATAATGGAAATACGCCGAGTTACAGAGATAGGTTCGCTGTGCGAGGTATGAGTTAATTGGTCTATGATCGTCTGAGATCCTCGTGCCCTGAAGGCTCCCATAGGCCCGACTTATATAGTCTCCAAGTCCTAGGGTTACAGGGAAAAGTCCTAGCCGGAAAGGTTACAGAGTCCTACACCGTCTATTACTAGTCTAGCATGTCTTGTACTCCAAGGCTCCGGGTATGCTGGTGACTGCACCGTAGCCTTCCTTTATCCAGCATGGGCCTCCCTTCTGGATCCTTCTAACTGGGCCGCCTAGTAGGCCATGGGCCGTGCTACCAACTGTGGGCCACCCGGGTTATCCGGATAAGAGACATGCTATGAGGATACCCATATAGCATATCCCCAACAAAAGTACGCCCGGTTGTGCAACAAGGAGTTGATCTCTCATGGGTAAAGTAACGCAAGAGTGTAAGAATTGTAACTTGTTACTCCCTGTTTCGGGAAGGAGCTGCGAACGCGGCATGAAAGGAACTCCATGAAAGTTCTGGTCAACCTGTGAAAGCTGATGGTCATAGATTTTTATAATTAAATCAATCTTTGAAGAAAGATTTACCAAAAATTGCATAGTGCCAAGGACTTATAGTCTGAGGTGGTAGTTAGAGCATCAAACTTCCCACCTTGCATATAATGAACTTGTTGGGTAACGCTGTTACTCATCCTTTCCTTTGATCCCTTGCTTAAACTCTGAGGATCCCGAAGATACTCCAATGTATGCAGTCGAATGCCAAGAAGATGTGTTCTACGAGGAGCCTGACCTGTCAGGAGGTGTTGAAGGAGTGGATTACGAAATCCACTATGGTGTCGATAACAACGAGTCCAACTAAGTATCCTAGTTAGTAGTAACCGACGGAGCTGAGCAGCATGAACCATAGAGAATAAGCTGCTGAGCTCAACTCCTAGTTGGAGTTGCTACTTTTGAATTCCACTGAAACACTTTATATTTTGGTTTGTAAGTTGAATCTTTTGAAGTCTTGAACATCTGGTATTGTAATAATAATAATGTGTGAATGTTGTAATATGGACCCGCAATGTTTCTGTTGTACCACTCTGAGGGATGTGATATTTACAGAACGGTGTTCTGTGGATGTCATGTCAACGACTATAGTGTACTACAAATGCAGTGGTTTGCTGGGTAACCGCAGTTGTTATCAGAGAAAATTGCTTTGACCTTAGGTTGGAAACCTAGTAAAGGGTATTACCTGTAGGAGTATGTAGCAACGATAAAGAATTCTCTAAAAGAAATATAATGGGTATTCAAATGAGAATATTCCGTTATATGTTTTAGTGCGATAATTCTTTGTTATGATGCAATATATTATTGGTTACTAATAAAATATTTTTCTTATATACAGAGCTATGGCACCAAAGTTTCCAAAACAGACTTTGGTAAGGAAAGAGGAGACTCTTGATGATTATCGAGGATCATTTACATACCAACCTCGTCAACTTTTAAAGATTTTTAGCTGTCCAACTAGAATTCCAGTGAACACCATAACCTATTATGATGGCCGGATGTTATCCAAGTGTCGTGTGAGTATTCAACTCCCAGAGGAGCTTGGATTATATCACGATCTACCTATAGGTGAAGGTAAGAGTCACTTAGCAGCATATCATGTTGCTGTTGTGGAGGTGATAGTTAATATCCGGGAGCATAAAGCCAAGAAGTTGGAAGGTAGCACATTTTCTGTGATACCTCATGATTCTATAGACTCAGAGCCTGTACCGGATCATCTTACTCTGGTTAAGAAGTATCCTAAGTTAGCTTCCAAGTTTATGGATAGATACCGAACACTCGTTGCGTGTTTTTATAAGACACATCAAGTGATTTTTGAAGATAAGAACGACATGTTAGAGGATCTAACTGATCCGGAATGGAGGAAGCAGTTAGCATTCCAGTTGAAGAAGGAAGCAAGTATTAGTGCAAAACCTATCTTTAAGGATATACCTATAGATCCTGAATCTTTTACACCATATACTTATTCACCAAGGCCTGAACCTATATCTGATCCTACTATGGATACGAGGTATGCAGTACCACAGGGTTCAGAGGATGGTTCGGATTCAGAACTTCCTATTGAGAATTCTGATGGTTGGAGAAGGGGATCATATGAAGGATCTCATAAACACCAGATGTCGATAGATGGTTCTAACAGAAATGTTGGACAATCTAGCTGGATGGGTGCAAGAATTAACCCTAGTAACAGTAGTAGAAATGCCATGTACATAGATAATCAGTATGAAGAAGAAGATCCTAAGGAGAGAGTGTTTGAACCATCAACATCTTCTCAAAACCCAGGGGATATACATTATACGGTGTTTAACTATCTTGCCCAAAGGAGCACCGGGGGATCAGCAGGATCTACGTATTCTGTTGACAACTCAAGGAATGAAGCTCAGGAGATGCAAGTGGAAGATAATGTTGAATATGTTTCTGAAGACTTATTAGCCGAGCTGGAGGGAGTCAATGCGCTTAGGTTGAGTAATGACTCAAGTCCTGACAGTTCAAATACTGAGTATGTTCCTTCTGGAAGGCCATTTGTTCCACAAACTGTGCGACGAACATCATGTCATCACGGTTGGACATCAGGCATGTATGATGAGCGTAGTTACTACTAGAAGTAGGCAACTATTTAGAGGTATCTAGTACTGTGTATTGTAATCCGAGAAATAAGATAGTTAGATAAATAAGGTAGTGTTGTGATTATACCTATATGGTATATGTTGTAATGACATTGTATTATTATGATATTGTAAAGTATAATATGTGAAATGCATATTTGGATTTTATTTGGATTTTCATTGTGTGACTAGTTCTATGCATAAAGTCGAGCTCAGAACACATGTGCATGATGTAATTATGAGTATTCGCTTTATGTGCAGGACTAGAGGGTCATGGATACAGGTGTAGAGACCGAAGCTGAACAGCAGCGGATGGAATGTGAGGCCAAGGAGAAAGCCGATGCAGATGCAGCAAATCAGGGAACGTTACCACCACCACCACCGATGAGGCCGTTAATGGAGCAGGACTTTATGCAGTGTATGCAAATGATGAAAGAGACCCAGAACAAGTTCATGGAAGAGCTGCTGGGACGAGCTGGAAATCAGAGGGCACCTGAAGGTGGAGGAGTGAGTTTTCTGACTTCCAGAATGCAAGGTCATTACCTTTTGCATCAGCTCTTGAACCAATGGATGCAGAAGATTGGCTAGCAGATACAGAAACAAAGTTGAAGACTGTAGGTTGTAATGATGAGGAGAAACTGAGGTATGCAACTCATCTTCTGACTGGACCTGCAACATCATGGTGGGAAAATCAGTTAGCCATGCAACAGCCAGGAAGGGAGTACACCTGGGAGGAGTTTAAACAGAGATTCCGTGAATATCATGTTCCGGAAAGTGTTATGGAGTTGAAGCGGAGAGAATTTTAGGAACTTCAGCACGGATATACTAGTGTCATGAAGTATATCCAGGAGTTTAGTCAACTATCTCGATATGCTGAGGAAGATGTTAACACGGAAGAGAAGCGGAAGAAGCATTTCCTGCGTGGGTTAAATCTATTTGTGAGGATGCAGTTAAGGTTGGATAATAAGCAAACTTATCAGCAGTTGCTAGATGCAGCTATCACTTTTGAAGATGACTACAAGAATGTCCAAGAGGATAGGAGGAAGAGAGGCAAGAAGGAAACCAAGAGAATTCAGGCAAGCAAACCGAAACCCAATCTAGAGTTCAAACCTCAGAACAAGGCATATGGTAACACTAACAATAACAAGGGTAGTGGTGGAAATCAATCCAATCCTAGGAGGAATGTTATCTGTAATAACTGTGGAATTCCAGGGCATTTCCAGAGGGAATGCAAAAAGCCTGTAGTGATCTATTTTTTTGAGTTATGGCTCGGTAAATGCGGTTTCTAACTGTATGTACCCTATAAGACACTCAATTTTCAGGGAAAAATGGTTTGGGGGTCCCCATGGGGTACCTAGGATGGATGCATGCCTAGGTCCAATATTGCACCGACCGTCGCGTTGCACCGGTCGCCGATGGGTTTCACCTTTTTTTGGGAAACACCAAACAAAATCTAAAAAAATAAAAAAAATGTGAAAACAGCTCCTGGAGCCCTTGCATGTGACCCACTGCACTCATAAAATCATAAGCAGGGCATACCCGGTCCTTTGGCACCCAAGGCACCATCAGGATGTCTATCGAGTGTGAGTTAACATGGCTTCCAACCCTAGATTCCCCCCTCACTGCCCAGAACATGGAACTGCTCCATGGATTGAGCCAAAACGCGGCACCTAGCTCCCCCTCAGCATCACCAGCGACTTCTCCAAATAGAGTTTTCGTGGTCATTTGGAAAAATCTTGACTTTTCATTTTCTGAACCCGAAAAATCGGTATTTTTCCAAAGAAGGTGCAAGATTAGGGCATGCCCAGGGGCCCGAGGCAATTTCCACACATGCTACACCATGCCACATGACCATTCCTAGAAGGTGGGTATTTATCTCGTGGTGCAAGCATATACTGTATTTTTTATTTACGGCTACGTAAATGCGGTTTCTAACTATATGTACCCTATAAGACACTCCTAATTTTCAGGGAAAAATGGTTTGGGGTGCCTCATGGGGTACCTAGGTTGGATGCATGCCTGGGTCTAATATTGCACCGACCATCGCGTTGCCACGTCCGCCGACAGGTTTCGCCGTTTTATTGGGCAGCACCAAACAAAATCTAGGAAAAATAAAAAATGTGAAAACATCTCCTGGAGCCCTTGCATGTGAACCACTGCACTCATAAAATTATGAGAAAGGCATACTAGGTCCTTTGGCACCCAAGCCACCACCAGGATGTCTATCTAGTGTGAGTTAACATGGCTTCCAACCCTAGATTCCCCCTTGCTGCCCAGAACATGGAACCGCTCCATGGATTGAGCCAAAACCCAGAACCTAGCTCCCCCTCGGCATCGCAAGCGACATATGCAACTAGAGATTTCGTGGTCATTTGGAGAAATCTTGACTTTCCATTTTCTGAACCCGAAAAACCGTTGGTTTCCCAAAGGAGGTGCAAGATTAGGGCGCGTCCAGGGGCCGGAAGCAATTTCCATGCATTCTACACCATGGTGCACGACCATTCTTGGGAGGTGGATATTTATATCATGGTGCAAGCATATACTGTATATTCTTTTGAGTTACGGCTCGGTAACGCGGTTTCTAACTGTATGTACCCTATAAGGCACTCTCAATTTTTAGGGAAAAATGGTTTGGGTTGCTCCATTGGGTACCTAGGATGGATGCATGCCTGGGTCCAAGATTGCAACGACCGTCGCGTTGTCGCGGCCGCCGACGGGTTTAACATTTTTTTGCGCAGCACCAAACAAAATCTAAAAAATATATAAAAAAATGTGAAAACAGCTCCTGGAGCCCTTGCATGTGCCCCACTGCTCTCATAAAATCGTAAGCAAGGCATACAATGTCCTTTGGCACCCAAGGCACCACCAAGATGTCTATCGAGTTGAGTTAACATGGCTTCCAACCCTAGATTCCCCCCACGCTTCCTAGAACATGGAACCACTCCATGGATTGAGCCAAAACCCGGCACCTAACTCCCCTCGGCATCGCAAGCGACTTCTCCAACTTGAGACTTCGTGGTCATTTGGAGAAATCTTCACTTTCCATTTTGCGAACCCAAAAAACTGGTGTTTTCTCAAAGGAGGTGTAAGATTAGGGCACGCCCAGGGGCCCGAGGCAATTTCCACGCATGCTACACAATGGTGGACGACCATTCCTAGGAGGTGGGTATTTATCTCGTGGTGCAAGCATATGTTGTATTTTTTTTTGAGTTACGGCCCGGTACATTCGGTTTCTAACTGTATGTACCCTATAAGACACTAAATTTTTAGGGAAAAATGTTTTGGGGTGCCCCATGGGGTACCTAGGATGGATGCATGCCTGGGTACAAGATTGCACCGTTGTCACGTTGCCGCGGCCGCCGGCGGGTTTCGCCGTTTTTTGGGTAGCACAAAACAAAATCTAAAAAAAATAAAAATTGTGAAAACAGCTCCTGGAGTCCTTGCATGTGACCCACTGCCCTCATAAAATCATAAGCAAGGCATACCAGGTCCTTTGGCACCCAAGGCACCACCAGGATGTCTATCGATTATGAGTTAACATGGCTTCCAACCCTAGATTCCCCCCTCGCTGTCCAGAACATGGAACCACTCCATAGATTGCGCCAAAACCCGACACCTAGCTCCCCCTCGGCATCGCAAGCGACTTCTCCAACTAGAGATTTCGTGGTCATTTGGAGAAATCTTGACTTTCTATTTTCTGACCCCCAAAAAACCGGTGTTTTCCCAAAGGAGGTGCAAGAATAGGGCGCGCCCAGGGGCCCGAGGCAATTTACACGCATGCTACACCATGGTGCATGACCATTCCCGGGAGGTGGGTATTTATCTCATGGTGCAAGCATATACTGTATTTTTTTGAGTTACAGCCCGGTATGCGGTTTCTAACTATATGTATCCTATAAGACACTCTCAATTTTCAGGGAAAAATGGTTTGAGGTGCCCCATGGGGTACCTAGGCTGGATGCATGCCTGGGTCCGATATTGAACCGACCGTCGCGTTGCGGCGACCGCCGGCTGGTTTCGCTGTTTTTTTGGGAAGCACCAAACAAAATCTAAAAAAAATAAAAAATGTGAAAACGGCTCCTAGAGCCCTTGCATGTGACCCACTACCCTCATAAAATCATAAGCAAGGCATACCAGGTCCTTTTGCACCCAAGGCACCACCAGGATTTCAATCGAGTGTGAGTTAACATGGCTTCCAACCCAAGATCCCCCCTCGCTGCCCAGAACATGGAACCGCTCCATGGATTGAGCCAAAACCTGGCACCTAGCTCCCCCTCGGCATCGCAAGTGACTTCTCCAACTAGAGACTTCACGGTCATTTTAAGAAATCTTGTATTTCCATTTTTTGAACCCGAAAAACTGGTGGTTTCTCAAAGGAGGTGCAAGATTAGGGCGCACCCAGGTGCTCGAGGAAATTTCCACGCATGCTACACCGTGGTGCACGACCATTCCTGGGAGGTGGGTATTTATCTCGTGGTGCAAGCATATACTGTATTGTTTTTGAGTTACAACCTGATAAATGCGGTTTCTAACTGTATGTACCCTATAAGACACTCTCAATTTTTAGGGAAAAATGGTTTGGGTTGCCCCAAGGGGTACCTAGGATGGACACATGCCTGGGTCCAATATTGCACCGATCGTCGCGTTGCCACGGCCGCCGGCTGGTTTCGCCGTTTTTTGGGCAGCACCAAAAAAAATCTAAAAAAATAAAAATTGTGCAAACAGCTCCTGGAGCCCTTGCATGTGACCCACTACCCTCATAAAATCATAAGCAAGGCATACCAGGTCCTTTGGCACCCAATGCACCACCAGGATGTCTATCGAGTGTGAGTTAACATGGCTTCCAACCCTAGATCCCCCAATCGCTACCCAAAACATGGAACCACTCCATGGATTGAGCCAAAACCTGGCACCTAGCTCCCCCTCGGCATTACAAGCGACTTATCCAACTAGAGACTTCATGGTCATTTGGAGATATCTTGACTTTCCATTTTCTGAACCCGAAAAACCGGTGTTTTCCCAAAGGAGGTGCAAGATTAGGGCGCGCCTAGGGGCTGTAGGGTTTCGTAGCATGGAAAACAAAAATTTTCTACCGCATACAAACAAACAAGCCAAGATCTATCTACTAGATTGTAGCAACGGGTCGATGGAATAACTCACCCTCGAAGATTCCAAAGTGTTTAACGAGAGCGGATTCTCGTGGGTGATGTAGTCGTACTCTTCCCGATCTCAAGATCGCGTAGACGATCCTTCCGGCGCTGCGTTCCGGCAGCGCTCCCGCAGTTGGTCACATGTTCGGTACTCGACGAAGACCTTCCTCTCCCTTGTTCCAGCAGGCAGCGGAGGTTGTAGCACTCTCCTCGCGATTCCGGCAGCACAACGGCGTGGTACCGGAAGTAGAGGGGAGATCTCGCAGGGCTTCGCCTTAAGCCGGAGCGAGTATGGTGGAGTATGAGAGAGTCCTCAGTGTTCTAGGGTTTAGACACACCAAGGAGGAGGCAAGCCGATGGCTAGGGTTTAGCTAGGCGGCGGCTAGGGTTTTGCCCTAGGGCCGGCGACGGCTATGGAGGTGGCGGCGGCTTGGGGCTAGGGTTTGGAGGAGAGGATCTTGTGTGTCAAGGAGGGGAGCCCTGCCCCTCCTTATATAGGTGGAGGGGGCTGGCCGGCCAAGGGGAGGGAGAGGAGTCCCTCCCCAACTCGGCTTGGGTGGGCGCCGCCGGTTGGAGGAGGGAACTCCTCCCCAACTCGGTTTCCCACTCCTCCTCTTTTCCTCTTTCCAAATTTAGCCGTTTGACTTTTCAAACTAGCTGTTTGACTTTTCAAACTAGGATTTGAATTAATCCTTTATTTGGTTCAGCGATGACACTTAGTACATGATGCAATCATACCAAATTGATACAACACATTCATGTACCCTTCCCCTCCGGAGTGCCGGACATTCCGGAACATTCTAGAACATTCCCGATGAAAACACCGGAACCATTCCCCAACTCCGAAACGGGACTTTCCTTATATGAATATTATTCTCCGGACCATTCCGGATCTCCTCGTGATATCCCGGATCCCATCCGGGACTCCGAACAACATTCGATCTCTTTCTCATCATTCCATAACTACTCAAAACAACGTCGAATCCTTAAGTGTGTCTCCCTACGGTTCGTGAATTATGCAGACATGATCGAGACACTTCTCCGAACAATAACCAATAGAGGAATCTGGAAATTCATATGGCTCCCACATATTTCTACGATTACTTTGCGATCGAATGAACTACTTACATACGATATCAATTTCCCTTTGTCTCACGATAGTTAACTTATCCGAGGTTATGATCGTCGGTATCTTTGCATACCTAGTTCAACCTCGTTACCGATAAGTACTCTTTTCTCGTTCCCGTGATATGTGATCCCTTGTGAGCCAGTCACATGCTTGCAAGCTAATTGGATGACATTTTACCGAGAGGGCCCAGAGTATATCTATCCATCATATGGATGGACAAATCCCACTCTTGATCCATGTGTTTCAACCAATACTTTCCGAACACTCAATGCCACCTTTATAGCCACCCAGTTACGGTGTGGTGTTTGATGTCATCAAAGCATCCATCCGGTAAAGGTGATATGCATGATCTCATGGTCGAAGGAATTAGATTACTATGTATCAGAAAGCATATAGCAATTGAACTATTAAAATGACTTGATCTTTATGCTACACTTATCTATAGGAGTATGTCCATCATATCATTCTCCTAACGATATGATCTTGTTGTTAATAACATCTCAATGTTCATGATAGGGAAACCACAATCATCCATTAACCAACAAGCTAGTATTATATAGAGGCTTTACTAGGGACTTCAAATTAAGTTCACAAATCACACAGGTATTAATGTTTCCTTGTTAATACTATTATAGCATGAATGTAAACATTTATCATAAACACAAAGATATAATAATAACTACTTTTATTATTGCCTCTAGGGCATATCTCCAACAGTCTCCCACTTACACTAGAGTCATCTAATCTAGATTACATGGTAATATACCGAACACCCATGGTAGTTTGGTGCTGATCATGTTTTGCCCTCGGGAGAGGTTTAGTCAACGGATCCGCCACATTCAGATCTGTGTGTACTTTGCAAATCTTTATATCCCCATCTTGGATATGTTCTCGAATAGCGTGGAAACGTAGCTTGATGTGCTTCAGCTTCTTGTGTGACCTTGGTTCTTGCGCATTGGCTCTGGCGCCCATGTTATCACAGTAGATAGACATTGGGTCCAGCGCACTAGGAACCACACCTAGCTCTGTAATGAACTCTTTCATCCATATCGTTTCTTGTGAAGCCTCCGAAGCAGCCATGTATTCCGATTCAGTTGAAGATCTCGCCACAACGCTTTGCTTTGCACTCCTCCAGCTAATTGCTGCACCATTCAAAATAAATACGTATCCAGATTGTGATTTAGAATCATCCGGATCGGTGTTCCAACTAGCATCGGTGTAACCATTAACAACGAGCTGTTCATCACCTCCATAAGAAAGAACCATATCCTTAGTTCTTCTCAAGTACTTAAGGATGTTTTTGACCGCTGTCCAATGATCCACTCCTGGATCACTTTGATATCTGCTAGTTAAACTAACAGCATATGCAATGTCGGGTCTAGTACATAGCATGGCATACATTAGAGATCCTATGGCTGAGGCATAGGGAGTCTTACTCATCCTTTCTCTATCTTCTGCCGATGTCGGACTTTGAGTTTTACTCAAGGTCGTATTGGGCAACATGGGCAAGAACCCTTTCTTGCTATCTTCCATTCCAAACCTCTATAGAACTTTGTCCAAATATGTACTTTGTGACAATGATATTTGGCGTTTCGATCTATCTCTATAAATCTTTATGCCTAATATGTAAGCTGCTTCGCCAAGATCCTTCATTGAAAAACTATTATTCAAATATTCCTTGACACTATTAAGAAGGTCTACATCATTCCCAATCAACAATATGTCATCTACATATAGTATTAAGAATGCTACAGAGCTCCCACTCACTTTCTTGTAAATACAAGATTCTCCATAAGTTTGTATAAAACCAAAACTTTTGATCACCTTATCAAAACGTTGATTCCAACTTCGGGATGCTTGCTTCAATCCATAGATGGACCGTTGAAGTTTGCATACCTTGTTAGCATCCTTAGGATCAACAAAACCTTTGGTTTGCATCATATACAACTCTTCATCAATGTCTCCATTGAGGAATGCTGTTTTGACATCCATCTGCCATATCTCATAATCGTAATATGTAGCGATTGCTAACATAATCCTCATAGACTTTAGCTTCGCTACTGGTGAGAAAGTCTCATCGTAGTCAACTCCTTGAATTTGTCGAAACCCTTTTGCGATAAGTCGAGCTTTATAGACAGTAACATTACCATCAACATCTGTTTTCTTCTTGAAGATCCATTTGTTCTCGACAGCCTTCTGGCTATCTGGTAAGTCCACCAAAGTCCACACTTGGTTTTCGTACATGGATCCAATCTCGGATTTCATGGCTTCTTGCCATTTATTGGAATCTGGGCTCATCATCGCTTCCTCATATGTCTCAGGGTCATCGGTGTTGTCCACCAACATGACACTCATAACGGGATCATACCAATCTGGAGTGGTACGAGTTCTCGTTGACCTGCGAGGCTCTGTAGTAACTTCGACCGAAGTTTCATGATCATCATCATTAGCTTCCTCTATAATTGGTGCAGGCACCACAGGAACTTCTTCCGGCGTTGCGCTACTCGCAATTTCGAGAGAAGGTTCGACAACCTCGTCAAGTTCTACTTTCCTTCCAGTCACTTCTTTCGAGAGAAATTCCTTCTCTAGAAAGGATCCATTCTTGGCAATGAAGATTTTGCCTTCGGATCTATGATAGAAGGTATACCCAATAGTTTCCTTCGGGTATCCTATGAAGACGCATTTTTCCGCTTTGGGTTCAAGCTTGTCCGGCTGTAACTTCTTTACATAGGCTTCGCATCCCCAAACTTTAAGGAACGACAATCTAGGTTTCTTCCCAAACCATAATTCATACGGTGTCGTTTCTACGGATTTAGATGGTGCCCTATTTAAAGTGAATGCGGCTGTTTCTAATGCATAACCCCAAAATGATAGCGGTAAATCTGTAAGTGAGATCATAGAACGAACCATATCGAAGAGATTTCGATTACGACGTTCGGACACACCATTACGTTGTGGTGTTCCCGGCGGTGTCAATTGTGAAAGTATTCCGCATTTCTTCAAATGCTCGCCAAACTCGTAACTTAGATATTCACCTCCACGATCAGAACGTAGAAATTTAATCTTCTTGTTACGTTGATTCTCTACCTCACTTTGAAATTCCTTAAACTTCTCGAAAGTTTCGGACTTATGTTTCATGAAATAGATATACCCATATCTACTCAAGTCATCCGTGAAGGTAAGAACATAACGATAACCACCACGCGATGCTAAACTCATTGGACCACACACATCGGTATGTATGATTTCCAATAAGTCCGTAGCTCGCTCCATCATACCAGAAAATGGAGTCTTAGTCATTTTACCCATCAGACATGCTTCGCATCTATCAAGTGATTCGAAATCAAGTGATTCAAGAAGTCCATCGGAATGGAGTTTCTTCATACGCTTCACTCCAATGTGACCAAGACGACAGTGCCACATATAGGTCAAGTTATCGCTCGATTTCAAACGTTTAGCCTCAATGTTATTAATATGTGTATTTCCACTATCGAGATTCAACAAGAATAGACCATCTATCAAAGGTGCATGTGCGTAAAACATATTACTCATATAAATCGAACAACCATTATTCTCAGACTTAAACAAGTAACCGTCTCGCAATAAACAAGATCCCGATATAATGTTCATGCTTAACGCAGGCACCAAATAACAATTATTTAAGTATAAAACTAATCCCGATGGTAGATGAAGGGGTAGCGTGCCGACCGCGATCACATCAACCTTTGATCCGTTTCCAACGCGCATCGTCACCTCGTTCTTCGCTAGCTTCCGTTTATTCTGCAGCACCTGTTTTGAGTTACAAATATGAGCAACCGAACCAGTATCAAATACCCAGGCACTACTACGAGTACTAGTGAGATACACATCAATAACATGTATATCAGATATACCTTTCTTCTTGATGTTGCCGTTCTTCAAATCCGCCAAGTACTTTGGGCAATTCCGCTTCCAGTGACCTTCTCCCTTGCAGTAAAAGCACTCAGTATCAGGCTTAGGTCCAGCCTTGGTCTTCTTCGTCGGCGTGGTAACTTTCTTACCACCCTTCTTGAAGTGTCCCTTCTGCTTAGACTTGCCTTTCTTGAATTTGGTGGTCTTATTGACCAACAACGCTTGGTGCTCTTTCTTGATCTCCACTTCTGCAGACTTCAACATGGCAAAGAGTTCTGGCAACGTCTTGTTCATGTTTTGCATGTTGTAGTTCATCACAAAGTTCTTGTAACTTGGTGGTAGTGATTGGAGGACACGGTAAATCCCCAAAGCATTAGGAATCACAATACCCAAGCTTTGAAGTTTGTTTGCGTGCCCAGACATCTTAAGCACATGCTCGCTGACGGAGCTGCCCTCTTCCATCTTGCAGTTAAATAACTTTTCAGAAGCCTCATAGCTTTCAATTGCCGCATGAGTCTCAAAGATCAATTTGAGATCCTCGACAATATCATATGGGTCTGAATTCTCAAACCTTTTCTGAATCTCCGATTCTAAACCATACAAGATAGCACACTGAACTGTGGAGTACTGAGTCTTCCGAGTGAGGTAAACATTCTTTACTTCATCGGAAGCATCAGCTGCAGGTGGGTCACCCAGCGGTGCATCCAGCAAATAGGTCAAATTACCAGCTGTGAGGACAATCCTCAAATGGCGGAACCAATCCGCGAAGTTGCTTCCATTGTTTTTCAACTTTTCTTTCTCTAGGAGCGCATTAAAATTGATGGTAGGGGCTGCCATTGATCTACAACATATTTGCAATAGTTTAGACTAAGTTTATGACAAATTGAGTTCAAATTAATAAATTTAATCTAGGTGAACTCCCACTCAAAACAATATCCCTCACATTGTTTTAGTGATCACACGAACCAAATCCACCACATCAACACCGATCATCACGAGAGTTGATATAGTTTCAATGGCGAACAATCGACATGTTCATCATATCTACTATATGATTCATGCTTTACCTTTCGGTGATCCGTGTTCCGAGACCATGTCTGTACATGCTAGGCTCGTCAAGATCAAACCTTAGTTTCTGCATGAGCAAATCTGGCTTGCTCACGTTGTATGCACTTGCAGAATCTAACACACCCGATCATCACGTGGTGCTTCGAAACAACAAGCTTTAGCAACGGTGCCAACTAAGGGTGAACACTTTATGACTTGAAATTCATGTGCATGAGGGATCATCTTATAATGCTACCATTGTCTACTAAGCAATACAAGATGCATAAAGGATTAACATCACATGCAATTCATAATATGTGATATGATATGGCCTTTCTTCTTTGTGCTTCTGATCTCCATCTTCTAGCATGAACATGATATCCATCATCACCGGCATTGCATCAAGGTCAATGACGCTTCTCCATGGTTGTCGTCCACCGGCTTCAACTATTACAACTACTTTGAATAGACATGCGGGTCGTAACAGAAATTAAAGACAACCATATGGCTCCTGCCGGTTGCCAACTTACAATAAGGAACATTGCATACATCAAATATAATCACAATCATGGCCATATCACATCACATCACACCCCTGCAAAACAAAGTTAGACGCCTCTACTTTCTTTGCATGTTTTACGTGGTTTGGGGCTTTCAATAAGTGTCGTTCTAACTTACGAACATGAACCACAACATTGATACTAGTATTGTTAATCACCCGTTGTAAATTGGATCTTAACTATGCTAGGAGAAACAGGCACCCGCAAAGCCACTTATGCAATACAAGTTGCATGTCAAGCGTGGAGCAAGTCTCATGAACGATGTCATGTAAGGTTAGCCCGGGCCGCTTCATCCCAACATACCGCAAGATGCAAAGTACACAAGAAGCAATCGACAATAAAAGCATCAACGCCCACAATGACCATTGTGTTCTACTCGTGCAACAGATCTACATATAGACACGGCTCTGATACCACTGTAGGGTTTCGTAGCATGGAAAACAAAAATTTTCTACCGCATACAAACAAACAAGCCAAGATCTATCTACTAGATTGTAGCAACGAGTTGATGGAATAACTCACCCTCGAAGATTCCAAAGTGTTTAACGAGAGCGGATTCTCGTGGGTGATGTAGTCGTACTCTTCCCGATCTCAAGATCGCGTAGACGATCCTTCCGGCGCTGTGTTCCGGCAGCGCTCCCACAGTCGGTCACACGTTCAGTACTCGACGAAGACCTTCCTCTCCGTTGTTCCAGCAGGCAGCAGAGGTTGTAGCACTCTCCTCGCGATTCCGGCAGCACAACGGCGTGGTACCGGAAGTAGAGGGGAGATCTCGCAGGGCTTCGCCTTAAGCCGGAGCGAGTATGGTGGAGTATGAGAGAGTCCTCGGTGTTCTAGGGTTTAGACACACCAAGGAGGGGGCAAGCCGATGGCTAGGGTTTAGCTAGGCAGTGGCTAGGGTTTTGCCCTAGGGCCGGCGGGGGCTATGGAGGCGGCGGCGGCTTGGGGCTAGGGTTTGGAGGAGAGGATCTTGTGTGTCAAGGAGGGGAGCCCTGCCCCTCCTTATATAGGTGGAGGGGGCCGGCCGGCCAAGGGGAGGGAGAGAAGTCCCTCCCCAACTCGGCTTGGGTGGGCGCCGCCGGTTGGAGGAGGGAACTCCTCCCCAACTCGGTTTCCCACTCCTCCTCTTTTCCTCTTTCCAAATTTAGCCGTTTGACTTTTCAAACTAGCTGTTTGACTTTTCAAACTAGGATTTGAATTAATCCTTTATTTGGTTCAGCGATGACACTTAGTACATGATGCAATCATACCAACTTGATACAACACATTCATGTACCCTTCCCCTCCAGAGTGCCGGACATTCCGGAACATTCTAGAACATTCCCGATGAAAACACCGGAACCATTCCCCAACTCCGAAACGAGACTTTCCTTATATGAATCTTATTCTCCGGACCATTCCGGATCTCCTCGTGATATCCCGGATCCCATCCGGGACTCCGAACAACATTCGGTCTCTTTCTCATCATTCCATAACTACTCAAAACAACGTCGAATCCTTAAGTGTGTCTCCCTACGGTTCGTGAATTATGCAGACATGATCGAGACACTTCTCCGAACAATAACCAATAGAGGAATCTAGAAATTCATATGGCTCCCACATATTTCTACGATTACTTTGCAATCGAATGAACCACTTACATACGATATCAATTTCCCTTTGTCTCATGATAGTTTACTTATCCGAGGTTATGATCGTCGGTATCTCTGCATACCTAGTTCAACCTCGTTACCGATAAGTACTCTTTTCTCGTTCCCGTGATATGTGATCCCTTGTGAGCCAGTCACATGATTGCAAGCTAATTGGATGACATTTCACCGAGAGGGCCCAGAGTATATCTATCCGTCATATGGATGGACAAATCCCACTCTTGATCCATGTGTTTCAACCAATACTTTCCGAACACTCAATGCCACCTTTATAGCCACCCAGTTACGGTGTGGTGTTTGATGTCATCAATGCATCCATCCGGTAAAGGTGATATGCATGATCTCATGGTCGAAGGAATTAGATTACTATGTATCAGAAAGCATATAGCAATTGAACTATTAAAATGACTTGATCTTTATGCTACGCTTATCTATAGGAGTATGTCCATCATATCATTCTCCTAACGATATGATCTTGTTGTTAATAACATCTCAATGTTCATGATAGGGAAACCACAATCAATCATTAACCAACAAGCTAGTATTATATAGAGGCTTTACTAGGGACTTCAAATTAAGTTCACAAATCACACAAGTATTAATGTTTCCTTGTTAATACTATTATAGCATGAATGTAAACATTTATCATAAACACAAAGATATAATAATAACTACTTTTATTATTGCCTCTAGGGCATATCTCCAACAGGGGCCCGAGGCAATTTCCACGCATACTACACCATGGTGCATGGCCATTCTCGAGAGGTGGGTATTTATCTCGTGGTGCAAGCATATACTTTATTATTTTGAGTTACGGCCCGGTAAATGCGGTTTCTAACTATATGTACCCTATAAGACACTCTCAATTTTCAGGGAAAAATGGTTTGGGGTTCCCCATGGGGTACCTAGGTTGGATGCATCCCTGGGTCCAATATTGCACCGACGGTCGCGTTGCCGCAGCCGCCGCCGGGTTTCACCGTTTTTTGGGCAGCACCAAATAAAATCTTAAAAAAGAATAAAAAATGTGAAAACAACTCTTGGAGCCCTTGCATGTGACCCACTACCCTCATAAAATCATAAGCAAGGCATAGCAGGTCCTTTGGCTCCCAAGGCACCACCAGGATGTCTATCGATTGTGAGTTAACATGGCTTCCAACCCTAGATTCCCCCCTCGCTGTCCAGAACATGGAATCGCTCCATGGATTGAGCAAAAACCCGGCACCTAGCTCCCCCTCGGCATCACAAGCGACTTCTTCAACTAGATATTTCGTGGTCAATTAGAGAAATCTTGACTTTCCATTTTCTGAACCCAGAAAACAGGTATTTCCCAAAGGAGGTGCAAGATTAGGGCGCGCCCAGGGGCCCAAGGAAATTTCCATGCATGCTACACCATGTTGCACGGCCATTCTCGGGAGGTGGGTATTTATCTCATGGTGCAAGCATATACTGTATTTTTTGAGTTATGGCCCGGTAAATGCGGTTTCTAACTGTATGTACCCTATAAGACACTCTCAGTTTTCAGGGAAAAATGATTTGGGGTGCCCCATGGGGTACCTAGGTTGAATGCATGTCTGGGTGCAATATTGCACCGACCGTCGCGTTGTTGCGGCCGTCGGCGGGTTTTGCCGTTTTTTGGGCAACACCAAACAAAATCTAAAAAAATTAAAAATGTGAAAATAGCTCCTGGATCCCTTGCATGTGACCCACTGCCCTCATAAAATCATAAGCAAGGCATACCAGGTCCTTTGGTACCCAAGGCACCGCCAGGATGTCTATCGAGTGTGAGTTAACATGGCTTCCAACCCTGGATTTCCCCCCTTGTTGCCCAGAACATGGAACCAGTCCATGGATTGATCCAAAACCCGGCACCGAGCTCCCCCTCGGCATCGCAAGAGAGTTCTCCAACTAGAGATTTCGTGGTCATTTGGAGAAATCTTGACTTTCCATTTTCTAAACCCGAAAAACAGGCGTTTTCGCAAAGGAGGTGCAAGATTAGGGTGCGCCTAGCGACCCGAGGCTATTTCTATGCATGCTACACCATGGTGCATGGCCATTCCCAGGAGGTAGGTATTTATCTCATGGTGCAAGCATATACAGTATTTTTTGAGTTACGGCCTGGTAAATGCGGTTTCTAACTGTATGTACCCTATAAGACACTCTCAATTTTCAGGAAAAAATTGTTTGGGACCCCATGGGGTACCTAGGATGGATGCATGCATGGGTCCAAGATTGCACTGACCATCGCATTGCCGCGGACGTCGGCGGGTTTCGCCTTTTTTTTGGGCAGCACCAAAAAAAATCTAAAAAAAATAAAAAATGTGAAAACAGCTCCTGGAGCCCTTGCATGTGACCCACTGCCCTCATAAAATCATAAACAAGGCATACCAGGGTCCTTTGAAACCCAAGACATCACCAGGATGTCTATCGAGTGTGAGTTAACATGGCTTCCAACCCTAGATCCCCCCTCGCTGCCTAGAACATTGAACCGCTCCATGATTGAGCCAAACCCCACCACCTAGCTCCCCCTCGGCATCGCAAGCGACTTCTCGAACTAGATACTTCGTGGTCATTTGGAGAAATCTTGACTTTCCATTTTCTGAACCCGAAAAACCGTTGTTTTCCCAAACGAGGTGCAAGATTAGGGCGTGCCCAGGGGCCCGAGGAATTTCCGCGCATGCTACACCATGGTGCACAGCCATTGCTAGGAGGTGGGTATTTATCTCTTGGTGCAAGCATATACTATATTTTTTTACGGCCCAATAAATGCGGTTTCTAACAAGTTAAACAAGCCTATGAAGGATCTCAACCTTGGCCCATGAGTCAAGTGTGGAAACAAAGGACACTAAGCAGATGTTTTCCCAGAGAAGTTTCCCTAGGATCCCAAGAAGGCCAACATGTAATTTAGTTTGAAATTTTTTAAGCGTGGTAGTACCCTAGATGTTTTGAGCCTACTTGTAACCCTAGCTTTCCCAAATCTCGGGACGAGATTTATTTTAAGGGTGGTAGCCTGTCACATCCCAAGATTTTCCAAATCTTGTAATGTGAAAAATAAATGAATAAAATAAAACTTTGTTGATTTTCAGGGTGAGAAGAAACTTTTTGAATTCCAATGGGAACCTTCAAACCTATTTTGATAAAGATAAATCCTAAAGGGATTTAAAAAGATAAACATTTAATAAAGGAAAATAAAAATATTTGGAATTACTATTTTGGATCTTTTAATAAAAGGATTTGTTTTCACAAGAAAAGGATAGAAATAAAATAAGTAGTATTATTTTAAAGAGCCAAATTAAAACTTAGCCAAGCCTTTAAAATAAAATATTTCTATTTAATAAAATTAGTGAAGGTTTATTTAAATAAAATAATAAGGATTTAATATCCAAGTTTATTAAAAATAAAGGTTTTACTATTTTTAATCAAACATCAAAACTAATTTATTTATTTTGAATAAGTCTTCCAAGTGTTCTTTATTTTCAAATAAAACCTACTAATTTGGTTTTGATAATAATTTAGATTTCAAAATGGAGTTTTGAATAAATCAAATCCTATTTTTGAGTTAATAACCAAGGTCTATTTGTTTAATTAATAATGGACCCTAAAATAAAATTTTTATTTTTATTTTTGAGACTTTGGTTTATGTTGTTAAAACAGAACCAAAATCAATTGCATTGTTTGGTGAAAGTTTGATTTGATTTGAATGTTTGAATGTTGTTTGAAATTCAAAACAGAAAACAGAATTAGAAAAGAATAAAACATTCAGACAGAAAAAAATGAAAACGGACCTGACCCAACTGAGCCTGGCCCAACTTAAGCCTAGTTAGCCCACTCCCTCTATCCACGAAGAAAATGTTTCGCACCTGTCAACTTAACCGTAGAGTGACTGACCGGTGGCCCCTCCTTCCCTCTCACTTTCTCGCTGACAGCAAGGCCCCACAGCGCTGTTCATCGTCTTCAACCGCGCTGATTCCTCCTCGCTGTTTCCTGTATTTACTCCAGCGATCAATTCGCGCTGTTAACGGCCATTACTCCCCCTGCGACCACGTCCTTTTAATCGCCTGCGCCTTCTCCTCCTTTCCCCTCAAACACCGCAGTACGAGAGCCCCTAGGGTGCCTTAATTCGAGCTCGCAACACCTCTGCTCCGACCACCGTCCCCAGCAAATTCCGGCGAGCCCAGCCACCGCCTTGCCTCCCCGACTAAGCTCACACATTCCCCAGCCTCTGGCGCTGCTGCCTGTACCTTCCGTTCAACCGCGGGCGCCCTAGAACCTCGGCTTCGACGACCTCTGAGCGCCGCCGCGTCTGCCTCTCTCTCCGGTGACGTCCCCTGGTAAGCACAGACCGCCCCACGCCTTCTCGTTCACGCTCCCACACTCGCCACATCCTCCTGCATCTGACCATGCTCTTGTCTTGCCTTAGGGCGATCTACAGCGTCGCCTCAGACCAGGACCAGAGCCGCCCGACGCCGTTCCCTACTCCGGCGAGCAATCCTGCTAGAACCAGAGCGCCCCTCGCCAGACCAACACCGCCTCGAGCTTCACCGTGACCTCCTGAACCCAGTGAGCACATTCCCTTCCCTCCTTGCTTCCTAGAACCGCCGCTAGCGCCACCGCCTGACCGTCGCCGCTGTCTGCCGCCGCGCAGCGCCGCCCATCGTTGACCAAGCAGTAGCGTCTGTAGGATCTAGATCGGACGAACGCGATAGATCACTTAAACGCCGAAGGGGTACGCGACCAGAGCCATGCGATCTGTTTAGATCCAACGCCCCACAGAGCACGATCCGACCGAAGCGGTACCAACCAGTAACATCGCGACGGGTGGCCAGTTTCGATTTAAAAACAGATTTGAAACCAGATTTGTTTGCAGATTTGAAACCCTTGTAACTTTTGATACACACGTCCAAAAATTACAAACTTTATATCAATGGAATCAGTGGAACAAACCCTAGTCAACCATGCAATTTTTTAGTAAAAAGCCTCTGGTAAAATGTTTGTTTTTGCAGAAACATTTGTATGCTTGTTTAGATTAGAAAAATTATTCCAAAATGTTTTCAAGGATAAAATCTTTGCAAATTGGTTTGTGGTGAACTTACTGACCCTAGGAACCAACCCATGGTTTTGAAAATGGATTTGGTGAAGTTTAGGATGGATTAATTAATTTAGCCCATTTCTAGCCAAATAAAAATAATGGTTTTGTTATGAAAATGTTTTTAGGAGTAAAAACTTTGGGAAAATGATTTGAATCAAACCTACTGACCCTAAACACCAATTTTTGAGAATTAGCAACTTATTTGGTGAAAGACATAAAGTTTTTGATTTGATAAAAACATTTTCCACCACATAAAATGATGAATGGATTTAAAAATGGTTTATGAATAAAACCCTTTTGCAAATGACTTTGCCACTTTATAAAATGACCACCTTGAACCTTACAAAGTTTAGAAGCCTAGTGGAGACCACCTTTGCAATTAAAACTACCTTTTGCATGCTTGCATGCATGACTTAGTTCCTATTGTTTTATGTGTGTTTGATTGTTTGAATATTTGTTGGAATGCTAGTTGATTTTGTGATTGCTTGATTGATTTGTAGTGAAGTTAGAAAAGTGTGAAACTAGCAAGATCAAGAAGTGAACCACCATTCCCTACCAAAAAGGCAAGTTACACTATCATCTAAAGTCCTACTATTTTTCATTATACTTAGTGGATTTGGAAACATGCATGGAAAGAATTTCTATACTATATGCTATGCTAAATCCTAATAGGATACCCTATACATTCCTTGGTGAAAACAATGTAGTTGTTACATGCTTAGCCATGCTATATTTTGAAAAGAGATACATGTTGAGATTTTATGAAGTTGAGAAAAGGACTTGTGTTTTATATAATAAAACAAGGACTCAATGAACCACCTGGGTGGACAAGGATACTTTGAGTTTTGGAGAAGGTGGCAACAAAAGGAACCATGTCTATGGCAATCTCTTTGTGTTGTGCTCCAAAAGAAAACCACCCAGGAAACTTAGAGATTGAACATGTTTCTCCAATTGTGGCTTTCGTGTACAACCACATGCTACTTATGGCTCTGGCTTGGTCAACTACATTGGGAAGACCCATGCATTGTCTTCAGGTTACTGAAAATGAGGACCTGGAATCCTACATGGGTACTGAAGACAAGCTAGCAATGGTGTATGGGAGGACCCTCTGGAAAGACTTCATCACATTCTCAATCTGCCAGTACTCCATCTTGGTGAGTACCAATCCAGTGGCCACTGGTGGCAACAAGATGAGATTGTGACATGTGGGTAAAGTGTACTACTTCTGCAGAAGATAATAAAATCTAAGTACTTAGCCGTGTCCCCGGTTATGGACAATACTGAGCAACTAAAGCTTGAAGCTATGGGAAATCTCGACATTCCAATTTCTAAAAGAAAAACTTTTAAGTGACAACAAAAGACTTGATGCACTTGGGGGTACCAAGGAGCTCAAGATATTTTGATAAAACTTGATGCACTTGGGGGTACCAAGGAGCTCAAGAGATTTTGATAAAACTTGATGCACTTGGGGGTACCAAGGAGCTCAAGAGATTTTTGACAAGGACTTGAACACTTGGGAATTTACCAAGGAGCTCAAGAGATTTTTGACAAGGACTTGAACACTTGGGAATTTACCAAGGAGTTCAAGGGATTTTTGATAAAGAGATTTGACAAGAGATCAAGACCATTTTGAAAAGATAGGATAAACTATTGCTTTCTGCAAATGAGCCTAAAACCCTACTTAGCCAAATATGCATGTAATGATAGGATCCACTTATATTCAACTTAGTAGTGAAACTTGCCAATACAATTCAAATGTATTGACCCTTGTGGCTGTAAATTGTAATGTTGCAGGTTTGATTGATTTTAGAGAAGATTGAATGATTAGGATTACAAAGTCTACAACCAACATGTTTGCCTGTGGCACATTGAAGATGAAGGACCCCATGCTTATAGATATTCCGCTGCAATGTAATGTGATAGCCAAATGAGCTATGTAAGATGTAATAAAATTATGTTATTCCTGGTTATAGAGTTGTATTATGACCTTTGTTTCCTGATATTACATCTTAACTGTGGATGCTAGCTAATGATCCAGGGACTAGCATTGTAACCACAGGGGACTCTACCTTATTTAAAGGTTGGGACCCTTACAGATGGTATCAGAGCATTGTGTTGCCTGTAGGATTTGTAAACCTAGGATTGGACAAAAACCCTTAGAAAAATAGGAGTTGTATTTGTTCCAAAACTTATTTACAAACAATCTTGTAAACCCTTTCCTCATCCATTTTGGTTTTTGTATTCTACATATCTTCTATTTCAACTTGATGGAAAAACCTACCCCATGGCCAAAGACTACACCATGTGCAAAGGACTTCTTCAACTCTAATGACTTCAACTCCATCAACTCTAATGACTTCAACTCCATCAACTCTAATGACTTCAACTTCTTCAACTCTAATGACTACAACATCTTCAGCATGTTCACCAAGGACCTCAACCTTGGATACCACTAAGGACTACAAGAGAGACAAGGAAATCTTGCTCAATATATGGAGACTAAGGGAATGCAAAAATTAGAAAGAGATAATTTCACTAGAAGTTATTATAACCAAGAGTTTTTCTCAAGGAAACCATGATCTCATGCAAGAAGAATCAACCAAGAAGGATGGAAATATCACAAGTAAACCCTATAGATGGACTACCATATTTTATTTAAGTCAACCACACCAACTTATGTGGTGTAACAAAAATATTTTGTTGCCTAAGTATGTGCTTGAACTTTGTTGTTTGAGTGAAAAGTTGTTTGTGAATGCTTGCACATTGCTTGAGTGAATTGTGATGTGTGTGATTAGAATTGATTACTTAGAAATATTTTGTCTATTCTAATCCCCATTCAACCCAAACAGATGACTACTCCAAGAGACTCCAACATGAAGGTTGATGACACGAACACCAACCAAGAGGACAGCATGAAAGAACTCATAGCAACCCAACACCAATTGAACCAAATGACAGCTCAATTCATAGCCAACACTAGTGGGGAAGATCCAACACTGCAAGGATTTTTGGAAACTCAAGACCAATTGATGCTTAAGGTGACTAATCAAATGATCAACATGGAAAACAACTATTCCAAAAGAGTTTGTGACAACAAGGATGACAGAAATTTTATTCTAGATGGAGCCCCAGCCTGCATTATTTGTGGAGACAAGGATCATACTTCCAAGGAGCATGGAGATTAATGCCCCAACTGTGAAGAGAAACATCCTGTTGGCCAATGTCCCACCTCTCAAGCTACTTGCTACCTATGTGAAGGAAACAACCATGTCCCTATCCAATTCCCCATCTATTCCATTGTTGAACAAAGGAAACAAGGTGGAGTGCAACAAATGATTGCAAACTATCCAGAAGGATCCAAGTCTACCAAGAAGGTTGATGACAAAGGAAAAGGTCCACTTATACCTCCAAGCAAAACAACCCAATTCAAAGGACCAAAGAAAGGCCATATGAATTATCCAAAGAGCAATAGAAGGTCCAAGAAACATGTAGACATTCCTACCTACTAGATAACATATGAACAACATGAACTGGATGCACTCCTAGCTTTGGAAAAACCCAAAAAGCAAAAGAAGGACAAAAGCCATGTGCAATGTCATAATTGTAAAGAAATGGGACACTATTCCAGTGAATGCCCAGAGAACCAGAAGTATAAGGAAATTGGCCAAGTGATGTGCAACAACTGCAAAGAGCTAGGCCATTATGCAGCAACTTGTCCACAAGAGACACGTAAAGAACTCAAAGATATCAACTGTTTCAATTGCAAAGAACCAGGACATTATGCAAGAAATTGTCTAGAAAAGATGAAGAACAAGTTAAACAAGCCTATGAAGGATCTCAACCTTGGCCCATGAGTCAAGTGTGGAAACAAAGGACACTAAGCAGATGTTTTCCCAGAGAAGTTTCCCTAGGATCCCAAGAAGGCCAACATGTAATTTAGTTTGAAATTTTTTAAGCGTGGTAGTACCCTAGATGTTTTGAGCCTACTTGTAACCCTAGCTTTCCCAAATCTCGGGACGAGATTTATTTTAAGGGTGGTAGCCTGTCACATCCCAAGATTTTCCAAATCTTGTAATGTGAAAAATAAATGAATAAAATAAAACTTTGTTGATTTTCAGGGTGAGAAGAAACTTTTTGAATTCCAATGGGAACCTTCAAACCTATTTTGATCAAGATAAATCCTAAAGGGATTTAAAAAGATAAACATTTAATAAAGGAAAATAAAAATATTTGGAATTACTATTTTGGATCTTTTAATAAAAGGATTTGTTTTCAAAAGAAAAGGATAGAAATAAAATAAGTAGTATTATTTTAAAGAGCCAAATTAAAACTTAGCCAAGCCTTTAAAATAAAATATTTCTATTTAATAAAAATAGTGAAGGTTTATTTAAATAAAATAATAAGGATTTAATATCCAAGTTTATTAAAAATAAAGGTTTTACTATTTTTAATCAAACATCAAAACTTATTTATTTATTTTGAATAAGTTTTCCAAGTGTTCTTTATTTTCAAATAAAACCTACTGATTTGGTTTTGATAATAATTTAGATTTCAAAATGGAGTTTTGAATAAATCAAATCCTATTTTTGAGTTAATAACCAAGGTCTATTTGTTTAATTAATAATGGACCCTAAAATAAAATTTTTATTTTTATTTTTGAGACTTTGGTTTATGTTGTTAAAACAGAACCAAATTCAATTGCATTGTTTGGTGAAAGTTTGATTTGATTTGAATGTTTGAATGTTGTTTGAAATTCAAAACAGAAAACAGAATTAGAAAAGAATAAAACATTCAGAAAGAAAAAAATGAAAACGGACCTGACCCAACTGAGCCTGGCCCAACTTAAGCCTAGTTAGCCCACTCCCTCTATCCACGAAGAAAACGTTTCGCACCTGTCAACTTAACCGCAGAGTGACTGACCGGTGGCCCCTCCTTCCCTCTCACTTTCTCGCTAACAGCAAGAACCCACAACGCTGTTCATCGTCTTCAACCGCGCTGATTCCTCCTCGCCGTTTCCTGTCTTTACTCCGGCGATCAATTCGCGCTGTTAACGGCCATTACACCCCCTGCGACCACGTCCTTTTAATCGCCTGCGCCTTCTCCTCCTTTCCCCTCAAACACCGCAGCACGAGAGCCCCTAGGCTGCCTCAATTCGAGCTCGCAACACCTCTGCTCAGACCACCGTCCCCAGCAAATTCCGGCGAGCCCAGCCACCACCTTGCCTCCCCGACCAAGATCACACATTCCCCAGCCTCTGGCGCTGCTGCCTGTACCTTCCGTTCAACCGCGGGCGCCCTAGAACCTCGGCTTCGACGACCTCTGAGCGCCGCCGCGTCTGCCTCTCTCTCTGGCGACGTCCCCTGGTAAGCACAGACCGCCCACGCCTTCTCATTCACGCTCCCACACTCGCCACATCCTCCTACATCTGACCATGCTCTTATCTTGCCTTAGGGCGATCTGCAGAGCCGCCCGACGCCGTTCCCCACTCCGGCGAGCAATCCTGCTAGAACCAGAGCACCCCTCGCCAGACCAACACCGCCTCGAGCTTCACCGTGACCACCTGAACCCGGTGAGCACCTTCCCTTCCCTCCTTGCTTCCTAGAACCGCCGCTAGCGCCACCGCCTGACCGTCGCCGCCGTTTGCCGCCGCGCAGCGCCGCCCATCGTTGACCAAGCAGTAGCGTCTGTAGGATCTAGATCGGACGAATGCGATAGATCACTTAAACGCCGAAGGGGTACGCGACCAGAGCCGTGCGATCTGTTTAGATCCAACGCCCCGCAGAGCACGATCTGACCGAAGCGGTACCAACCAGTAACATCGCGACGCGTGGCCAGTTTCGATTTAAAAACAGATTTGAACCAGATTTGTTTACAGATTTGAAACCCTTGTAACTTTTGATCCACACGTCCAAAAATTACAAACTTTATATCAATGGAATCAGTGGAACAAGACCTAGCCAACCATGCAATTTTTTTTAGTAAAAAGCCTCTGGTAAAATGTTTGTTTTTGCAGAAACATTTGTATGCTTGTTTAGATTAGAAAAATTATTCCAAAATGTTTTCAAGGATAAAATCTTTGCAAATTGGTTTGTGGTGAACTTACTGACCCTAGGAACCAACCCATGGTTTTGAAAATGGATTTGGTGAAGTTTAGGATGGATTAATTAATTTAGCCCATTTCTAGCCAAATAAAAATAATGGTTTTGTTATGAAAATGTTTTTAGGAGTAAAAACTTTGGGAAAATGATTTGAATCAAACCTATTGACCCTAAACACCAAGTTTTGAGAATTATAAACTTATTTGGTGAAAGACATAAAGTTTTTGATTTGATAAAAACATTTTCCACCACATAAAATGATGAATGGATTTAAAAATGGTTTATGAATAAAACCCTTTTGCAAATGACTTTGCCACTTTAGAAAATGACCACCTTGAACCTTACAAAGTTTAGAAGACTAGTGGAGACCACATTTGCAAATAAAACTATCTTTTGCATGCTTGCATGCATGACTTAGTTCCTATTGTTTTATGTGTGTTTGATTGTTTGAATATTTGTTGGAATGCTAGTTGATTTTGTGATTGCTTGATTGATTTGTAGTGAAGTTAGAAAAGTGTGAAACTAGCAAGATCAAGAAGTGAACCACCATTCCCTACCAAAAAGGCAAGTTACACTATCATCTAAAGTCCTACTATTTTTCATTATACTTAGTGGATTTTGAAACATGCATGAAAAGAATTTCTATACTATATGCTATGCTAAATCCTAATAGGATACCCTATACATTCCTTGGTGAAAACAATGTAGTTGTTACATGCTTAGCCATGCTATATTTTGAAAAGAGATACATGTTGAGATTTTATGAAGTTGAGAAAAGGACTTGTGTTTTATATAATAAAACAAGGACTCAATGAACCACCTGGGTGGACAAGGATACTTTGAGTTTTGGAGAAGGTGGCAACAAAAGGAACCATGTCTATGGCAATCTCTTTGTGTTGTGCTCCAAAAGAAAACCACCAGGAAACTTAGAGATTGAACATGTTTCTCCAATTGTGGCTTTCGTGTACAACCACATGCTACTTATGGCTCTGGCTTGGTCAACTATATTGGGAAGACCCATGCATTGTCTTCAGGTTACTGAAAATGAGGACCTGGAATCCTACATGGGTACTGAAGACAAGCTAGCAATGGTGTATGGGAGGACCCTCTGGAAAGACTTCGTCACATTCTCAATCTGCCAGTACTCCATCTTGGTGAGTACCAATCCAGTGGCCACTGGTGGCAACAAGATGAGATTGTGACATGTGGGTAAAGTGTACTACTTCTACAGAAGATAATAAAATATAAGTACTTAGCCGTGTCCCCGGTTATGGACAATACTGAGCAACTAAAGCTTGAAGCTATGGGAAATCTCGACATTCCAATTTCTAAAAGAAAAACTTTTAAGTGACAACAAAAGACTTGATGCACTTGGGGGTACCAAGGAGCTCAAGATATTTTGATAAAACTTGATGCACTTGGGGGTACCAAGGAGCTCAAGAGATTTTGATAAAACTTGATGCACTTGGGGGTACCAAGGAGCTCAAGAGATTTTTGACAAGGACTTGAACACTTGGGAATTTACCAAGGAGCTCAAGAGATTTTTGACAAGGACTTGAACACTTGGGAATTTACCAAGGAGTTCAAGGGATTTTTGATAAAGAGATTTGACAAGAGATCAAGACCATTTTGAAAAGATAGGATAAACTATTGCTTTCTGCAAATGAGCCTAAAACCCTACTTAGCCAAATATGCATGTAATGATAGGATCCACTTATATTCAACTTAGTAGTGAAACTTGCCAATACAATTCAAATGTATTGACCCTTGTGGCTGTAAATTGTAATGTTGCAGGTTTTATTGATTTTAGAGAAGATTGAATGATTAGGATTACAAAGTCTACAACCAACATGTTTGCCTGTGGCACCTTGAAGATGAAGGACCCCATGCTTATAGATATTCCGCTGCAATGTAATGTGATAGCCAAATGAGCTATGTAAGATGTAATAAAATTATGTTATTCCTAGTTATAGAGTTGTATTATGACCTTTGTTTCCTGATATTACATCTTAACTGTGGATGCTAGCTAATGATCCAGGGACTAGCATTGTAACCACAATGGACTCTACCTTATTTAAAGGTTGGGACCCTTACAGTATGTATCCTATAAGACACTACCAATTTTCAGGGAAAAATGGTTTGGGGTTCCCCATGGGGTACCTAGGATGGATGCATGCCTGGGTCCAAGATTGCACCGACCTTCGCGTTGCCGCGGCCGCGGGCGTGTTTCGCCTTTTTTGGGGCAGCACCAAACAAAGTCTAAAAATATAAAAAAATGTGAAAACAGCTCCTGGAGCCCTTGCATGTGACCCACTACCCTCATAAAATCATAAGAAAGGCATACCAAGTCCTTTGGCACCCAAGGCAACACCAGGATGTCTATCGAGTATGAGTTAACATGGCTTCCAACCCTAGATTCCCCCTCGCTGCCCAGAACATAGAACCGCTCCATGGATTGAGCCAAAACCCAGCCTATCTCCCCCTCGGCATCACAAGCGACTTCTCCAACTAGAGATTTCATGGTCATTTGGAGAAATCTTGACTTTCCATTTGCTAAACCCGAAAAACCGGTGTTTTCCGAAAGGAGGTGCAAGATTAGGGCTCACCTAGGGGCTGATGCGGCTCAGATCACTGTAGATCTTTGTTGGGAAACCCCAAGAGGAAGGTATGATGAGCACAACAGTAAGTCTTCCCTCAGTATGAAACCAAAGGTTATAGAATCATTAGGAGGAAGGAAACGACCCCAAGGTGTTGCTAACAACTTGGAACCTACACAACACAAACTCAAGACTTTGCCCCAACGAACAGTGAGGTTGTCAATCTCCCCAGTTTGCTGAAAACAAAGGATTAAATGTATGGTGTGGAAGGTAATGATTGCTTGCAGAAAGTAAATAGTAACAATGGATGATGTATCAATGGTAAATATTGGACCGAGGTCCAAAGTTCACTAGAGGTGTTCTCCTTAAGATAAATAACATAACATGCTGGGTAAACAAATTACAGCGGGGCAATTGACAGGACTGAGCAAGGCATAACAAAGTAATATTAGACATTCATGATCCTATGAGTTTTGATTGGGCATTACAATAATATACATATAGACCGCCATCCAACTGCATCTATGACTAGTAATCCGCCTTCAGGTTATCATCTGAACCCCCTCCAGTATTAAGTTGCAAGAAACGGATAACTGCTTTAAGCAATGTGTGTAAAGTAAACAATACAATTGTTTCATGAACTAAAGATTGTTGTTTTCTCCCTAGTAGCAACAACACATCTACAACCTTAGAGATTTCTGTCACTTCCCCAGATTCAATAGAGGCATGAACCTACTATCGAGCATAAATACTCCCTCTTGGAGTCACTAGCATCTACTTGGCCAAGATAGCTACTAGAAACGGAGAGCATGCAAGACCTCAAACAACACAGACATGGTAGAATCAAAAAGATAGAATCATTAATCAATCTGACATAGTAATCTCAATATCCATCGGATCCCTGCGAACACAACATGCATGATTACAAATAGATGATCTTGATCATGAATGGAGCTCACAAGATCTAAACATGGTAGCACAAAGGAGGAGAAACAACCATCTAGCTACTGTATTGACCCATAGTCCAAGGTGGAACTACTCACTCATCATACCGGAGGCTGGCATGGTGATGAAGAAGGCCTCCGGGATGATCTCTCCCCTCGGGCAGGGTGCCGGGAAGAGTTTTAGATCCCCCCGATCTAGGGACGATGGTGGCGGCGGCTAGGGACTGTTTGATGGAGATCTGATCGGGTACTTAGGGTTTTGGCATCGGGGGCTTCTTTTATGCAAAGGGGGAGACCGAGGGGGTGCCCGAGCTGGCCGCACCCCCAATCATGGCCTGGCCTAGCCCGCGTGGCCTGGGGGTGTGGGCCCCTCGTGGCCCTCCTCCGTCTCATCTTCTGGATCTGTGTTCTCCTCGGTGAAATATTGACTTTGGCTTTCGTCCCGTCCAATTCCCTGAATATTTATTTTCTTCTTTTCTGGAACCAAAAACAACAGAAAACAGGCAACTGGCACTGTGGCATCTTGTTAATAGGTTAGTCCCAGAAAACGTATAAAAATACCTCAAAGTGTAGACAAAGCAAAGCAAAGTGGATACTAAACAAGCATGGAACATCAAAAATTATAGATACGTTTACAACGTATCAAGCATCCCCGAGCTTAATTCCTGCTCGTCCTTGAGTAGGTAAGTGATAAAAAGAATAATTTTGACATGTACCATCACAATCAAGATCAAACCATTTGCAAGCATTGAAAGCTGGGATCAAAGTACTCTAAACATGATCATGAAAGATGAAGTTCTAACAATAAGACATAGGAACTATGCTGCAACATGAAAGGATACAAACAAAGATTCATGAATAACAATCCATTGAAATACGTTTGTTTGTTTCACATATAGAAAACATAGCATAGTGGCATTCAGCTTGTCCCTCATGGAGTAGCAAAACATAAATGCATAGGACACCTTCAAAGTTCATAAGGGTGACTAGATACAAATAGTTCAAGAACAAGCAGTATCAACAGTATGAATCAATCAATAAGTTTTGGGACAATGCACATAGAACTAAGAATGACAACTATGATCTCTTAATTGGTGCCTAAGGATTGAAGGTGGAGACTCAATGTAAAAGTGGAAGAAAGGCCCTTCATAAAGGGAAGAAGGGATTTCAAGTTTCATAAAGAGCTTCCAAAAATTATGGTACTTGTTAGATTTCAGCTCTCATTGCCCCTATCATAAGCATCTTGAAGTGATTAAGGTTAAAGTGAACAAAATATGGCATATATGCTTGAAAAAGTATAAGTTAGCAATCTCATGTCCCTTGAGTATGAGGGCCGCTCCTCATGCTACTCAACTTTAGTTACCGGTAAATTCTTTTCATAGTATCTAAATGTGTATCATAGAGAACCGCTAATGGGGTACCCCTTGCCCAATGATACAGGAGTTATCCCATATCAAAATGACAAGGCAAGCAGACAATGAGCATCTCAGCAATATTCTTATTTACCATGGGAAATGGTGATTTTTTTCTCTCTTTCCTCTTTTATCATATCTTTTTTTCTTTTTCTCAATCTCTTTTTTCTATCTCTCTTTTTGTATAAGAAGAATGCTTCATAGATTGTTCACTATGATGATGCTGCAAGTTTCCACCATGATTAGGCATGGCTTAGGCTAGCGGCCCAGGCGTTTCTCTAACACACATACATAACTCCATGGACTTACAAGCTCCCCTTTTATTTCTCACCGACGACATCCATAAACAAAAGAGCATGACATCAACTGGGTAGATATTTATAGGTGTTGAAAGCGTTCCCCATGACAGCACGGTTCTGCTAATTCCCAACTTATGAGTGAAAGCATATACAACATAGATGACACAATGGTTCAAGTTTATTAGGGGCAAGAAAAATAAAGTGTGCCATCAAGTTTGTGAGAGCTTTAATCACTAACTTTCACATAACAAGTTTAATTTGGAAGATAGATAAAACAAGAATATACTTGGAATGGTGTAACACACCATGCATAGGAATTTATAGTGGACACTTTGGAATAACTTGGTTTCTTGGGAGTTGGGTGCATGAGTAGAGCTTACTCAATACAACTAGAGGCTAGCAAAATACTGGGAGCGACCAACTAAGAGAGCAATAATGGCCATAATCATGCAGAGCGATAAAACATTACTAATCAAAGCATAGAGTGGTACCACAAGTCAAAAACTAAATGATCATAGAGGCTAAGGTGACTGGTTCATAGTCATAACATGGTGTGAGCATGTGCCAAGTCAACCCAAACAAAGCATCAAAGGAGAATACCATAATACTATGCTTTTGTATGCTAAAACAACGCATGATTCTATCAAGGCACATTAAGCAATCCTAAATGTTTGGAACAAGTCATGCTACAACAATAATCACTAAGCATAAGGTCAAAACAACATCTAGCATGACATGATAAAGTCTAAGTCACAGTCAAAGCAAGCTCCTTCTTGTACTACTAAAGCAAGAACGTCCTACTCCTTTCCAACACCAATCAACTTATTTGAAAACAACACAGCGAAAGCGGGGGTCCAACTACTTTATTCAATCAAAATAAGCAAACGAAAACCAAAAAGGAAAACTAAGACGCTCCAAGAACAACACAACTATGCATGAAACAACAAAAACCGAAGACCTGAGATTTTTATTGATGAAAAAGGGGATGCCTTGGGCATCCCCAAGATTTAACGCTTGTACCTCTTGAATATTTCTCGGGGTGACATGGAGTGGCATCCCCAAGCTTGAGTTTTGTCCATTCTTCATCTCATTACATCATTCTTCCCTTACACCTGAAAATTTTCCTTCATACAAAACTTCACACAATCTTCATTAGCAACATTAGTGCATTCAAAAGATAATAGACCTTTGGGTTTAGTTTAAAAACAGCTAAACTTTCATTAAAAACACAAGCTACTATAGCAATTCCTTCAAAAATCTCAATTTCCCAAAGAGAACCCAAAAAGAAATCAATAAAGAGGCATATGCAAATAATGGCAGAAATCTGTCAAAACAGACCAGCAGGTGAAAAACGATTTTTTAGAAGACCTTATGTTGCTCAAATAAAAACTTTTTTCACTAAAGAAAGTTATCTAACAACTTGGGGGATTTATTCAGAAAATTACAGCTCAAACAGACTTACAGATATTTTTTACGAATTTTTACAGTGGAGCACAAAAATATGTTTTGGGATAGCACTTCCCCAAATCTTACTTCCCTCTCATTTGAGTTTATTCTTGGCACAAAAATCAAATAAAAAATATAAGGGGAGGTTATTACATAAGTAGTAACTTCCAAGACTCAATTAAATTATTGGGTTATCTCCTAAGAAGTACTTTCTTTAACGCCTTTAAGTTAGGCACAAGAAGCAAGAATCAAGTGTTTTCAATTGAAGAAGCATTAACATCAAATTTTGCTTTAAAAGGAGAAGCAAAAGGTAACTTCTCTTTCCACATAGGGAAGTGTTCAATACCTTTCTTGAATGGAAATTGATATTTAATGGTGCATTCTTTCATATCAATGATGGCAACAACAGTTCTAAGAAAAGGTCTTCCCAAAGTAATAGGACAAGAAGCATTGTATTCAACATGCAAAACATAGAAATCAATAGGGAAATAGGCATTGTTAACCATAATAAGAACATAATTAACACTCCCCATGAGTTTCTTCTTAGCATTATCATCAAGTGGGACATCCAAATAACATTCTTCCAAAGGTGGCAAATCAAGCATTTGATAAATCTATATAGGCATAATAGAGACACTAGAACCAAGGTCACATGAAGCTTTGAGATCAAAGTCATTCACTTGCATATTAATGATGGGTTCACAACTATCTTCTACTTTCCTAGGAAGAGAAGCTTTGTGTTTCAATTTTTCTTCCTTAATTTTAATGAGAGCGTCTGTAATGTGTTTGGTGAAAGCCATATTCATATCACTAGCATTATGAATTCTAGCAAGTTTTTGTAGGAACATAATCACTTCAGAGACATTGCAACCATCAAGATCAAAATAAAACTTAGCATCACAGGTAGTAGACTTATTGAGTGTAGGAATTGCTGTAGGAGGAATAGGGACTTCTTGTGGTTTGCTAGCATCCATGTTGGTGGTGGTAATAGTACAAACACTATTGTTTCTAGCAATTTGAGCTTCTCTTTCCCACTTAGCATGTAGTTTAGCTAACAGTCTAACATTTTCATCAATAGTAACTTGTATGGCATGAGTAGCAGCAAAGGTACTTTCCAAAGTTTCATGTTTAGCAGCCATTTTATCAATCAAAGAGGACTATGCTTCAGACAAAGATGCAATATTTTTCTCATCATTCAAAATTTTGGACTGTAAACTAGGAATTTACCTATTAAATTCTCAAGTTGATGACTAATATTTTTGAAGATAGCAGATTGTTCTTCCATAGTTTTAGTGAATATTCTATTATGCTCATATTGCATTTGCATGAAGTTTTTGTGGATCTTTCAACTTCTAGAATCCTATATTCACTAGGCATTCCAGATCTACCATGATAAGTATTGCCATTATTAGGAGGATAAGGCCTATAGTTATTACCATAAGCATTATTACCAAAATTATTATTTCTAATGAAGTTCACATCAACTTGCTCTTGTTGAGCAACCAAATAGGCTAGGGGAACATTATTTGGATCAATATGAGCTTTCCCATTAACAAGCATAGCCATGATAACATCAATTTTATCACTCAAGGAGGAGGTTTCTTCAACGGAATTTACCTTCTTACCATGTGGAGCTCTCTCAGTGTGCCATTCAGAATAGTTAACCATCATATTATCAAGGAGCTTTGTTGCAGCACCCAAAGTAATGGTTATAAAGGTACTTCTAGAAGCAGAATCCAACAGATTTCTTGAAGAGAAGTTTAACCCTGCATAAAAAATCTGGATAATCATCCAAGCAGTCAATCCATGAGTGGGACAATTCTTTACCAAAGATTTCATCCTTTCCCAAGATTGAGCAACATGTTCATTATCAAGTTGTTTAAATTTCATTATTTCACTTCTCATAGATATAATCTTGGCAGGAGGATATTATTTTCCAATAAAAGAATCTTTGCACTTAATCCAAGAATCAATACTATTTCTAGGCAAGGATAACAACCATTCTTTAGCTTTTCCTCTCAAGGAGAAAGGAAACAATTTGAGCTTAATAATATCTCCATATACATCCTTATATTTTTGAATCTCACAAAGTTCAACAAATTTATTGAGGTGGGCAGTAGGATCATCAGAACTATCACCAGAAAATTTCTCTTTCATCACAAGATTCAACAAAGCAGGCTTAATTTCATAAAAGGTAGCATCAGGAGTAGGTGGAGCAATAGGTGTACTGAGGAAATCATTGTTGTTTGTGCTACTGAAGTCACACAACTTGGTGTTCGCAGCAGAATTCATTTTTGCAAAGGTGGAGCAAGCCAACAACAACATCAACTAGAGTAGGAACTCATTTTTGTGTGTTTTTTATAAGAAAAAGCAAACCAAACAAAACTATTTTTCTTGTAATTTTTGATAAAAAGAAGCAAACAAAACAAGGAAAAAGAAACTAAGCAAAACAAAAATAAAGTAAAGAGAAAGGTTGTGAAGGACTCCCCTTATGAATCCGTCCTTAGCCTCCCCGGCAACGGCGCCAGGAAACGTCTTGATGCAGCTCAGATCACTATAGAGCTTCGTTGGGAAACCCCAAGAGGAAGGTATGATGAGCACAACAGTAAGTCTTCCATCAGTATGAAACCATAGTTATTGAATCAGTAGGAGAAGGAAATGACCCTAAGGTGTTGCTAACAACTTCGAACCTACACAACACAAACTCAAGACTTTGCCCCAATGAATAGTGAGGTTGTCAATCTCACCGGTTTGCTGAAAACAAATATTAAATGTATGGTGTGGAAGGTAATGATTGCTTGTAGAAAGTAAACAATAACGATGCATGATGTATAAATGGTAAAGATTGGACCGGGATCCACAATTCACTAAAGGTGTTCTCCTTAAGATAAATAACATAACATGCTGGGTAAACAAATTATAGCGGGGCAATTGACAGGACTGGGAAAGGCATAACAATGCAATACTAGACATTCATGATCCTATGAGATTTGATTGGGAATTACAACAATATATATAGACCTCCATCCAACTGCATCTATGACTAGTAATCCACCTTCAGGTTATCATCCGAACCCCCTCCAGTATTAAGCTGCAAGCAACGGATAACTGCTTTAAGCAATGTGTGTAAAGTAAACAATACAATTGTTCCATGAACAAAAGATTGTTGTTTTCTCCCTAGTAGCAACAACACATCTACAACCTTAGAGATTTCTGTCACTTGCATGAACCTACTATCGAGCATAAATACTCCCTCTTGGAGTCACTAGCATCTACTTGGCCAAGATAGCTACTAGAAACGGAGAGCATGCAAGACCTCAAACAACAAGGAGATGATAGAATCAACAAGATAGAATCATTAATCAATCTGACATAGTAATCTCAATATCCATTAGATCCCCACAAACACAACATGCATGATTACAAATAGATGATCTTGGTCATGCACGGAGCTCACAAGATCTAAACATGGTAGCACAAAGGAGGAGAAACAACCATCTAGCTACTGTATGGACCCATAGTCCAAGGTGGAACTACTCACGCATCATACCGGAGGCTGGCATGGTGATGAAGAAGGCCTCCAGGATGATCTTTCCCCTCCGACAGGGTACCGGGAAGAGCTTCAGATCCCCTCGATCAAGGGACGATGGTGGCGGCGGCTACTGACTGTTTCGTGGAGATTTGATCGGGTACTTAGGGTTTTGGCATTGGGGGCTTCTTATAGGCGAAGAGGGAGACCGAGGGGGTGCCCGAGGTGGCCGCACCCCCCAGGAACGCCCTGGCCTGGCCCGCATGGCCAGGGGGTGTGGGCCCTCGTGGCCCTCCTCCGTCTCGTCTTCTGGCTCCATGTTAGCCTCGGTGAAATATTGACTTTGGCTTTCGTCCCGTCCAATTCCAAGAATATTTATTTTCTGGCTTTTCTGGAACCAAAAATAGCATAAAACAGGCAACTGGCACTATCACATCTTGTTAATAGGTTAGTCCTAGAAAACGTAAAAAAATACCTCAAAGTGTAGAAAAAGCAAAGCAAAGTGGATACTAATCAAGCATGGAACATCAAAAATTATAGATGCGTTTAGGACGTACCAAGTATCCCCAAGATTAACTCCAGCTCGTCCTCGAGTAGGTAAGTGATAAAAAGACTAATTTTTAAGGTGACATGCACAATCACAAAATGAATGGTTTGGGGTGCCCCACGGGGTACCTAGGCTAGATGCATGCCTGGGTCCAAGATTGCACCGACCGTCGCGTTGCTGCGGCACCCGATGGGTTTCACCGATTTTTTGGGCAGCACCAAAAAAATCTATAAAAATTAAAAAAAATGTGAAAACAGCTCCTAGAGCCCTTGCATGTGACCCACTGCACTCATAAAATCATAAGAAAGGCATACCAGGTCTTTTGCCACCCAAGGCACCACCAGGATGTCTATCGAGTGTGAGTTAACATGGCTTCCAATCCTAGATTCCCCATCCTCGCTTCCCAGAACATGGAACCGCTCCATTGATTGAGCCAAAACCCGACACCTAGCTCCCCCTCGGCATCGTAAGCGACTTCTCCAACTAGAGATTTTGTGGTCATTTGAAGAAATCTTGACTTTCCATTTTCTGAATCCGAAAAACCGGTATTTCCCCAAAGGTGGTGCAAGATTAGGGCGCGCCCAGGGTCCCGAGGCAATTTCCACGCATGCTACACCATGGTGCACGGCCATTCCCTGGAGGTGGGTATTTATCTCGAGGTGCAACCATATATTGTATTTTTTGTGTTACGGCCCGGTAAATGTGGTTTCTAACTATATGTACCCAATAAGACACTCTCAATTTTTAGGGAAAATGGTTTGGCGTGCCCCATAGGGTACCTAGGATGGATGCATGCCTGGGTCCAAGATTGCACCGACCGTTGCGTTGCCGCGGATGCCGGCGAGTTTCGCCGTTTTTTGCGCAGCACCAAACAAAATCTAAAAAAATTAAAAATGTGATAACAGCTACTAGAGCCCTTGCATGTGACCCACTGCCCACATAAAATCATAAGAAAGGCTTACCAGGTCCTTTGACACCCAAGGCATCACCAAGATGTCTATCGAGTGTGAGTTAACATGACTTCCAATCCTAGATCCCCTCCTCGCTGCCCAAAACCTGGAACCGCTCCATGGATTGAGCCAAATCCCGGCCCCTAGCTCCCTCTCGGCATCGCAAGTGACTTCTCCAACTAGAGATTTCATGGTCATTTGGAGAAATCTTGACTTTCCATTTTCTAAACCCGAAAAAACGGTGTTTTCCCAAAGAAGGTATAAGATTAGGGTGCGCCTAGGGGCCCAAGGCAATTTCCACGGATGCTACACCATGGTGCACGGACATTCGCGGGAGGTGGGTATTTATCTCTTAGTGCAAGCATATACTGTATTTTTTTATTTACGACCCAGTAAATGTGGTTTCTAACTATATGTAACCTATAAGACACTCTCAATTTACAGGAAAAAATGGTTTGGGGTGCCCCAAGGGGTACCTAGGATGGACGCATGGCTGGGTCCAAGATTACACCGACCTCGTGTTGCCGCGGCCGCCGGCGGGTTTTGCCGTTTTTTAGGCAGCACCAAACAAAATCTAAAAAAAATAAAAAAATGTGAAAACATCTCCTGGAGCCCTTGCATGTGACCAACTGCCCTCATAAAATCATAAGCAAGGCATACGAGGTCCTTTGGCACCCAAGGCACCACCAAGATGTCTATCGAGTATGATTTAACATGTCTTTTGTAACACCCTCAGAATCGGCCCTATGCAAGTTTCAGCGCTTCCCGCCAAACCCGCATAGAAACGATTCAAAGGTGCCCACCAGGCACTTGCGTGCGGGTGGAAAACGAAGTAATATCATTACACAATAGTCCTCGATGGAACCCACAAAACACATATATACAACAGCGACTCAAAGAGTCAAGAATACAGATTTACAGTACAAAGATCCAAATCACCTTGAAAACAATACAGTGTCCGAGTACGGACAAGATGCAAATTGAGCTAAGAGCCCTGAAGGATAACCAATGGCGTCCATAACCCTGCCTCGGCCAGGCCGGAAGGTTAACCCTACTAACGACGTCGATCTCAAAACCTGCTAAAAACAAAAGGGGTGCCGACAAAGGGCAAAGGAAAAAGAGAGTGGTCAGTACTGAGGCCAGTACACGGCGAGACTAGAATTCGGCGGTCCTCGCCTACATAGGTATGGTGGACTGAAGCGGCAGCGCGGCATGCAGTAAACAACCTATAGAGACTCGATACAACTAGCGGCTATCAGAGAGGGGTAAGAAAGACCTATTCGGAACCAACCTGATACTACCACCAAACATACCCATCCTGGTATTTCCCCCTCGAGACCAAACGAGGAAGTCAACCGAGGAACTCACACCGTTGGCAGTTTTATTTATTCAGTTATCGTTGCAGCAATTACTAGTCAGGTATAGATAGTCATCCTGATATAATAAGCAGTGGGTACTTTTAGTTAACCATTCCATTGTAGTTGCAACACTTACTAGTCAGATACAATTAGCATGAGATATCCCAAACCCAGCAGTTGTTGGTACTTTTATTTAGCCATTCCGTTGTAGTGAAGTTGATTACTAGTCATATCGGATACAACTCAAATTATAACAGTAAACTTTAGTTATAGTTGTCTATGATCGAGAACTATGCTCCAAGTCGTCCATAACCACGGACACGGCTTCTCGAAAAGATTTAACCCTGCAGGGGTGCACCAAAGTTTCCACACGCACCTACACCCTTATTGTCAGATCAGGTAGGTACAAGATCACAAAACATACACCCAACGGTATGTCGACGGGGTTTCGGACACGGCGTTTCCTAGACCCAAAGCAAGCATGGGGGGCCACCCCACTAAGATACCTGTAACGAAGTCGGCCGGTCTCCGAGACGGACCCAGGGTTTGTGTCGACGGCTGTAAACGACTGGGAACCCGAAAGTGTGACTGGGCTTGTCGATACAGCGAAAACGTATCACGGGGTTCCTAAACAGTACAGACGCTCCACGCGCAATCGTAAATAAAGCAGTAAAGCATGGCATAAGTACAGGATAGTAATAAAGCCCCAAACTACTTTGTGGCCCCCAGTACAGTACTTGAAATCAGGTACTAAATCGATGGGGGTGCCCACACACCCCACCTGTGGTTAGCGCGCTCGATCTCGGAACAGGTGTCAAGAACTCGGGGTCCTACGGGACACCAGTGAACGGTTAAAATCCAAATATTGTCTATTACCCACCGGTGCCTCTGCATTTACCTACTTTCAATTTTAGTTATTAAACAATAATTAAAGCCATGATCATCTCCAACATAAAGCATATGGCAGCCTTCCAACAGCTGTGGTACTGGACGACACGCAACAGCACTTGAGCAAGCGACTACGACGCGCAAGTCCAACTATCTACCAAACAACAGGTAATAGGATGTGTCCAAGGCAATATAAGGCTGCAAGGGATATCACGGGCATGAAAACTAGAGCATCGCAACACAGATAACAATGTGTCAACAGGAGGGAATAAATACTATAAAAGTAAGATAGGTAGAAAGGGGGAGATGCTCGCCTGTAGAACATTGCCGAAGTTTCATAACTGAGGAACTTGTCGAAGCTCACAACATCTCATCGTCCTATCCGGGAAGAAGCAAACACTAAAAGAAACAAGCGATGCGACAATTACAACTAATGCGAAAGAATCGGCATGATCATGATATGATGCATGACATGGAAAGCTAATGATGCAAACTATGTCTAAAAGGTATTAGGGACATAGCACGATGATGATATAGCATTCGTGAGGCATTATTAATAAGAAACAATTAGTTCCCAATTTTATTTATCATGTTTTCCTTGCATAAACAGTACTGATTATAAAACTGCTCTTAATGCATGATGCAAAAGATAACATGGATATCATGGTTGGAGAGGTCTCGTCGCGCTGATCAATTTAGACATATCATTTGTTGAATTTCGATTTACGAAATTGAAGTTATAAATTTATTAAGAAAAGAGCCTTTATGGCATTTTAAATAATTTCGAACTTTTATCTACCCAAAAATTAGTTTGTATGGCATATTATTAATCCTTGCATTTTTTATCACATTTGATATATAAAACATTGTATTTTGGATTCACCAAGAGAAAGTTATGCATTTCTTCATTTTAAATATTTTCTGCCATCTGAAAGCTTTTTTTTAAGAAAGAAAAACATGTCAAAAGAAATTGGCCTATGTTGACCTATGCAGTATTTGGACTTTGGTCTAACTAGTGGTGGTATAACGTTCAAACCAGAGGTTTTGGTTTTGGTTTTGGAACAATTTGACCGTGTAGATTTTTGACTCACACGGTTGGCACACTAACGGTCTCCAAACAATTGACGAAAGCAGCTAGTTCAAGCTAAACTTTGCCAGATGATTATGAGAGACTCGCTGCTCCGTTTTGCAAATGGTTTGAAGATGCGCGTAGAGGGGACAAAGGGGAAGAGATAGCCTCGAAGAAAATCGCCGGATGTCAACTGAGTGTGAAGCTATATTGAAGGGAACAAAGGCAAAAACAATGGTGTTGGCTGACTGAGAACTGACGAACGAAAACAGTGAAATGTTGCCCACTTCACCGGATCATCTTGAGAGAAATAGGCGACCAAACCGTGCGACGTTTGATCCTACTAGAAGCTGGTTGATCCCTCTTTACGGGCATATGCTTTTAGGATCCGGAGTCGATCTATGGTGGCCGGAAAAAAAATAGGAGAACAGAGGGTACAGGTTGTTGCAGTTGTGCGTGGGGGTGTCAGCAAGTTCAGGCGTGCAGGTGTGTCCGTGTGCATGAACTGGATCAATCGATCCTGGTGGTGCAAAACGATCTAGATAGAAGGCAGGTGAATCAATCAGCTAGCTACCTGAGTTCAGATGGCACATACGTGCGGCTGGCTGGCTGGCATGTATGTGCGCAACCTGGTGTGGTGTGAAGGCATGAAACAGAGACACCCCCAAGTCCTCTAACACAGAACCAGCGGAGCTCGGTTCCATGTCTACCGACATGTTAGATAGGGTGATCTATGGCTACGGCGCATGTGAAAGGCCGAGAAGAATTGGAGATGGTAGAGGGGCTCACCGCGGTTCTGATGACGATCAGGGAGAGGCCGGAGACGATGGAGACAAAGTGGAGGAAGAAGAGGACACCGCGGGTGACCGTGGCGGGCGTGCACGCGGGGCGACGTCCGTGGCGATGTCGTGGCGGCTCTGGCTCGGCGCTCTACACCGGACAAAAAGAAGTTGTCCCTAGTGCAGCTCCTGGCGTGGCGGCCTTGTCTTGGAAGCCATGGATCATGTGTAGGAGAAGGGGGTCAAGCTCCAGTTCATGGCGCCCCGGTTCAGCTTCTCTGCAGTGAGGAATTAAAGGGGGAGAAGGTAGATGGCGGCGGCTGATGGAAGGAGACGGCTAGGGTTTGAGAGGGACTCCCGATGGGGTATTAAAAAGGAGGGAAGACTCACGCGATGGAGGCGCGGTGGTTGAAAAGCTAAGGCTGGGAGGAGGCGAGCACGCTCGTCTCGTGATGTCTGTCAAGGAAGACGACAAAGAGGTGGCGCTTGGTTGTGGTGGGCTTCCTCTAGGCTTGGAGTGGGCTGCATCAGCCTGGCAAGTGACTTGTTTATATTTCCTAAAACACTTCTTTTATTTGTTTTGTTTGCTTTTATTCAATTTCAACCAAGCAACTGGTTTCAAAACCCTTCGAAACTTGCAGACACTTATGAATAGAGAGAGAGAGGTATTGGTGCTATCACTACTATAAGCAATACAAACAAATGCAAGATTTGATACGATGCTCAAATGCAATATGGCATGATGACATGAGAAGAATATCTTGATGATTCAACAAATAACAAGCATATGGTAGTGTCGATCTATATTTCTTATGTAGCATTCCAATGTTAGACAATTGGGATGCTACATCTTCCAACCCTAGATTCCCCCCTCGCTACCCAAAACATGGAACCACTCCATGGAGTGACCCAAAACCCGACACCTATCTCCCCCTCGGCATCGCAGACGACTTCTCCAACTAGAGATTTCGTGTTCATTTGGAGAAATCTTGACTTTCCATTTTGTGAACCCGAAAAACCGATGTTTTCCCAAAGGAGGTGCAAGATTACGACGCGTCCAGGGGACCGAGGCAATTTCCACGCATGCTACACCATGGTGCACGACTATTCCCGGGAGGTGGATATTTATCTCGTGGTGCAAGCATATACTGTATTTTATTTGAGTTACGACCCAGTAAATGCAGTTTCTAATTGTATGTACCCTATAAGGCACTCTCAATTTTCAGGGAAAAATTGTTTGGGGTGCCCCATGGGGTACCTAGGCTAGATGCATGCCTGGGTCCAAGATTGCATCGACCGTCGCATTGCCGCGAAAGCCGCCGAGTTTCGCCCTTTTTTGTGCAGCACCAAATAAAATTTTAAAAAAATAAAAAATTTGAAAACAGCTCCTGGAGCCCTTGCATGTGACCCACTACACTCATAAAATCCTAAGCAAGGCATACCAGGTCTTTTGGCACCCAAGGCACCACATGGATGCCTATCGAGTGTGAGTTAACATGGCCTCCAACCCTAGATTCCCCCCTCCTCGCTGCCTAGAACATGGAAGCGCTCCATGGATTGAGCAAAAACCTGACACCTAGCTCCCCTCGGCATCACAGGCGACTTCTCCAACTAGAGATTTCGTGGTCATTTGGAGAAATCTTGACTTCCCATTTTCTGAACCCGAAAAACCGGTGTTTTCTAAAAGGAGGTGCAAGATTAGGGCGCGCCCAGGGGCCCGAGGCAATTTCCACGCATGCTACACCATGGTGCATGACCATTCCTGGTAGGTGTGTATTTATCTCGTGGTGCAAGCATATACTATACTTTTTTGAGTTACGGTCCGGTAAATGCGGTTTCTAACTGTATGTACCCTATAAGACACTCTCAATTTTCAGGGAAAATTGGTTTGGGGTTCCCCATGGGGTACCTAGGATGGATGTATGCCTTGGTCCAAGATTGCATCGACCGTCGTGTTGCCGCGGCCGCCGGCAGGTTTTGCCTTTTTTTGGGCAGCACCAAACAAAATCTAAAAAAAGTGAAAATAGCTCCTGGATCCCTTGCATGTGACCCTACTGCCCTCATAAAATCATAAGCAAGGCATACCAGGTCCTTTGGCACCCAAGGCACCACCAGGATGTCTATCGAATGTGAGTTAACATGGCTTCCAACCCTAGATTCCCCCCTCGTTGCCCAGAACATGGAACCGCTCCATCGATTGAGCCAAAACCCAGCACCTAGCTCCCCCTCTGCATCGTAAGCGACTTCTCCAACTAGAGATTTCATGGTCATTTGGAGAAATCTTGACTTTCTATTTTCTGAACCCAAAAAAACTGGTGTTTTCTCAAAGGAGGTGCAAGATTAGGGCGCGCCCAAGGGCCCGAGGCAATTTCCACGCATGCTATACCATGGTGCACGACCATTCTCGGGAGGTGGGCATTTATCTCTTGCTACAAGCATATACTATATTTTTTTATTTATGGCGAGGTATATGCGGTTTTTAACTGTATGTACCCTATAAGACACTCTCAATTTTAAGGGAAAAATGGTTTGGGGTGCTCCATGGGGTACCTAGGCTAGATGCATGGCTGGGTCCAAGACTGCACCAACCGTCGCGTTTCCCCGGCCCCGGCGGGTTTTTCCTTTTTTTGGGCATCACCAAACAAAATCTAAAAAATAAACAAATGTGAAAACAGCTCCTGGAGCCCTTGCATTTGACCCAATGTACTCATAAAATCACAAGAAAGGCATACCAGGTCTTTTGGCACCCAATGAACCACCAAGATGTCTATCAAGTGTGAGTTAACATGGCTTCCTATCCTAGATTCCCCCTCCTCGCTGCCCAGAACATGGAAATGCTCCATTGATTGAGCCAAAACCCGACACCTAGCTCCCCGCGGAATCGCAAGCAAGTTCTCTAACTAGAAATTTCATGGTCATTTGGAGAAATCTTGACTTTCCATTTTCTGAACTCGAAAAACCGGTGTTTTCCCAAAGGAGGTGCAAGATTAGGGTGCGCCCAGGGGCCCGAGGCATTTTCCACGCATGCTACACCATGGTGCATGGCCATTCCCGGGAGGTGGGTATTTAACTCGTGCTGCAAGCATATACTACATTTTTTTGAGTTACGGCCCGGTAAATGCGGTTTCTAACTGTATTTTCCCTATAAGATACTCTCAATTTTCAGGGAAAAATAGTTTTGGGTGCCCCATCGGGTACCTAGGATGGATGCATGTCTGGGTTCAATATTGCACCGAACATCGCGTTGCCACGGCCGCCGGCGGGTTTTGCCCTTTTTTTGGGCAGCACCAAAGAAAATCTAAAAAAAATAAAAAAAATGTGAAAACAATTCCTGGAGCCCTTGCATGTGACCCAATGTACACATAAAATCATAAGCAAGCCATACCAGGTCTTTTGGCACCCAATGAACAACCAGGATGTCTATCGAGTGTGAGTTAACATGGCTTCAAATCCTAGATTCCCCCTCCTCGCTGCCCAGAACATGGAACCGCTCCATTGATTGAGCCAAAACCGAACACCTAGCTCCCCGCGGAATCGCAAGCAAGTTCTCCAACTAGAGATTTCATGGTCATTTGGAGAAATCTTGACTTTCCATTTTCTGAACCCGAAAAACCGGTGTTTTCCCAAAGGAGGTGCAGGATTAGGGCGCGCTCAGGGGCCCAAGGTATTTTCGACGCATGCTACACCATGGTGCACGGCCATTTCCAGGAGGTGGGTATTTAACTCGTGCTGCAAGCATATACTGTATTTTTTTTGAGTTACGACCCGGTAAATGCGGTTTCTAACTGTATTTTCCCTATAAGACACTCTCAATTTTCCAAAAAAATGCTTTTGGGTGCCCCATGGGGTACCTAGGATGGACGCATGTCTAGGTCCAAGATTGCACTGAACGTCGCGTTTCCACGGCCGCCGACGGGTTTTGTCGTTTTTTGGGCAGCACCAAACAAAATCTAAAAAAATAAAAAATGTGAAAACAGCTCCTGGAGCCCTTGCATGTGACCCACTGCCCTTATAAAATCATAAGCAAGGCATACCAGGTTTTTTGGCACCCAATGAACCACCAGGATGTCTATCGAATGTGAGTTAACATGGCTTCCAATCCTAGATTCCCCGTCCTCGGTGCCCAGAACATGGAACCTCTCCATTGATTGAGCCAAAACCCGACACCTAGCTCCCCGCGGAATCGCAAGCAAGTTCTCCAATTAGATATTTCATGGTCATTTGGAGAAATCTTGACTTTCCATTTTCTGAACCCGAAAAAACGGTGTTTTCTCAAAGGAGGTGCAAGATTAGGGCGCGCCCAGGGGCCCGAGGCATTTTCCACGCATGCTACACCATGGTGCACAGCCATTTCCGGGAGGTGGGTATTTAACTCGTGCTGCAAGCATATACTGTATTTTTTTTAGTTACGGCCCTGTAAATGCGGTTTCTAACTGTATTTTCCCTCTAAGACACTCTCAATTTTCCGGGAAAAATGGTTTTGGGTGCCCCATGGGGTACCTAGGATGGATGCATGTATGGGTCCAAGATTACACCGAACATCGTGTTGCCACGGCCGCCGGCGGGTTTTGCCATTTTTTGGGCAGCACCAAACAAAATCTAAAAAATAAAAAAAGTGAAAACAGCTCCTGGAGGCCTTGCATGTGAACCACTGCCCTCATAAAATCATAAGCAAGGCATACCAGTTCCTTTGGCACCCAAGGTACCACTAGGATGTCTATCGAGTGTGAGTTAACATGGCTTCCAACCCTAGATTCCTCCCCCCTCGCTGCCCAGAACATGGAACCACTCCATGTATTGACCCAAAACCCGGCCCCTAGCTCCCCTCGGCATCGCAAGCGACTTCTCCAACTAGAGATTTCGTGGTCATTTGGAGAAACCTTGACTTTCCATTTTTGGACCCAAAAAACCCAGTGTTTTCCCACATGAGGTGCAAGATTAGGGCGCGCCCAGGGGCCCGAGGCAATTTCCATGCATGCTACACCATGGTGCGCGACCATTCCTAGGAGGTGGGTATTTATATCTTGCTGCAAGCATATACTCTATTTTTTATTTACGGCCAAGTAAATGCGGTTTCTAACTGTATGTACCCTATCAGACACTCTTAATTTTCAGGGAAAAATGGTTTGGGATGCGCCATGGGGTACCTAGGATGGATGCATGCCTAGGTCCAAGATTGCACCAACCATCGCGTTGCCGCGGCCGCTGGCTGGTTTCGCCGTTTTTTCGCGCATTCGGAGGAGGAAGATGACTACGGCCGCCGATGTGAGTGCCATAGCAAACAAAGATCGCGCGTCTACGACGATCGCGACAGAACCGACATGGTGGCGGCTGGCTACGCCGACCACCGCAACGAAGGCAACCAAGGCAACGACGGATACCGTGGAAACAACTTCCGTGATGGAGGACGCCCAGCGCAATCGTGGCAACGCCGTGGCCACGACGACGAGCCCTCGGCATACGACAAGTTGTCAGGCCCATGCACCATCCACTTCTACATCGACAAGCAGGACGGCAAAAAGAAGGCAAGCCACATGCTCAAAGACTACCGCGAGTTCCAGAAAATCAGCGAGAGCATGTCCTAGATGAGACAGCAAGCCCCGAACCCTGGGTACGGGCACGCACCCGCACCAGGTGACATCGCCCACGGAGCTCCTCCACCACCACCTGTGGGACCTTCGAATCACCCAATCGCAGCAGCGCAGAACAACGGCGGAAACGGGTACCCCGCGCGGAAAGGTTCATTGATGATCCAAAAGGGGCGCCCAACAAACAGGGTGCAAAATAAAATCACCCGCCAAGTCAGTTTGGCTGTGACCTCTCCACCCGCCATCCGTGAGTACCTCAGCGGTTCGGAGTCCTGCATCACGTTCAACCGTTCGGACCACCCCCGCCAAATCCCTCACCCAGGTCATGCTGCCCTGGTGCTCGAGGCATAGATCGGAGGGTTCAAGATGAGCCCTGTCTTCATGGACGGTGGCAGCGGAATCAATCTAATGTTTGCTAGCACCTTAGCAGCAATGCGGATCCCGCTGTCCAGCCTGGAACAATCCAACACAACGTTCCACGACATTGTCCCAGGGAAGAGCATATTCCCCCTAGGAAAGATATGGCTCGACGTCATCTTCGGCAAGCCCGATAACTTTCGGTGTGAGCGACTCGAGTTCGAAGTGGTGCATTAGCCATCACAATACCACACCATCCTCGGACTCGTGGCATTCACACGGTTCCTGGCAGTACCGCACTATGCGTACCTGCTACTCAAGATGCCAGGACCTAGGGGCGTCATCACGGTCCACGGGAGCTTCACCCGGTCGGATCACTGCGATAGGGACTTCAACATAATCTCCCAGTCATTCAGCATGCAGGAGGAGTTCATAAGGTTTCGAGAGGCAACAGACAACGGGGCACCCCCAGTCTCAAGGCAGAACCCACCTGATATGTCATTCGACTCAACAGTCAACACGAAGAAGGTGCAGGTCCACCGGATGGACGCCTCCAAGACGACGCTGATCGCCAACGACCTCAGCCCCGCATAGGAAAGCGTGCTCGTCAAATTCCTCCGTGAGAGCTAGGAAATCTTCGCCTGGTGTCCTGCGGACATGCCATGAGTTCTCAGGGAATTCGCGGAGCACACACTCAACGTGTTTCTAGATGCTAAGCCCGTGAAACAGTCCATCCGACGATTGTCCGAGCCATGGGCCAAAGCCATCGGAGTCGACGTCAATAGACTACTCGACGCCGATTTCATTAGGGAGATCAAGGAAAGCGAGTGGCTAGCCAACACCGTGATGGTCCCTAAAAAGGACACGGGCATTCTACGGATGTGCGTGGACTGTTGGAGATATGCCCTAGAGGCAATAATAAAAGTGGTTATTATTATATGTTTGTGTTTATGATAAAGGTTTACATTCATGCTATAATAGTATTAAACGGAAACATTAATACTTGTGTGATTTGTAAACTAAATTAGAGTCCCTGGTAAAGCCTCTTTATAATACTAGCTTCTTGATTAATAGATGATTGTGGTTTCTCGATCATGAACATTGAGATGTTATTAATAACAATATCATATCATTAGGAGAATGGTATGATGGACATACTCCTATAGATAAGCGTAGCATAAAAATCAAGTCATTTTAATAGTTCGTTTCCTATAAGCTTTCTAATACATAGTAACCTAATTCCTTCGACCATGAGATCATGCAAATCACCATCACCAGAAGGATGCTTTGATGATATCAAACACCACACCGTAATTGGGTGGCTATAAATGTGGCATTGAGTGTTCGGAAAGTATGGGTTGAGGCACATGGATCAAGAGTGGGATTTGTCCATCCATATGACAGATAGATATACTCTGGGCCCTCTCGATGGAATGTCATCCAATTAGCTTGCAAGCATGTGACTGGCTCACAAGGGATCACATATCACGGGAACGAGTAAAGAGTACTTATCGGTAACGAGGTTGAACTAGGTATGCAGAGATACCGACGATCAAAACCTCGGATAAGTAAACTATCGTGAGACAAAGGGAAATTGGTATCGTATGTAAGTGGTTCATTCGATCGCAAAGTAATCGTAGAAATATGTGGGAGCCATATGAATTTCCAGATTCCTCTATTGGTTATTGATCGGAGAAGTGTCTCGGTCATGTCCGCATAATTCACGAACCATAGGGAGACACACTTAAGGATTCGATGTTGTTTAGTAGATATGGAATGTTAGTAGGGATACCGAATGTTGTTCGAAGTCGCGAATTGGATCCGGGATATCACGAGGATATCTGGAATGGTCCGGAGAATAAGATTCATATAAGGAATGTCCGATTCTGGAGTTCGGGAAAGATTCCGATGTTTTCATTGGAGAGGTTCTAGAAGGTTCACCGATCCGGAAGGAGAATGGTCCATGAATGTGTCATGGGTAAGTGGAATGATTGGATCATATCCTAGGTCACTTGGTGTGGGCATTTGCAAAAGAGAATTAAAGCTCTAAATTGAAAGTCAAACGGGAAGTTTGAAAAGTCAAACTAGAACAATGGTTTCCTACTGGAAGAAGAAACAAGTCCTTCTCTCAATCCAACTTGGGTTTAGGTTTGGATTCAAACCCACCCCTCCCAAGGCTGCCTCTCCCTCTCATAAGTAGAGGGGGAGGGCTGCCCCAACACCACAAGCCCTAGCCCCTCTCCTCCCGAGCCAACGCCGCCGACCCGCCGTCGCGCCGCCGCCAGCCGCCGCCGCCGCCTCGCGCCGCCGCCGATCCGTCGCCGCCGCCCTATCTTCCACCGACACCTCCTCCTCCCGAACTTCTAAACCCTAGATCTCCAGGAAACCCTAATCCACCATAACTCGCACCGGCTTAGGTGAAGCCCTGTGGTATCTTCCCTCTACTTCCGACACCATGCCGTCGTGCTGCCGAAATCGCGAGGGGAGAATTACAACCTCCGCTGCCTGCTGGAACAAGGGAGAGGAAGGTCTTCATCAAGTACCGAACGTGTGACCGACTGTGGAAGCGCTGTCAGAACGCAGCGCCGGAAGGATCGTCTACACGATCTTGAGATCGGCAAGTGTACGACTACATCACCTATGAGAATCTGCTCTCGTTAACCGCTTTGGAATCTTCAAGGGTGAGTGCTTCTATCGACTCATTGCTACAATCTAGTAGATATATCTTGGCTTGTTTGTGTGCATGCGGTAGAAATTTTTTGTTTTCCATGCTACGAATCCCTACAGTGGTATCAGAGCCGTGTCTATATGTAGATCTGTTGCACGAGTAGAACACAATGGTCATTGTGGGCGGTGGTGCTTTTATTATCAATTGCTTTTTGTGTACTTTGCATCTTGCGGTATGATGGGATGAAGCGGCCCGAGCTAACCTTACATGACATCGTTCATGTGACTTGCTCCACGCTTAACATGCAACTTGTATTTCATAAGTGGCTTTGCGGGTGTCTGTCTCTACCATCATAGTATAGATTCAATTTACAACGGGCATTTGATAGTTCAAGAATCAACGTTATGGTTCTTTTTTGTAAGTTAGATCGACACTTATTAAAAGCCCCAAACCACGTAAAATATGCAAAGAAAATTAGAGGCGTCTAACTTTGTTTTGCAAGGGTGTGCTGTGATGTGATATGGCCATGATTGTGATTATATATGATGTATGCAATGTTCCTTATTGTAATTTGGCAACCGGCAGGAGCCATATGGTTGTCTTTTAAATTCCGTTAAGACCTACGTGTCTATTCAAAGTAGTTGTAATAGTTGATGCTGGTGGATGACAACCATGAAGCGGCGCCATTGACCTTGACGCCATACCGGTGATGATGGAGATCATGTTCGTGCTTGAAGATGGAGATCGGAAGCACAAGAAGAAAGGCCATATCATATCACATATTATGAATTGCATGTGATGTTAATCCTTTATGCATCTTGTATTGCTTAGTTTGCGATGGTAGCATTATAAGATGATCCCTCAAGAACAAAATTTTAAGTTTTAAAGTGTTCATCCTTAGTAAGCATCGTTGCTAAAGCTCGTTGTTTCGAAGCACCACGTGATGATCAGGTATATTAGATTCTACGAGTGTATACAACGTGAACAAGCCAGATTTGCTCATGCGGAAGCTAAGGTTTGATCTTGATGAGCCTAGCATGTACAGACATGGTCTCGGAACACGGATCACCGAAAGGTAAAGCACAAGTCATATAGTAGATATGATGACCATTTTGATTGTTCGCCATTGAAGCTACATCAACTCTCGTGATGATCGGTTTTGATGTGGTGGAGTTGGTTCGTGTGATCACTAAAACAATTTGAGGGATATTGTTTTGAGTGGGAGTTCACCTAGATTAATTTAACTATTAATTAGAACTCAATTTGTCATAAACTTAGTCTAAACTATTGCAAATATGTTGTAGATCAATGGCGGCCCCTACCATCAATTTTAATGCGTTCCTAGAGAAAGAAAAGTTGAAAAACAATGGAAGCAACTTCGCGGATTGGTTCCACAATTTGAGGATTGTCCTCAATGCTGGTAATTTGACCTATGTGCTGGATGCACCGCTGGGTGACCCGCCTGCAGCTAATGCTACCGATGAGGTAAAGAATGTTTTCCTCGCTTGGAAGAATCAGTACTCCACAGTTCAGTGTGCTATCTTGTATGGTTTGGAATCAAAATGATATTTGAGGCTCACGCGGCAGTTGAGAGTTATGAGGCTTCTGAAAAGTTCTTTAACTGCAAGATGGAAGAGGGCAGCTCCGTCAGTGAGCACGTGCTTAAGATGTCTGGGCACGCAAGCAAGCTTCAAAGCTTGGGTATAGTGATTCCTAATGCTTTGGGGATTCACCGTGTCCTCCAATCACTACCACCAAGTTACAAGAGCTTTGTGATGAACTACAATATGCAAAACATGGACAAGTCTTTTCCCGAACTCTTCTCCATGTTGAAGTCTGCAGAAGTGGAGATCAAGAAAGAGCACCAAGTGTTGTTGGTCAATAAGACCACCAAATTCAAGAAGCAAGGCAAGTCTAAGAAAAAGAGAAACTTTAAGAAGGGCGGTAAGAAAGTTACCGCGCCGGCGAAGAAGACCAAGGCTGGGCCTAAGCCTGATACTGAGTGCTTTTACTGCAAGGGAGAAGGTCATTGGAAGCGGAATTTCCCAAAGCTTGGCGGATTTTAAGAATGGCAACATCAAGAAGAAAGGTATATCCGATATACATGTTATTGATGTGTATCTCACTAGTACTCGTAGTAGTGCCTGGGTATTTGATACTGGTTCGGTTGCTCATATTTGTAACTCGAAACAGGTACTATAGAATAAACGGAAGCTAGCGAAGAACGAGGTGACGATGCGCGTTGGAAATGGATCAAAGGTTGATGTGATCGCGGTGGCATGCTACCTCTTCATCTACCATCGGGATTAGTTTTATACTTATATAATTGTTATTTGGTGCCTGCGTTGAGCATGAACATTATATCTGGATCATGTTTATTGCGAGACGGTTACTTGTTTAAGTCCGAGACTAATGGTTGTTCGATTTATATGAGTAATATGTTTTATGCACATGCACCTTTGATAGATGGTCTATTCTTATTGAATCTTGATTGTGGAAATACACACATTAATAACATTCAAGCTAAATGTTTGAAATTGAGCGATAACTCGACCTATATGTGGCACTGTCGTCTTGGTCATATTGGAATGAAGCGTATGAAGAAACTCCATTTCGATGGACTTCTTGAATCACTTGATTTCGAATCACTTGAAAGATGCGAAGCATTTTGATGGTTAAAATGACTAAGACTCCATTTTCTGGTATGATGGAGCGAGCTACGGACTTATTGGAAATCATACATACCGATGTGTGTGGCCCAATGAATGTAGCATCGCCCGGTGGTTATCGTTATGTTATTACCTTCACGGATGACTTGAGTAGATATGGGTATATCTATTTCATGAAACATAAGTCCGAAACTTTCGAGAAGTTTAAGGAATTTCAAAGTGAGGTAGAGAATCAACGTAACAAGAAGATTAAATTTCTATGGTCTGATCGTGGAGGTGAATATCTAAGTTACGAGTTTGGCGAGCATTTGAAGAAATGCAGAATACTTTCACAATTGACACCGCCGGGAACACCACAACGTAATGGTGTGTCCGAACATCGTAATCGAACTCTCTTAGATATGGTTCGTTCTATGATGTCACTTACAGATTTACCGCTATCATTTTGGGGTTATGCATTAGAAACAGCCGCATTCACTTTAAATAGGGCACCATCTAAATCCGTTGAAATGACCCCGTATGAATTGTGGTTTGGGAAGAAACCTAAATTGTCGTTCCTTAAAGTTTGGGGTTGCGAAGCTTATGTAAAGAAGTTACATCCCGACAAGCTTGAACCCAAAGCGGAAAAATGCGTCTTCATAGGATACCCGAAGGAAACTATTGGGTATACCTTCTATCATAGATCCGAGGGCAAAAACGTTGCCAAGAATGGATCCTTTCTAGAGAAGGAGTTTCTCTCGTAAGAAGTGACTAGAAGGAAAGTAGAACTCGATGAGGTTGTTGAACCTTCTCTCGAACTTGAGAGTAGCGCAGCACCGGAAGTAGTTCCTGTGGTGCCTACACCAATAAGAGAGGAAGCTAATGATGTTGATCATGAAACTTCGGTTGAAGTTACTACAGAACCTCGCGGGTCAACGAGAACTCGTACCACTCCTGATTGGTATGGTCCCGTTATGAGTGTCATATTGGTGGACAACACTGATGACCCTGCGACATATGAGGAAGCCATGATGAGCCCAGATTCCAATAAATGGCAAGAAGCCATGAAATCCGAGATTGGATCCATGTACGAAAACCAAGTATGGACTTTGGTGGACTTACCGGATGGCCGAAAGGCTGTCGAGAACAAATGGATTTTCAAGAAGAAAATAGATGCTGATGGTAATGTTACTGTCTATAAGCTCGACTTGTCGCAAAAGGATTTTGACAAATTCAAGGAGTTGACTACGATGAGACTTTCTCACCAGTAGCAAAGCTAAAGTCTGTGAAGATTATGTTAGCAATCGCTGCATATTATGATTATGAGATATGGCAGATGGATGTTAAAAACGCGTTCCTTAGTGGAGACATTGATGAAGAGTTGTATATGATGCAACCCAAAGGTTTTGTCGATCCTAAAGATGCTAACAAGGTATGCAAACTTCAACGGTCCATATATGGATTGAAGCAAGCATCCCGAAGTTGGAATCAACGTTTTTATAAGGTAATCAAAAGTTTTGGTTTTATACAAACTTATGGAGAAGCTTGTATTTACAAGAAAGTGAGTGGGAGATCTGTAACATTCTTAATACTATATGTAGATGACATATTGTTGATTGGGAATGATGTAGACCTTCTTAATAGTGTTAAGGATTATTTGAATAATAGTTTTTCAATGAAAGATCTTGGCGAAGCAGCTTACATATTAGGCATAAAGATTTATAGAGATAGATCGAGACGCCTAATATCATTGTCATAGAGTACATATTTGGAGAAAGTTCTAAAGAGGTTTGGAATGGAAGATAGCAATAAAGGGTTCTTGCCCATGTTGCCCAATACGACCTTGAGTAAAACTCAAAGTCCTGCAATGGTAGAAGATAGAGAAAGAATGAGTAAGACTCCCTATGCCTCAGCCATAGAATCTCTTATGTATGCCATGCTATGTACTAGACCCGACATTGCATATGCTGTTAGTTTGACTAGCAGATATCAAAGTGATCCAGGAGTGGATCATTGGACAGCGGTCAAAAACATCCTTAAGTACTTGAGAAGAACTAAGGATATGGTTCTTTCTTATGGAGGTGATGAATAGCTCGTTGTTAATGGTTACACCAATGCTAGTTGGAACACCGATCCGGATGATTCTAAATCTCAATCTAGATACGTATTTACTTTGAATGGTGCATCAGTTAGCTGGAGGAGTGCAAAGCAAAGCGTTGTGGCGAGATCTTCAACTAAATCGGAATACATAGCTGCTTCGGAGGCTTCACAAGAGGCGATATGGATGAAGGAATTCATTACAGAGCTCGGTGTGGTTCTGTCAACACCCGGATATTTAATCTTAGATGCCTGTTATGCCATACATCGCAATCCCAGGATTACCATTTTTGCGAGACATAACAGAATTGGATACCACAGTACATCATCCATTACAAACCATACATAAGGTTTTACACAAGTAAGGATCTCATGATCCAGTTCTTAATACAACTCAAGCAGCGGAAATACGTAATAATAGTGGTAGCGTAGGAGAAGCTCCATCTTCGGGGTCACAGGCAATGCTGACGATGGGAGATGATCCTAGTTGTCATAACCTTCCTGGGGTCCATCCTCCTGGTACTCATCTTCATAGTCTGGCCACGGGAATAGCCAGGGACAAAGCCATGAGTACTCCTTAAGTACTCGCAAACTAATACTAGCAAGTGAAGGGAGTTTTTGTAATAGGACACTAAGCTCTATGGTTGTTTTGCAAAAAGCCAGATTTACCTCTACTAAGTTCAGAAGCAAGAAAAGCTAGTTGAAATTTTATAACACCTAAGTGGGAACTTGTATTTCATATCACAACTCTGTTGTGGTCAAGTCAAAATCTCAATCCAGTTCACAAGTCATTTTGAAAACATCTGACGGGGGAACAGTATGGCTACTCCAACTGTCCATAACCGCGGACGCGGCTATTCGAATAGTTTGACACTCTGCAGAGATTGTACACTTTCACCACAACATTCGATACATCCGTCAGGAACAAATCCTGAATTCACCATACATAGTATGCGTATAATTAATCCTAACCTTTCAATTACACGCCCTAGTATAAGCACCTCTCCTGTGAGTTTGGCCTCCCAACCATGACCAACTATCATCTTGGGTACTGCACAGGTGGACAATCTTCACAAGGTAGCCTCAGCTCAGACCTTGGCCGTGAGGGAACCCATACTAAGGTATATAAGTTTCCAGTCAAGCCCTACCCAATTTTTGGGTATTGTGGTTGTACGGTAAAATTGGAATGGTATCGCATCCAGACAACCATCAGTTTTATATAGGGCTAAGGCTCATGCCTCAACATTTTCATCATCAAAATCATCTGGTGTTAGGAAACACATGTCAAAACATTTCAGTAGAATGATTCATCATTCCAAGGTTTTCATAATCATTTTCACCAAGTATTCCGATCTAAAGTTGATCAAGTTTTAGGCTTAGCACTAGCATCTACAAGTGGGGTAAGTACTAATGAGGGGTGGTAAACAAGTGGTGATTAATTAAGTTCAATCTCATGCCTTAGGATGACATCAAGATTATCTAGCTTAGGCCAAATTTAATGCTCTTTATGCAACCTTCAATTATCTTCCTAGAATATACAAGTCACTTAAGTAAACTCTAAGAGAAAGCTTTGATAAAGAAATAAAGTATAAGGCTTACAAGTAAAACTAGGATTGGGTATCATCAAATGTGTTCAACCAAGCATGCTTAGTGCATTGCATAGGTTATCTAACTTTCATAATTGCAAGTGTTAGCTTGCAAGGTTTCAAGTATTGGCTTGCATAGGTATCATTATAAGCTTGCCTTGAGCAGAGCAGTGGTTGAATTTCTCCTCGACTTCTTCCTCGTAGTATCCTCCTTCCTCCTCGTATCCTTGGTCGGTACTAGCGTCTATAAATAAATATGAGGTACACAATCACCAAACAATACTTAACTATTTTCAATCATCACACAAAGGTGTACTATAGATGATCAAGTATCATCACTAACATTACAAGATTAAAGCTTTTGTCTTATTTATTTGAATTTGAGAAAAGTAATTTATACTCATTGAAAAACTATTGAAGATTTAATATTCTCCAACTCAAACATGGGATCATGTTGACACATGTCATCACCACATATTTCAGTACATGGGAATGTGATTTAAAGTGGTGTCACGATTTAATAAGGTTTAACCTTTTATTTTAAATAAATAAAGTGACTAGAAATGCCTATGTGGCATTCTTTTATTACTTGAACATTATTTCTGTAAGTAAACCCATATGTTTTTATATATTCTGAAAGGTATGATCAAATGTGATTTTTGAGAGTTGGAATCAACTCAAAAGCTATTGTGGTTAAAATTTGAAAAATGTTTGAATGCAGAAAAGCTTCTGCCTTGTTATTTTTACCAAGGTTGATCTACAGATCCAAATGACTTGAATCCAACGGGCTTGGATTAAGCATTTAAGTACCTTTATAACAAAATTGGTTTCATGCAATTTGGTTCACCGAATCAAGCTGGGTTGATTTTTGAAACTAGGTACAGAACTGAATTTGAATTAAAATAGAAAAATCTAAATTCAAACGGTTGGGCTACGCGGGAGATGCTAATGGGCCGGCCCAGTGTCACTCCGCAACGCGGGGCTCAGCTGACAGGGGGTTCCACCCATCAGTGGCTCATAACACGCAAAGCGGTACGGGGCGATGTGGTTCGTTGGATTAGAAGGGCGATCAACGGTTGAGGGTCGTCGTCGACGATGAACATGTCACCGGCGAGCTCGAACCCTAGCGGCTCAGTGGGGGTCGTGGGAGGCTCACCGGGGCTTAGGCGAGGGTCGGCGATGGGGGCGAACGAAGAAGTCGACTACGGCGATTCTTCTGGCACCGGCAGCTCCTCCTGGGGCGGCTCCAATCGATGGCGCCTCTCCTCCTCTGCAGCGACGAAATCCGGTGAAATTCCGGCCACCTGGTGCTCGCCTTGCTCCGGGGAAGGGTGTGGGATGTTTCTGAGAGAGAGCGGCGGAGGCCTCTATTTATAGTGGTGAGAGGGGACCGACGAGCGCAAGCTGAGCCCATCGTGGTTGACAGCACATGCAGCTATCGGTGTGGGCGACGGTAGGGGCGGTTCTATGTTCCCTGGCGAAGCTCAATGGCGTGGTGGCGAGGCGTGGGGCGGTGCTGATCGGTCGGAACGCTTCAACGCTCTGAGCGGGTCCGACGGAGGTTTTGATGGCGCATAGCGCACGTGGTCCGCGCGCCGTCGAACGGGCGTGTCTGCGGGGTTGATGGGGTGGTGGTGATCACGCGTGCACGCGGCAAGGGCGACGCGTGGTCTGTGGGCTTGTGTCGAGGGTGGCGCTCTGGCACGCTCTCGGAATGCCCTTAGAGAAGTTTGGCATGGCTTGGGCATGTGGTCCAGTGGCTGGCAGGGTTCAAGCGCTGGACAGTGGGTGGCGGTGGACGGTGGCGTGCGTCCTAGACATGGTGTTTAGGCTTGGTGCTTGCTCTGGCTAGCTAGCCATGGTCGGCTGGCAAGGGTTCCTTCAGGTTGGCATGGCATGGTGCGATGGGTAGGGGCTAGGGGTTGTCAAGGCACTGGTTGGCACTGGGGGAGACAAGTGTGATCAATGGTGAACAATGCTTAGCCAAATTACTCCTCAAAAGAGTGAAGTTTGACCAATTTTATTTTCTGTCTCCAAGTGTTTGATGAAATGGCCGCAAGAAATTTATTTTTGAATTTTGAAAATATTTTTGGTGGGTGTTCTAGGCATGTGTTGAGGATTCTGTGGGTGCTTGGGTTTTGAAAATTGAGCTTGTTTGAGTGGTTTTTGAAATAGTGGGATCTTCCCATATGAGATGGATTCAATTTTAAACTATCATTTAAACTAAGCATTTGAATTTTTTTGGATGATCACAAAGTGGGCCTTGGTACCTTATTATGAGTCCTAACAAGGGGTGCAAAGACCCATACATGTTTCTGTTGAGTTTTGAAAATCAGAGATAGCCAAAGTAGGCATGAGAGTTAATTTGGCCAAAGTGACCATTCACTTCATTTGTTTATTTTGAGTTGTTTGTCTTTGGGAAAAGTTTGGGGATTGTTTAGATGATGTTTATTTCACCTAAGAATCATTTTACAAGCAAAGAAACACAGAACCATGGCAATTCAAAAGAATCCAATTTTTGAATACACACTCATATGAATGCTTTCATATTTTTAGTTGGGAAAGTTTTTGTTAACCCTAATTTTGATGATTAGAGTTTAATATTTTTGGGATGTTTCAAACCTTCCCCCCTTAAACAAAATCTCGTACCGAGATTTAAAAAAAGTACAAAATACAATTACCTAGGATTTGAAGAGACCGGGAAATTCCGTCCTGATGTGATCTTCGCGCTCCTAGGTAGCTTCTTCTTCTGTGTGGTTGCACCATTGAATCTTGAGAAACTTGATGCTTCGGGTTCTGGTAGTTCTGAAAGCTTCTTCCAAAATACGGATGGGTACTTCGGGATAGGTCAGGTCATAGTTGATCTCTATGGTCCGGTGATCAATGTTCTTGAACACTTCAGTCTTCTCCGGAACTTCGAGGCACTTGCGAAGTAATGAGATATGGAACACATTGTGCACGGCTGACATCTCTTCAGGTAGTTCCAATTGATACGGCACTTCTCCTCGATGGTTCAGATTCTTGAAGGGGCTGATATATCTGGGGGCTAACTTTCCTTTCAGTTGGAAACGCTGCATTCCCTTCAATGGCGACACTTTCAGATACACAAAATCTCCTATGTTGAAGGCGAGGTCTCGACGTCTCTTGTCGGCGTAACTCTTCTGTCTGGACTGGGCGGTCTTGAGGTGCTCACGAATCTTGTGAACCTTCTCTTCTGCTTCTCATAGGAAGTCGGGTCCGAAAATTTGACTCTCTCCTACTTCCGACCAGTTCAAAGGGGTGCGACAGTTCCTTCCGTACATGAATTCAAATGGGGCCATTTGCAAACTAGCTTGATAACTGTTGTTGTATGAAAATTCTGCAAACGGCAGACAGTCTTCCCATTTAGATCCATATTCTAAGACAAGCTCTCAACATGTCTTCGAGTATTTGATTTACTCGCTCCGTTTGTCCGTCAGTCTGAGGGTGATAAGCTGTGCTGAAATCTAGTCGGGTTCCTAAACCTTCTTGGACTTTCTTCCAGAATCTCGAGGTAAACTGAGTTCCTCGATCGGATACGATGTTCTTGGGGACTCCGTGAAAACTGATGATTCTAGCGATGTATAACTCCGCTAGCTTCGAACTCTGATATGTGGTCTTGACTGGTAAGAAATGGGCGACTTTGGACAATCTGTCCACTATGACCCAGATAGAGTCATTCCCCCTACTAGAAGTAGGCAATCCGGTGATAAAGTCCATTCCAACGGAATCCCATTTCCATTCCGGAATCTGCAAGGGTTGCAACAATCTAGCGGGTCTTTGATGTCCCGCCTTGACTCGCTGACATATATCACACTTGGCGATATAGCTTCCGATTTCTCTCATCATCTTATGCCACCAAAATTGTTCTGTCAAATCTTGATACATCTTCGTTCCTCCGGGGTGGATAGAATAAAGAGTATCATGAGCTTCCTTCAGAATAACTTCCTTCAACTCAGAATCTACTGGTACACAAAGGCATCCTTTGTACCACATAACTCCTTCTTCGTCTTCCGTGAATCCGGGTACTTTGCCTGTACCGATACGACGCTTGATTCCATCGATATTAGCATTTCCTTTATGTGCCTCCTTGATTTGGCTGATCAAAGTGGGTTGAAGTTCTATGCTAGCCAAAAATCCTTCACTCACTAATTCCATTTGGAAATCTTCCATATCCTTGTGCAAGCTTGGTTGCTCCTTCAAAATCATTGAGTTCAAGCGACACGACAATCTGCTAAGGGCATCTGCTACCACGTTGGCTTTACCGGGGTGATAGTGAATGTCCAAGTCATAGTCCTTGATTAGCTCAAACCATGTTCTCTGTCTCATATTCAGCTCCTTCTGAGTGAATATATACTTCAGGATCTTGTGATCCGAATAAATCTCACAACGGTTTCCCATCAGGTAATGCCTCCATGTCTTCAGGGCTAGAACTACGGCTGCGAGCTCAAGGTCATGGGTTGGATAGTTCTGCTCATGTTGTTTCAGTTGTCGGGATAGATAAGGTATAACTTTGCCTTCTTGCATTAGCACACATCCGAGACCGATCTTGGATGCATCACAATACACGTCAAAGGCCTTCGTGATATCCGACATGATTAAGATTGGGGCTGAAATCAATCTCCTCTCGAGTTCTTGAAAACTCGCTTCACATTTGTCCGTCCATTCAAACTTCTTGTCCTTCTTCAGCAATTGTGTCATGGGTCTGGCGATACTCGACAATCCTTCCACGAACTTGCGGTAGCATCCTGCCAATCCGAGAAATGCACGAACTTGGGTTTGAGTAGTTGGGGCTTGCCAATCTTCGACATCTTTCACCTTTGCAGGGTCAACGGCAATTCCTCCGGCTGATACAATGTGACCGAGGAATCCTACCTCCTGTAACCAGAATTCACATTTGCTAAACTTGGCATACAACTGATGCTCTCTAAGGGTTCCAAGAATCATCCTTAGGTGTAGCTCATGTTCTTCTTCTGTTTTGGAATAAATCAGAATGTCCTCGATGAAAACAACGACAAACTTATCCAGGAAGTCCATAAAAATCTTATTCATGAGATTCATGAAATAAGCGGGGGCATTGGTTAATCCAAAAGACATGACAGTATAGTTGTATAATCCATATTTGGTGGTAAAGGTAGTCTTGGGAATATCCTCTGCGCGAATCTTGAGTTGATGGTAGCCAGTTCTAAGATCAATCTTAGAAAACACTTTGGCACCGGTCAACTGATCAAACAAATCTTCTATCTTGGGCAATGGGTACTTGTTCTTGATAGTGACATCATTCAACTTCCGATAATCCGTACACAAACGGTTACCTCCATCCTTCTTATCCACCAACAAGACAGGTGATCTCCATGGTTTGCAGCCAATCGTCTGCATCTAGGGGCTCTTCCGACTTAGTGAAAACAGGTGGGTTGGTGTTCTGGAAATTCTTGAGCATAGATCCATGGTTGTCCTGATTTCCTTGGCCTTGATTGTTGTGGGCTAGCTGAGCTATCTGCTGAAGGGTGGCTAGGTTGACTTGACGTGCACTCTTTCAGCTTCACGGTCAGAAACCAACATTTGCAGGATCTGCAACATCGGGTCCGGGGATGAACCACTTACTCCGCGAGGCATCTGAAGATTGAGATCGATCATGAGAAAAGAGGGAAATTTCTAAGGTTTAGGGACTTTGAAAAGTTTTTTAAAGTTTGACTCAGATTTTCTAGCAACTTTCTTTTCATTCATTCATTCATAGCACATGATACAAACACACACCACAAATAAGGAAAACAGATGGTTTTAAGAACCATTCTGGAAACTACGATACAGTGGGACCGAATACAACTCACTACGCTAGTGCTCAAGTTCTACTACTCCTCGGAGTCGGTGTAATCGTCATCCTCATCATCCTCATCATCATCGATGAAGGCAAAATCATCCTCATCGGTGAAGAAGTCCATGGCCCGATCCTCCAGAAAATCATCATCATCGCTGAGATAGGAGTAGGGGTCTCCACGAAGGTCTTCTCCGGCATTCTCCCTTTCCTCCAACTGCATGTCTCTCTCGTGGATGGACTCCTCTAAATCCAAGATACAGTGGCAAAGACGGGCAATGATGCGCTCCTTCTTGTCGAGCTGGCGGCGGCGAGACTTGCGGTCCTTCGCTAGCAGGGCGATGGTCTGATCCTTCTTCTTGATGATGGCGGACTTGTGGTTGGAGTAGTCATGGGCATTGTCCAACTCCTGCTGACGATCATACATCATGAAGCTAAGGTGGTCCAACTGAGTCTTCAGCTCGTGGTGGTATGGGGCTTCCAGTGGTTGTCCCATAGCATCACGCCTTGGAAAGAACTCAAAGCGGGTACCCTTAATCTGGTTGATACTCTGCCCACACAGACGGGCAAGAGCTTCCTGCATGGCCCTGGCAAGTCCATCGAGCCAGTTGTTCTCTCTTAAGGTAAACTGGATTCCCTCGGCAGTGGGAGGTTCAATCTTTCCTCGGAGACTTGCAACAATTAGCCACTACAGATCTTCTCCTCCTTGATCATTGAGCTGAGCTCCGAAGAACTCGGGGTGTGGACGCTCCAGAAGTTCCGAAAGCTGGTCCAAATCCCGCTCAAAGATGAGGTCTCCTCCATTCCCCAACTGATAAAACTTGCTGTACTTCACGTCCATCTATAAGAATATAGGATGAGTAAGTTAGTAGAGTGATCAAGTGTGTCAAATTTTATGTATTTTGTAAGAGTTTTTGAGGAACATGCATTTTTACGAAAGAAACAAAGTGATAAGAATGGGAATAAGTTTTTGTATATATTTGCTTCTTTGGTTTTGAAACTAAGTTTTTGATTCAAATGTATAGTCTAACTAGGGTCTCCTATGGTCAGGATGGCTCTAATACCAACTTGTCAACACCCGGATTTTTAATCCCAGATGCCTGTTATGACATACATCGCAATCCCAGGATTACCATTTTTGCGAGACATAACCGATTTGGATACCACAGTACATCATCCATTACAAACCATACATAAGGTCTTACACAAATAAGGATCTCATGATCCAGTTCTTAATACAACTCAAGCAACGGAATAACGTAATAATAAAGGTAGCGTAGGCGAAGCTCCATCTTCGGGGTCACAGGCAATGCTGACAATGGGAGATGATCCTAGTTGTCGTAACCGTCCTGCGGTCCATCATCCTGGTACTCCTCTTCATAGTCTGGCCACGGGAATAGCTAGGGACAAAGCCATGAGTACTCTTTAAGTACTCGCAAACTAATACTCACAAGTTAAGGGTGTTTTTTAGTAGGACACTAAGCTCTCGGGTTGTTTTGCAAAAAGCCAGATTTACCTTTACTAAGTTTAGAAGCAAGAAAAGCTAGTTAAAATTTTATAACACCTACGTGGGAACTTGAATTTCATATCACAACTCTGTTGTGGTCCAGTCAAAATCTCAATTCATTTCACAAGTCATTTTGAAAACATCTGACAGGGGAACAGTATGGCCACTCCAACTGTCCATAACCACGGACGTGGCTATTCGAATAGTTTGACACACTGTAGAGATTGTACACTTTCACCACAACATTCGATACATCCGTCAGGAACAAATCCTGAATTCACCATACTCAGTATGCGGATAATCAATCCTAACCTTTCAATTACACGCCCTAGTATATGCACCTCTCCTGTGAGTTTGGCCTCCCAACCATGACCAACTGTCATCTTGGGTACTGCACAGGTGGACAATCTTCACAAGGTAGCCTCAGCTCAGACCTTGGCCCTGAGGGAACCCATACTAAGGTATATAAGTTTCCAGTCAAGCCCTACCCAATTTTCGAGTATTGTGGTTGTACGGTGAAATTGGAATGGTATCTCATCCAGACAACATCAGTTTTCTAAAGGGCTAAGGCTCATGCCTCAACATTTTCATCATCAAAATCATTTGGTGTTCGGAAACACATGTCAAAACATTTCAGTAGAATGATTCATCATTCCAAGGTTTTCATAATCATTTTCACCAAGTATTCCCATCTAAAGTTGATCAAGTTTTAGGCTTAGCACTAGCATCTACAAGTGGGGTAAGTACTAATGAGGGGTGGTAAACAAGTGGTGATTAATTAAGTTCAATCTCATGCCTTAGGATAACATCAAGATTATCTAGCTTAGGCCAAATTTAATGCTCTTTATGCAACCTTCAATTATCTTCCTAGAATCTACAAGTCACTTATGTAAACTCTAAGAGAAAGCTTTGATAAAGAAATAAAGTATAAGGCTTACAAGTAAAACTAGGATTGGGTATCATCAAATGTGTTCAACCAAGCATGCTTAGTGGATTGCATAGGTTATCTAACTTTCATAATTGCAAGTGTTAGCTTGCAAGGTTTCAAGTATTGGCTTGCATAGGTATCAGTATAAGCTTGCCTTGAGCAGAGCAGTGGTTGAAGTTCTCCTCGACTTCTTCCTCGTAGTATCCTCCCTCCTCCTCATATCCTTGGTCAGTACTAGCATCTATAAATAAATACGAGGTACACAATCACCAAACAATACTTAACTATTTTTAATCATCACACAAGGGTGTACTATAGATGATCTAGTATCATCACTAACATTACAAGATTAAAGCTTTTGTCTTATTTATTTGAATTTGAGAAAAGTAATTTCTACTCATTGAAAAACTATTGAAGATTTAATATTCTCCAACTCAAACATGAGATCATGTTGACACATGTCATCACCACATATTTCAGTACATGGGAATGTGATTTAAAGTGGTGTCACAATTTAATAAGGTTTAACCTTTTATTTTAAATAAATAAAGTGACTAGAAATGCCTATGTGGCATTGTTCTATTACTTGAAAATTATTTCTTTAAGTAAACCCATATGTTTTTATATATTCTGAAAGGTATGATCAAATATGATTTTTGAGAGTTGGAATCAACTCAAAAGCTATTATGGTTAAAATTTGAAAAATGTTTGAATGCAGAAAAGCTTCTGCCTTGTTATTTTTACCAAGGTTGATCTACAGATTCAAATGACTTGAATCCAATGGGCTTGGATTAAGCATTTCAGTACCTTTCTAACAAAATTGGTTTCATGCAATTTGGTTCACAGAATAGAGCTGGGTTGATTTTTGAAACTAGGTACAGAACTGAATTTGAATTAAAATAGAAAAATCTAAGTTCAAACGGTTGGGCTGCGCGGGAGATGCTAATGGGCCGGCCTAGTGTCACTCCGCAGCGCGGGGCTCAGCTGACAGGGGGTTCCACCCGTCAGTGGCTCATAACACGCGAAGCAGTACTGTGCGATGTGGTTCGTTGGATTAGAAGGGCGATCAACGGCTCAGGGGCGTCGTCGACGATGAACATGTCACCGGCGAGCTTGAATCCTAGCGGCTCAGTGGGGGTCATGGGAGGCTCACCGGGGCTCATGAGAGGGTCAGCGATGGGGGCGAACGACGAAGTCGACGATGGCGATTCTCCTGGCACCGGAAGCTCCTCCTGGGGCGGCTCTAATCGACGACGCCTCTCCTGCTCTACAGCGGCGAACTCTAGTGAAATTCCGGCCACCTGGTGCTCGCCTTGCTCCCGGGAAGGGTGTGGGATGTTTCTGAGAGAGAGCGGGAGAGGCCTCTATTTATAGTGGTGAGAGGGGACCGACGAGCGCGAGCTGAGCCCGTCGTGGTCGACGGCACAGGCAGCTATCAGCATGGGCGACGGTAGGGCGGTTCTATGTTTCCTGTCGAAGCTCAACGGCGTGGTGGCGAGGCGTGGGACGGCACTGATCGGTCAGAATGCTTCGACGCTCTGAGAGGGTCCGATGGAGGTTTTGATGGCGCACAGCGCGCGTGGTCCACGTGGCGGTGAACGGGCGTGTCTGCGGGGTTGCTGGGGTGGTGGTGATCACGCATGCACGCGGAAAGGGCGGCGCGCGGTCTGTGGGCGTGTGTCGAGGGTTGCGCTCTGGCGCGCTCTCTGCATGCTCTCAGAGAAGTTTGGCATGGCTTGGGCGTGTGGTCCAGTGGCTGGCAGGGTTCAAGCGCTGGACAGGGGGTGGCGGTGGATGGTGGCGTGCGTCCTAGACATGGTGTTTAGGCTTGGTGCTTGCTCTGGCTAGCTAGCCATGGTCGGCTGACAAGGGTTCCTTCTGGCATGGTGCGATGGGTACGGGCTAGGGGTGGTCAAGGCACTGGTTGGCACTTGGGGAGACAAGTGTGATCAATGGTGAACAATGCTTAGCCAAATTACTGTTCAAAACAGTGAAGTTTGGCCAATTTGATTTTCTGTCTCCAAGTGTTTGATGAAATGGCCGCAAGAAATTTATTTTTGAATTTTGAAAAGATTTTTGGTGGGTGTGCTAGGCATGTGTTGAGGATTCTGTGGGTGCTTGGGTTTTGATAATTGAGCTTGTTTGAGTGGTTTTTGAAATAGTGGGATCTTCCCATATGAGATAGATTCAATTTTAAACTATCATTTAAACTAAGCATTTGAATGTTTTTGGATGATCACAAAGTGGGACTTGGTACCTTATTATGAGTACTAACAAGGGGTGCAAAGACCCATACATGTTTCTATTGAGTTTTGAAAATTAGAGATAGCCAAAGTAGGCATGAGAGTTAATTTGGCCAAAGTGACCATTCACTTCATTTGTTTATTTTGAGTTGTTTGTCTTTGGGAAAAGTTTGGGGATTGTTTAGATGATGTTTATTTCACCTAAGAATCATTTTACAAGCAAAGAAACACAAACCATGGCAATTCAAAAGAATCCAATTTTTGAATACACACACATATGAATGCTTTCATATTTTTAGTTGAGAAAGTTTTTGTTAACCCTAATTTTGATGATTAGAGTTTGATGATCCAAGTTTAATATTTTTGGGATGTTACATAGATGAGGTAGAATTACTCGGTCATGTGATCAGTAAAGATGGAATTGCTGTAAATCCATCTAAAGTTCAGTCAGTACTAGAGTGGACTGCACCAACCAATGTGAAGCAAATTCGAGGTTTCTTAGGAATGGCTGGATATTATCGGAGATTCATTGAAGGTTTATCCAAAATAGCCGGACCAATGACCAAATTGTTATTGAAGAATACACCATTCAATTTGGATGAGAAGTGTGAAGCAAGTTTTCAAGAGTTGAAGACTAGGTTAACCATAGCTCCAATCTTAGCAGTTCCTGAAACAGGGAAGGACTTCACAGTATACTGTGATGCATCTAAAGAAGGTTTGGGTTGTGTATTAATGCAATATCGGAAAGTGATTGCTTATGGTTCAAGACAACTAAAACCACATGAAGTAAACTATCCAACTCATGATTTAGAGTTAGCAGCCGTAGTTTTTGCGCTAAAAGGATGGAGGCATTTCCTATATGGAGCCAGATGTGAGTTATACACTGACCATAAAAGTCTCAAATATTTCTTCACTCAAAAGGAATTGAATATGAGACAAAAGCGTTGGTTGGAACTAATCAAGGATTATGATTTAACAATCAACTATACTCCAGGGAAAGCAAATGTTGTAGTTGATGCTTTAAGCAAAAATAGTGCAGACATTCAGCCTAGTAATCGGGAGTTACCAAAAGAGTTACAAATGGACTTGGAAAGATTAGAGCTTCAGTTCATAAACGCAGAAGTTCTTGGAGGATTAGCTACTATGCAGGTAGTTGCAGAGCAGGACAGTGATCTTAAGCAAGAAATTTTTAGACATCAAGCAGAAGATCCTTTTATTGCCGAGGAAATTCGAAGGATATCCCAAGGGAAAAAAATCAGTTTTTCGTCTTGGAGAATATGAGTCCTTATGGTTTCAATACCGTCTTTGTGTTCCAGATGTGTCTGAGATTGGAAATGTTATACTCAGAGAAGCACATGAAATACCATATTCTATACATCCAGGAAGTACTAAGATGTATATGGACTTGAAAGAACTATTCTGGTGGAATAACATGAAAAGGGATATTGCTAAATATGTATCTGAATGCCATACTTGCAAAAGGGTGAAGGCTGAACATCAAAGCCTAGCAGGACCATTACAACCTTTGGAAATACCCGAATGGAAGTGGGAAGAAATAGGTATGGACTTCATCACAGGATTGCCCATGACACCAAAAAGGAAGGATATGATATGGGTAATTGTGGACAGACTCACTAAGAGTGCACATTTTATTCCGGTGAATTAGAAAGATAATGCCGAGAAGTTAGTTGAAGTATATGTCAAAGAGATAGTAAGTAAGCATGGAGTACCCAAAAAGATCGTAACTGATAGTGGATCAGTGTTTACTTTAGCATTTTGGAAGCAATTGCATGAAGCACTTGGTTCAAAGTTAGATTTCAGCACAGCATATCATCCTGAGACAGGAGGTCAAACTGAAAGAACAAATCAAATAGTAGAAGACATGTTAAGAGCTTATGCACTAGATTTTGGAGGTACATGGGAAGATCATCTACCATTGGCAGAATTTTCTTATAACAATAGCTATCAGAGTAGTCTGAAGGCAGCTCCATACCAAGTTCTGTATGGAAGGAAGTGTAGATCACCAATATGTTGGTATGAGCCTGGAAGCAGCAAAGAATTTGCGCAAGATTATATCAAGGAAAGACAAGATATCATTGATAAGATCAGGAATAGACTGAAAATAGCCCAGAGTAGGCAGAAAAGTTATGAGGATCAAAGTCGAAGATCATGGCATCCAGAAGTGGGAGATATGGTATATTTGAAAGTAAGTCCAATGAAAGGGGTGAAAAGGTTTGGAGTTAAAGGAAAACTGAGTCCAAGATACATCGGACCATTCAATATATTGAGTCAGAACAGAACTATAGCTTATGCTTTAGAGTTAGCATCAAGATTGGCTCAAGTGCACAATGTTTTCCATGTGTCACAACTTCGTAAATGTTTGAAAGTTCTAGATGATGCAATCACACATCAGGAGATAGAACTAGAAGCAGACTTGACCTATATTGAAAAGCCCTGTAAAATTTTGGAAGAAAACTGTAAAAGGTTAAGGAATAGAGCAATCAAATATTGCAAAGTACAGTGGGAACAACATCCTGAAAGGGAAGCCACGTGGGAGAAAGAAGAGGATTTAAGGAAAGCCTATCCATAACTATTCAGGTACATCTCAACAAACTTCGGGACGAAGTTTAATTTAAGGGGGGAAGTCTGTAACATCCCAGCATGTAGGAACTAACAAAGGGTAGATTTAGAAATTTGAAATACTGCATGCATTCATCTGTGAAAATGTGGGTAATTTTTTCTCCAAATAAAAACTTAAAGTGATCAAGGTTTCTTTCATACTTTGAGATTAGGTTTAGTCTTAAAGGATGATTGCTATAGACTTTGATATGATCTTTGAGGAATTATGGTTTTGGGAAATGAATTTGAATTTTAAACTTGAGTGTTTGAATTATAATTCAAATGGTTTTTGACTAATGTTTAAATCTTGATTTAATTATGAGTTAACCAATTTAACTCAAACTTTATTTAAAGAAAGCAATTAAGAATATGAATATCTATTTCATATTTTCATTCAAAAAATAAGTTACAAAAATGTAATTTATTAGAAACATCCACAATCTTCACAATAGCAAATAAATAAAGAATAATAATTATTTATTGATCATAGTATAATCTTTATTGAAAAATACTAAAATAAAGATTACAAAAGAATAGAACAAAAAATTACAAAGGAATAAAAAAGATTACATATGACTATTCTATAAATATACCTAAGCTAAAATCTTGAATTCCCAAGTCTGGTACCTGCAAAACAAACATAAATAAAATATAAAGAAGGTTAGGGTTAGTAATATTTTACTCTCAGACTTGTGAGTGAAGTGCACTGATCAAGATTCATCATTGAGTAATTCTATAAAAAGGGGCAAGTTTCACCAATATGAAATAATGTATCTTTCATAATTTTAAGCCAGAAGTCAAATGACAACAAAGAGGGGCAAGTTTCACTAGCCAGGTAAAAGTAACCAAATAACAGTCAATTTCAAAATTCTGAACATATCCACATCTGTGCAGCAAGCACACAAGCAACACACACACCAAACTGCATGGCGTGTGCTGTCAACACCACAACAGCAGCAAAACCAAAAAAAACTGTCAACACAGCCGTGGGAAACCAATCCCCACATCACTCCTTTGCTCTTACACATCAAGCTCAGCAGCCAGCAGCTAAACCAAGCACATCAGCCAGCAGCTAAACCAAGCACAGCAGCCATCAGCCAAACCAACCAAAACCTAGGATCACATCACCAGTATGGTGACATAAGGAGGGGGAAGATCAGGTGGATAGCAAGACCATGGTCAAGCCATCAGGATCAGGAGATGATGGGCTAGATCAAGGACAAGCCAGGAGCCAAATATACCAGGGGAGCACAAGATCAACCACAAGATCAAGCTACCAGAAGATCCACCACTAGAAACCACAACATCAAGTGATAGTGGTGAGTACATAGACCATCACATGATCTATCTGTCTAAGATTAGACAAGCATACATGATCTGTATCACATTCAAACTCTCAGAAATCACCCAAGTAGGGTGAATCCATCACTGAGTTTTTAAACTCTAAAAGCAAAGTACAAAGACCCAACCAAAACTCAGAACAACATCATTGATTTGGCTATCAAGCTATATTTCACTAAATATATCTAAGATTTAACTTCTAGGCACATCCCTAAGATAAGGGTAGCACCTTAGAAGTTAATCTTGTGGATCCATATAAATGATCAAGCCTACTATCATTTTTTCCAAGCTTTGATTCAAGAAACAGTAGCTAGTACCACTACCAGAACTATCCATATGAATCAACTAGATAAAGCCTAATCCCTAAGCCTCAGACCAACATCATTGATCTTAGGGATTTTATAAAGGAATATTTCTACTTATCTTTTAATGCCAAGAATGTCTTAAGATTAAACCAACCCAACCAATGGATTAGAATCAATCTTGTGTGCCATACAAAGATGGTGTCACAAGAACAATTCTACATGAATCAGAATAAGCATTCCATCTTCACAGATTCAATCAATTAATTTACCAATCATTTTCCTGTCATTATAGGAATCATAATTAGAACATGCCTATGTATATCTTCACTGTTTGAGATCATTGTGATCTCAAACCACACATAAATTCTCAAGCCAACAACACTAAGACAGTGATTTCATCACACCATACCCATTATCATTAACCAAGTAATGACAGTGGTAAGTTATCAAACCCACTGACTTTACCAAGCATTGATTACATAGCAACTATATCATCTGAATCATATGAAATCTAAACATAAAATCATCAAATAAGCCCCCTGAACCATTATAGTTCATCTTAAGGAGCAAGCCTCAAGCTAATAATCATTCAACATGCTTAGAGACCATCAACACATGATCTAATTCATCCAGTATATAATCAACAACAGGATATGAACCCTAAATGGAACAAATTATCTTAATCAGGACAAGATAGTAACCAGAGGGGTCACTACCAACATCTAGTATAGGATGAGCTAGCACAGAGAGCACGAGGGGAGAGGAAAAGAACTCACCAAAGGTCCTCGCTGCAAACTAGAAGAGGAAGCAGAGGTGGCCGACCACCATGGCAGCATGGGGAGCACCCCCAGGGGGGCGCTACGACCCATACAGTGCCACGACGGCGACCATAGCCATGCCTAGAGGCGAGGTGAATCACCACGACATGCGACAGCAGCGGCGGCGCCAGGATCCACGCCAACCCCAAACCCTAGGGTTCGGGACGGCATCGATCTGTCGCAGGGGAGCTCCATGCTCAAATCCAGTTGGACAGGAAGGAGGGGCATACTCGACAACCTCCTCCTGCATCGCGGTGGCGACCAGAACGGTCCACGACGGCGGGAATCGACGGCGGCAACATCACCGGCCATGGGGTAGGGGATTGAGGAGGAGAGGAGTGAGCTCGAGGGTGAGAGACAGCCAGTAAGTGGGCTGAGTGGGCCAGAACCCTTCGGGGTGGCTGTTTTGACTATGCCTAATGGGCCACAAGGTCCCAATAAGAATAAGCCAACCCAAAAACTTTAAGGCCCATTTTTAATGAATAGAAAAGACCAAAATGCCCCTAAACTTAATTTAATTCTAGAAAATAAAATAAAAGTCCAAAAATTATAAATAAAATATTTTTGGATTCAAAAAAATCCAAACTATCCAAATAAATTAATTTATAAAATTTTAGACATTTAAATTTTATTTAGAATTTTGTAATTTATATATTTCTTATGGAATTTTATAAAATTATTGAAAGATGATAAAAATAAATAAAAATCACTTTCATTATACATTAATATTGTAGTGTTTTTAAAAAAATACTAAATAAATATCTAATAACAATTTTTGAGATTTAAGTGATAATTCCTAAAAGAATTATTAAATCAATAAAAGCCAAATAAAAGGAAAATAAAATAATAGAATACTATATTATATTATAAATATTAAAAATTAATATTTATATTTCCTTTATTATTTTAAAAAATTATCATAATGGGGAAAATGTTATCAAATTAACCGATGCATTACATTACTTGCATAATCATTTTGCTTCTTTAAATATTGTCCTTACCGGGCAATAATGATGTTTTTGTAGACATAGAAGCTCAAGGTCCAGTCCAAGCATCAGACTTTACTACCTTTCCATCACAAGGCAAGTTCATCACTTGCTCATATCCTTTGAAAAGTCTTTATCAAAGTATTTGCAAATTGTGTGTTATCATTTATACTCTAAAATAAATAAAATATTAATTTCACAAATAAAGAAATCATAGATATCATCCTAAGTGATGATATAATGGAGCAATAGAACTTAGGATTCTATTTGCAACAATGATGATCAATTAGGGACTTAATAACCCCTGACACCAGTGATTCTAGCGCCGTATATTACGCGTTATCCATGAGATTTGGAATGGGACAGAGAAGTCAGTTGTATCTTCTTCCTCTCGCATGAAGCCGGATATGCAGGTCGTGGCTGTTATCCTCGTAGTGTGCATATTAATTGGTAATTCGTAGAGGATATGCAGCATATGGGTGGGAACCCTCATTGTCCCACGATATTTCTGGCATCTAACGGTTTGTACAAACCATTGTCGTAATTCATTATGTGGGCATGGTGTACACCAAGGAGGCATGCGAGGTCGCGAAGGGGGTAGTGATTAGCTTGGACCAACTACTGGGCCCCACATCATGGAATTGTGGACGGGAAAGTATGCCCGGTTGTGCAACAAGGAGTTGATCTCTCATGGGTAAAGTAACGCACCTCTGCCGAGTGTAAGAATTGTAACTTGTTACTCCCTGTTCCGGGAAGGAGCTAAGAATGCGGCAGGAAAGGAACTCCATGAAAGTTCTGGTCAACCTGTGAAGGCTGATGGTCATAGATTTTCATAATAAAATCAATCTTTGAAGAAAGATTTTACAAAAATTGCATAGTGCCAAGGATTTATAATCCGAGGTGGTAGTTAGAGCATCAAACTTCCCACCTTGCATATAATGAACTTGTTGGGTAACGCTGTTACTAATCCTTTCCTTTGATCCCTTGCTTAGACTCTAAGGATCCCGAAGACGTGCCAATGTATGCAGCTGAATGTCAAGAAGATGTGTTCTACGAGGAGCCTAACCTGTTAGGAGGTGTTGAAGGAGTGGATTACAAAATCCGCTATGGTGTCGATGATAACGAATCCAACTAAGTATCCTAGTTAGTAGTAGCCAACGAAGCCGAGCAGCATGAACTCTATAGAATAAGCTGCTGAGCTCAACTCCTAGTCGGAGTTGCTACTTTTAAATTCTGCTGAAACACTTTATATTTTGGTTTTTAAGTTGAACCTTTTGAAGTCTTGAACTTCTGGTATTGTAATAATAATAATGTGTGAATGTTTGCAATATGGACCCGCAAGGTTTCTGTTGTACCACTCTGAGGGATGTGATATTTACAGAACGGTGTTCTATGAGTGTCATGTCAACAACTATAGTGTACTACACATGCAGTGGTATGCTGGGTCACCATAGCTCCGGGCGCACTTCCCCGTCCTGCCAGGGTGCCGGAATAGAGACTTTCTATCCCTCGAATCTCCCCTTCGGTGGCGGCGGAGCTACAGAGGTTTTCGTGGATTTCCGCCAGATGATCTAGGGTTTTCTCACTGGGAGGATTTTGTAGGCCAAGGAGGCAAGGCGAGGAGGCAGCCAGGGGTCCCACACCCCCTGTGGACGCCACCAGGGCTGGCCCGCGCCTAGGGGTGTGGCCACCTTGGTGTCCTCCTCCACCTATGCTTCGTGGTTCCGTGTTGCTCCGAGAAAAATAGAAATATTGGCTTTTGACCCGTCCAATTCCGAGAATATTGATTTTCTGCCTTTTCTGGAACCAAAAGCAGAAAAAAATAGGCAACTGGCACTGTGGCATCTTGTTAATAGGTTAGTTCCAGAAAGTGTATAAAAATACCTCAAAGTGTAGACAAAACATAAGATAAATGATATAAAACAAGCATGGAGCATCAAAAAATATAGATAGGTTTACGACGTATCACCATCACATGTCAGCGAAACACAAAATGGCAAATATTCAAGTTGCAATCTAAAACATGGAAAATATGCAAATCCCCCCCCCCCTCTAACCCCACATCACGTCCCCATCGGTCATTGGCGTCGACGTTCCCACATGACGGCCCCATTGTTCATTGGTTTAGATGGCCCCACAGAACAAACTTTTTCTTTGAAATTTGCATATTTGCCACATGATCACCACATGTTAGTGAAATACAAAATGGAAAATATGCAAGTTGCAACGTAAAACGTGGAAAATATGCAAATCTTCCTTCCAGCCCAACATCACGGCCCCATCGGTCATTGGCTTCGATGGCCCCACTTGACGGTCCCATCGTTCATTGGCTTCGATGGTCCCACATAACGAACCCTTTCTTTGAAATTTGCATATTTTCCACATGACCACCACATGTCAGTGACACACAAAATGGAAAATATGCAAGTTTCAACGTAAAACATGGAAAATATGTAAATCCCCCTCCAACCCCACATCACGGCCCCATCGATCATTGGCTTCAACGACCCCACGTAACGGCCCCATCGTTCATTGGCTTCGATGGCCGCACAGAACGGCCCCATTTGTCATTGCCTGCACCGGCCATCCAATCAGGAAAAAAGCGGCCCACAAGTCAGCGAGATATGGATGGCGGGTCCGATGTGTATCCTTGCCCCCACCTATCAGCACGTATTGGCCACGGCAGGACCCGCCCCAATGTGGCCCCACCGGTCGGCATGTAATGGTCGAGGCCACGTAACGTAATGTAACGCTCAACGCACGACCCGACCCAACGCGGTCCCACCAGTTAGCATGTAATGGTCAATCCTTTGACCTGACGACATCCCTCCGTCCGAACGCCTGCGAGGGTTTCATAACATAGCGAGGGGAAAAGTCAGGAAAAGTTAAGCGGCTGGGGAAAACTGAGTAGAACTAATAAACCAAGGGCACGAAAATAAAAATTCCTACTTTAAATAATCTTAACCATAATAAATTAGTACAATGGTATTTGTAACCTATTTAAATAGAAGTATAACCTACAAACTTACCGACAATGAAGCATTAATGTTGTCTAGAAGTCCTAGGCAATGGCAAAGCTCTACCTTCTTTTTGAAAATCTTTCTTAATTTCACCAAGATCAAGACTTTTGAAAATTCCTCGCTCGATGTAGCAAACCATCAAATCATTAAGCCATCCATTAGACATCTTGTTGCGTAGCTCGGTCTTGATGATCTTCATAGAAGAATGCCCCCTTTCAATGGTTGTCGTCGCCACCGGTAAAAGCAATGCCAACTCAATGAGGCGGTAAAATATAGGAAACATGATATGTTTTTCAAGTTCAACCATATTTTTAGCTAGGGATTCAATGTCAAGAAAAATTCTTAAATCTTCAGTTCTCCTCATATGAATAATAAATAGCTCAAGAGCATCTTGTATATGTTCACACTCATAATCAGATAAATCCTCATGGTAAATCTCTGTAAGACGATCAAGCTTATTCACATTGAACCTAGCAAATGACTCTCTTGGATCAAGACAAGAGAAGTTTTGGACAAACTCCAAAGATACCTCATTAAAACGATTATCAAACTCAGTGATAATAGAGTCTGTGGCAGCATAGAAGGTGTCAACACGATAAAAATGATCAGTGGTGACCTTGAATTTCCCCCTTTTCTTGTTTTACCCCATTTTGTTACCATTTGATCCATACTTGGGATAATGATCTCATTTTCAGTGAAAAATAATTTGATATCTTCTGAGAGTTGCTCCCAACCATTATTCCTCCAATTCACTAATCGTGTTCTCACATCCTTAACCAAAGACATTGCCTGAGATGATACAATTAAAAAGTTTAGATCACTATAATAAACATAGGGAGTAAAACCATAAAATACTACTCATCACATACCTGAACAATATTCTGATCCTTCTTTTGTAATAGAAGAGATACATCGTTTGTCATATGAAGTAGTTTTAACATCATCTTCATGATGAACACAAAGCTAAAAGTCTCCATTTTATGAACATAACCTCCTGCCTTGGTTGTATTACGAGAGTCATCCTCAACAATGGCCAAAACTTCTATCACTGCATTCCACATTGATTCAATACGAGATAAGGTTGTGTAGTGAGAAAACCATCTTGTATCTCCAGGTCGGCACAAGGATCTTGATTTTTCCCTCGTCCCGTGGGCATCTCACCACCCTTAATCTTAGCTAAAAGAATATATTTGTGCTTATCAAGCAATATACCCATCCCCCTGCAAGATGAACTACATAGATTGGCAATCTCTTTCGCATCGTCAAAGAAATCCTCAAGACCTTTGCAATATCTTAATAAAGCAACAACTACCAACTGCAACTAGTGGGCAAAGCAATGAATGTAGAAAGCATGCGAGTTCTCATTACGGATTAACTTTTGAAGGCCATTAAATTCTCCTCTTATATTACATGCTCCATCATACCCTTGCCCTCGTAATCTTGCAATAAGTAGATCGTGTTTGACAAAAACCTCCAAAAGTGCCTTCTTTAAAGTCGCAGATATTGTGTTTGAGACTTAATACACAAAAATCTTTCAATAATCGCTCCACTTTTTTTCACATACCTGAAATAATATGATACAATTAGTTAGACTATACTATATTTAACAAAAGTAAACACATAATTAGTTAACATACTTGAAGACGTATCTCACAATCACGGCCATTTGTTCTTTGACCGAGATATCACAAGATTCATCAATAAGAACAGTGAAAAGACAACCATCCATCTCATCTTTGATATATTTCGTGACTGCCTCTGCGCAATGTTTGGACAGTATTTTCCGAATATCAGAGGAAATCATCATTGCATTTTTAGGACATATCTCATCAAATGCAAGCTTCACTTCCTTATTCCTTTCTTTATACCAATCAAGCATTTCCAAATAAATCCTTTGTTCAAAGAAGAAGAGGACTCATTGCGTCCACGGAATGGTTCACCTTGCAATGCTAGATAACTTACAATTCCTAAAGAAGTATCAACGCGAGTTTCATACTTGACTAGGGAGTCTTTGCTATAAGTTATAACTTTGCTTTTCACACTTTCCCTTTGATTCTTAAAATCACCACAAGCTGTCCTTGAATTATTATGGATGCTACATGTCCCACCAACATGCTTATAGAATGCTGCCACCGCATTTTTTCAATGGTCATACCCCAATTTGGTGAAAACATCATAACCAAAATTTTCATCCATCCGATCATGTTTAAAAATATAACAGTAGAAGCAATATGCCATATCGTTGTCCACACTATATTCTAACAAATTAAATTGCTTATACCATTGTGGCTGAAAGCTTCTATCATCTCTATCTTTGGGGAAATTATGACAACTTGGTTGAATTGGACCCTTCTCTAGATAAGAAAATATAACATCATCTCTAATATTGGGGTGAAACAGGTCAATTGGAATGCAAAGGCCTGGATCAAACTTGATGTCATCTAGACCAAAATGATTTATACCTTTGTTTTCTTGAACATCAACGTTCTCTTTGACAACGGCTTCGATCGTATCTCTAATATCTTCTTCCACTTATTCGGTGGCCCTAGAATTTTCTGTCTATTCCACTTCTTGCTCTTGCTCTTGATTTACTATAATATTACCACTCTCGTGTGTGCTTGGTTTCGAGTTACTGCCACTAGAAATTGGGACAAAATACCTTGTAAGACCTGCAATTCATTGTTCATAAATTATAAAATCATTAAATAAGACACTAGTGTTCTACCTGATTGATTTTTTTTCTAAAAAGTACCTTTCCCTCCCTTTGGCCCCTTCCGTTTTTTGTCCATCTTCATTTCTCCGAAAAAACCAAAATGCAGAAGTGTGGCTTCGCTAAAAATTTGAGTGATTAAGGTTTAGAAGGCCACTGCATGTTGCCGATTGCAGTTCAGACTACAGAATATGAGAAGACGGGGGGCGAGTGGCCTACCTGCGTCGTTGGTCAGTCCCTTGTCCAGCCAGGCCAGGTTCAGTGCTCCCTTCGATCTGGCAATCCGGCGCCTTAGAGAAAACCAATCACACCGCCGTGAGCGATCGCCAGGTTCTTTCTGATCGATGGCAGAAGCACGATGTGGTGCGACCTGGAACCCTACGTGTTACGCGTTAGCCTTTTTTCACACAACTATAGCCATGTAGTATAGCCTGGATGGGACAGGGCAGGCCCAAAACTGGCCCATCCGGAACTCATGTCCGCCTGCTGATTCTTTTCATGATTCAGTCGATCATCCAGGGCATGTATATATATACACGCACAACAATTTACACATAGCCACAACTGCGATGCGTAGGTATAATTTTTTACGGACGGGAGCCAAGGTAGGGCGGGCGCCATACCTCGCCCTACCGAGAGCCTCGCCACTGCGAGTCGTGGTTACTTTCTTAGGTGTTGGTTCGAGTCGTTGGCGACACAACTATTGGAAGGTTATCACATGTTTAATTATGGAGATGATCATGGTTCTAATTACAACTTTATAATTAAAATGTTGTGAATAGATATAACTAATTAAGAGGCAAATATGGCCAATAGTTGAGATCTCATTTTATCCCGCCCACTTGTGTTCATCTAGGACCCAAGTACTTGATGCCTGTTCCTTGACTATCACACTATCCACATGTGGGACCTTGAATCCCTTTGGTATAAGCTTGATTCACATCTTATTTTTGGGGGCCATAAACTAGTTTGGGACATTATTACTATAATGTACTTATGCCATGATTTACTGTTTTATTTACTACTATTGCTCAAGGAGCGGTTTACTACTATACTATTTTGGAACCCCATGCCATGTTTACACTTCTTGGACAATCCCAGACACACTTTTGGGTTCCTAGTGTTTCTCAGTCGTCGTCGCAAACATTGGGTTTGTCTCGGAGATGGCCGACTTTGTTGCGGGTAGTTTTGTGGGGTGGCCCCTCAAAATAATTTTTGAATCATGTGAATTTTTTGTCGTGAGACCTCATTGCGTTTCATTTGTTTTTTCCCAAGGTTGATTCACAAGAGGTAACCTCGACAATACCCATGGTTATAGACTTAGGATTTCGTGTAAAAGAGAACACTAGGGATTTCGTCGGTTGGTCAGACAAAAAAGGAAGTAGATGCCGTATGATTATGGTGGAAATATGATTACAAAGTTGTAATACTTCGAACACTATGCTCTAAGCAACAAGCCAGGATGAACCCAAAGTGCATAAGGTGGTTCTACCGCGGAGGCCCAAATGCCACCCACATGCAGGCCCGTCTAAGCGGAGCAGGCATGGTACCAGCCAACCACCCTATCCACTTTGAAAGAACATCGTATCAAGTGCGAGCGGCGTAGTTGACGCTCATACGAACAAAACATACACAAGTGTGTGTGTCAGCGACATACAAGAATACATCAGAGTCAATCCATCTAAAAGAAATATAAATATCCAATGCCATACGACAATATCCAAAATACTAGACAACTAACAGTTAGGATACATCCTCATACATCACACTTGAGAGTATCAAGCGTAAGCGGAAGACAAGATCCGACTACGGATAAGAAGTAAATTGGCATAAGATGCCCTGAAAATAAGCACATCCCGCCCACAGATCTCACGGATCTCCAACCTCAGAATATCTACACTAGACGGTCATTGCCACCATCATCGGTCTCCTCGACCCAGTAGCCTTTATGTGGAGATACCTGTCCATCTAAACCAATATTTTATCGTGTGAGACCCTAATGGACTCAGCAAGTCTTTATGCATCTAAAGGGAATGACCTGAGGGTGACGCAATTGCAGCGAAAATAAAACCTAGCAGTTCTATAGAGACACGCTACAACATCCGCCTAACCAATGATAGACAGACGCTCGTTAATTAAACAATAGTTAATTTCCCAACAGATATATATCAACATAAATAAACATCACGCCCACCTCCCCATTTCCAAACGATAAGTCGGAAGAACATCCCATCTGTTGGCAGTTTTATTCATCATTCCATGAATATTGCACTATTACTAGTCAAGTTTTAGTCAATTTAAAAGCGGTATTTTAGTTATGCTTGTCTATGATCGAGAACTGTGCTCCAAGTCGTCCATAACCAAGGTCACGACTTTTAGAAAGATTTACCCTGCAGGGGTGCACAAATAGCAACACATGCATGATAAATCTCGAAAAAACTAAATAAAACCCAACGAGGCTTCACGACAAAGCATTTGTACGATTCATAATTGATTTTAAGTCCCACCCCGCTAAGCTACCCACTATGAAGTTGGCTGGCTTTATGACAGACCGAGGGGTTTATGCCAATGGCTATAAACGACTGAGAACCCGAAAGTGTGACTGGGCTATCGATACCGCGAAAGCATTCCACATTCCTAAATAGTACAGTAGTAAACGCTCCTCGAGTAACAGTAGTAAATAAAGCAGTAAAACATGGCATAAGTACAAGACAGTAATAATACTACAAACTAATTATGGGCCCAAGAAATTAAATATGACTCAAGCTAGGACTAAGGGAATTCATGGTCCCACATGCGGATAGTGCGATAGTCAAAGAACATGTATCAAGTACTCAGGTCCTATGGACACAAGTGAGCATAAAGAACCAAATAACAGATATTGCCCACCAGTAACTCTTTCTTTAGCTATTACATTACTACTCAATTCAGTTGTTTAGGTATCTCATTATTCATAGACACTCACAAATCCTACACGTATAATTCTATGACTCGCATGGCTCAATCAACTCCTATAGTAATGGCTCATACGATTGGGGAAATAAGCTTCTGTGGGGTTTAAAAGTAAAGGCTATGCAATATTTGGGATTCAATTTTTATTCGTGACATGATTATGATGCAAAAATAAGACAGTTTAAATAGGTACTATAGGTAGTGAACGCATGGGGAAATATTTTCCCGGCAGTTTAGTTGCAGAATAAGATGGATCGAGGTAATACTCCTGATGCTCCTAATATTCTCCTTGCTCAGCGCTATTCGGATAAAAACCAAACACACAAGGGGCCGAAATAAATACATTGCACAATCATATAAATCATATGCAACAAGCAAACAAGTATGCCATAATCTAATTATGCACAATTTACATGGCATAGCATAGCACGACATGGGTGAGATGTGTTGGAGATATGCCCAAGAGGCAATAATAAAGTGGTTATTATCATGTCTTCACACTTATGATAAATGTTTACATACCATGCTATAATTGTATTAACCGGAAACATTAATACTTGTGTGATTTGTAAACTAAAATAAGAGTCCCTAGTAAAGCCTCTTGTTAAACTAGCTTGTTGGTTAATATATGATCATTGTTTCCTGATCATGAACATAGAGATGTTATTAACAACAGGATCATATCGTTAGGAGAATGATGTGATGGACATACTCCTATAGATAAGCGTAGCATAAAGATCAAGTCATTTCAATAGTTCAATTGCTATATGCTTTCTGATACATAGTAACCTAATTCCTTCGACCATGAGATCATGCATATCACCTTTACTGGATGGATGCTTTGATGTCATCAAACACCACACCGTAACAGGGTGGCTATAAAAGTGGCATTGAGTGTTCGGAAAGTATTGGTTGAAACACATGGATCAAGAATGGGATTTGTCCATCCATATGACGGATAGATATACTCTGGGCCCTCTCGGTGGAATGTCATCCAATTAGCTTGCAAGCATGTGACATGGTCACAAGGGATCACATATCACGGGAACGAGAAAAGAGTACTTATCAGTAACGAGGTTGAACTAGGTATGCAGAGATACCGACGATCATAAACTTCGGATAAGTAAACTATCGTGAGACAAAGGGAAATTGGTATCGTATGTAAGTGGTTCATTCGATCGCAAAGTAATCGTAGAAATATGTGGGAGCCATATGAATTTCCAGATTCCTCTATTGGTTATTGTTCGGAGAAGTGTCTCGATCATGTCCGCATAATTCACGAACCGTAGGGAGACACACTTAAGGATTCGACGTTGTTTGAGTAGTTATGGTATTATGAGAAAGAGACCGAATGTTGTTCGGAGTCTCGGATGGGATCCGGGATATCACGAGGTGATCCGGAATGGTCCGGAGAATAAGATTCATATAAGGAAAGTCCCGTTTCGGAGTTGGGGAATGGTTCCGGTGTTTTCATCGGGAACATTCTAGAAGGTCCCGGAATGTCCGGCACTCCGGAGGGGGAAGGGTACATGAATGTGTCATTGTAAGTTGGAATGATTGCATCATATACTAAGTGTTCTTGCTGTCCCAAATATAGGATTAAATTGAATCCTAAAACAGAAAAGTCAAATGTCCAGTTTGAAAGTCAAACGGCTAAAACAAGAAACTGTGGGAAACAAGCAAGAGGAGTTGGAATCAACTTGGAGGAGGAGTTGGACTCCTCCAGGCCGGCGCCCAGCCCAAGGACGAGTTGGGGAGGGACTCCCTCCCTCCCCTGGCGCGCCAAGACCCCCCTCCCATAAAAGGAGGGGCAGGGCTCCTCCTACACACACAAGTTTCCTATCCTCTAAACTAAACCCTAGATCTAGACCCCGGTTTAGAGCTATTCGGTTTAGAGCCTTCTAATTGGTTTAGAGCCTTCTAATTGGTGTGTCTAATTACTAGACCACTAATAGCCTCTCTCATAAGCTCCACCATACTCGCACCGGCTTAAGGCGAAGCCCTGCGGGATCTCCCCTCTACTTCCGGTACTACACTGTTGTGCTGCCGGAATCACGAGGAGAGTGCTACAACCTCCGCTGCCTGCTGGAACAAGGGAGAGGAAGGTCTTCGTCGAGTACCGAACGTGTGACCGACTGCGGGAGCGCTGCTGGAACGTGGCGCTGGAAGGATCGTCTACGCGATCTTGAGATCGGAAAGAGTACGACTACATCACCCACGAGAATCTGCTCTCGTTAAACACTTTGGAATCTTCGAGGGTGAGTTATTCCATCGACTCGTTGCTACAATCTAGTAGATAGATCTTGGCTTGTTTGTTTGTATGCGATAGAAAATTTTTGTTTTCCATGCTACGAACCCCTACAGTGGTATCAGAGCCGTGTCTATATGTAGATCTGTTGCACGAGTAGAACACAATGGTCATTGTGGGCGTTGATGCTTTTATTGTAGATTGCTTTTTGTGTACTTTGCATCTTGCGGTATGTTGGGATGAAGCGGCCCGGGCTAACCTTACATGACATCGTTCATGAGACTTGCTCCACGCTTGACATGCAACTCGTTTTGCATAAGTGGCTTTGCGGGTGCCTGTTTCTCCTAGCATAGTAAAGATCCAATTTACAACGGGTGATCAACAATGCTAGTATCAATGTTGTGGTTCTTGTTCGTAAGTTAGAACGACACTTATGGAAAGCCCCAAACCACGTAAAATATGCAAAGAAAGTAGAAGCGTCTAACTTTGTTTTGCAGGGGTGTGCAGTGATGTGATATGGCCATGATTGTGATTATATATGATGTATGCAATGTTCCTTATTGTAAGTCGGCAACCGGCAGGAGCCATATGGTTGTCTTTAATTTCTGTTAAGACCCGCGTGTCTATTCAAAGTAGTTGTAATAGTTGAAGCCGGTGGACGACAACCATGGAGAAGCGTCATTGACCTTGATGCCATGCCGGTGATGATGAAGATCATGTTCGTGCTTGAAGATGGAGATCGGAAGCACAAAGAAGAAAGGCCATATCATATCACATATTATGAATTGCATGTGATGTTAATCCTTTATGCATCTTGTATTGCTTAGTAGACGACGGTAGCATTATAAGATGATCCCTCATGCACATAAATTTCAAGTTCTAAAGTGTTCACCCTTAGTATGCACCGTTGCCAAAGCTTGCTGCTTCGAAGCACCACGTGATGATCGGGTGTCTTTGATTCCGCGGGTGAATACAACGTAAGCAAGCCAGATTTGCTTATGCGGTAGCTAAGGTTTGATCTTGACGAGCCTAGCATGTACAGACATGGCCTCAGGAACACGGATCACCAAAAGGTAAAGCATGAATCATATAGTAGATATGATGAACATGTCGATTGTTCGCCATTGAAACTATATCAACTCTCGTGATGATCGGTTTTGATGTGGTGGATTTGGTTCGTGTGATCACTAAAACAATGTGAGGGATATTGTTTTGAGTGGGAGTTCACCTAGATTAATTTAATTATTAATTAGAACTCAATTTATCATAAACTAAATCAAAGTGAATTTGCATAGTTGTTGTAGTCATTGGCATCCGTTTACCACCTTGCGCTTAGTTATAATTGAGATGATAGAACTATAGAATTCTGGTTAGAGACTTTACGAACTGGTATCGTATTGTTTTAAGTGTTAATCTAAAGTTTAAAAGTCCTATTGCAAACTTTCAGTAAGTTCCGGTTACTCCATGAAGTTTAATAATTAGTATTAAATCAAGAGTAACAATTCCAAGTGTTAGTATATAAGTATCATGTTTGTATCCATGATTCTTGATATTCAAAGGATTCCCTTAATATCAAGGTTATCTAGGATCTGAAAGAGTTGTTACAGAAACCATGATGTGTGGAAGATATTGTGATATCTGAAACGAAGTTTTGGTTGCAACATGATAGAGTATAATATGGCAAAAGTCATGTTCTCATATTTGATGAGAATTTGCAAAAAGGTTGGAGACACTTGTTGTCCTAATCCTCCGAAAGGTTTTGGATAGCAACATTATACTCATAATTCATCGTTATAAGCTAAAAGTAGCTTGATCATGGACGATTCCATGATAAGGGTGAATATTTGATGTAGGTAAAATGTTTACTACACCAAGAGATTACTAAAGAAAGGAATTTGAAAGAACACCAAATATTTGATGATGGTGATCTACTTCAAAGTGCAAGTCCAAAGACATTGGTATTTAATTATACACGCTTTGGACTAGATGTCATATGTATGACTCCACTATTGATATTGATAGATTCTTTTAAACTGAAAAGGAAATACTGAAAGAGAATCTCATAAATATATGGCAGAAAAGAAAAGACTAGAATCGTTCAGTTTAAGTATATAGATGATATACATGTTATGGCTATATTCTTTGCTTATTAAACAATGTGGTTCTTAAGTATTTGATACTGAATTTGTTGGTGTGAATCGTCATACGAAACAACACAATTCATGAACTACAATGGCCTAAGTAACTAGCAAAAGAATATGTGATGATGTTCATCGAGAACAAAATAAAGGGTTATTGTGTTGCTTGTTAAACATCAAAGCTTGCCTTCAAAGATTTGTTTTATCAGGTATTATGAGAACAAAAGGATTGTTCAAATAATTGCCGTAATCCATAAAAGATGGATGATTCGCAAATCTCGTTGGAGACATCACATCCATAAAACTAGTGCTAAAAATGTCGAAAGACAAATTGATTGAAAGATCACTTAGGAAGTGACATCGCTGTTTGAATTATATTGGAAAGATAACATGAAGAAACTCCATGTGGATGGAATTTTGGAGTCTTCTGATTTTTGATCAAATGACGCTTGTAAAACTTTCTTAGAGATAATTAAAACTTCGTTCATAGGCCAAAAGGGAACGAATGACTAGCTTATTGGAACTTGTACATATTGTTGTACGAAGTCCGTTATGTGTAGTCAAGAGCGATGGATTTCAACTTCATATGCTTTCTCCGAAAATTTGAGTGAATATATGGATATTTTCTTAATAAGGATGAAGTGTGAAATACTTGAAAAGTTCAAAGACTTTCAAGATGAAGTGCAAGATCATTGTAACAAGAATATAAATAGTTTATGATAAGATCATAAAGGAAGATATTTGAGTTACACGTTTAGCATAAATACCTAAGATTTAAGGAATCGTTCCGTGGATTTGCATTTTCCCGAAACACCATAAGTGTATGGAGCGTTCGAGATATGTAATTAAACCTTGTTTGACATGGTAAGATCGAAAGGTGTAATTCATAAAACTGCCATTGTATTTTAAAGATTAAAAGCTTTAGAGATTACCGTTTTTCCACTGAAAAGAGCTCCATCATAATCCGTTGAAATGACACCATATAAGGTTATGGTTTGGGATAAAACTCAAGTTGTCCTTTCTTAAACATTGGTATGCTAAGCATAAGAAAGATGTTTGCAACCAAAGTCGGATGAACCTGTCTTTGTATGTTATTTCGAATAACTGTTAAGTTCTCCTCCATAACATCGGAGACAAAAGTGTTTGTCACTTAAAACGTCAAGTTTCTTTGAGAAGGAATTTTTCGTGAAAAGTTAAGTGGGAGGACAATAGAAACTTTGATAAGGTTAAAAGAACCTTAGCTGTATGTGCAGAGTTGCGCAGCGCCGAAAAGTGTTCCGGAGGCGGCAACAATGCTCATGGCTCACGTGCCTCAAAGGTTGTGGTCACGGAGATCTAAGTTCCTATTGAAACAAGTAGATCGGGTAAACAATCAAATACCAAGATTTGAGGGTTGAATCATTATTTGAGAATAATGAACCGACTACATGCAGAGAAGCGATGATGGGCCCTGACTCCGTCAAATGGCTTGAAGCCATATAATCCGTGATAGTTCCATACACGAGAAATCAAGTTTTGAACTTGAAGGACCCTCGAGAAAGGTGTAAGACCTTGTAGTTGTGTCTGGATCTATAAAGAAATAGTCGACATGTTGGGAAAGAGTTCACAACAATGTTCAAAGGTTGACTATGACAAGATTTGATCTTTCATAGTGATATTTAGTCTAGACGGATTAATGTAGCAACCACTACATATAATTTGTTATATGGAAGTTGAATAAACAAAACAAGTTCTTCTAATAGAATCGTTACCTAGGACATGTGCATAACACGGTCCATAGGGTTTTGTTAATTCAAAGGATGCTAAAAGCATATGCAAACTTCAATGGTTAGAGTGAGCATAGCGGAGTTGGAATCTTCACTATGATGAAACTGTTAAAAGGGTTTAATTTCATCAGAGACAATGAAGATGCTTGCAATTGCAAGAAATTAAGTGGGAGCGCTAAGACATGTTTCTAATACATTATGTGGAAGACATATTGTTGATTGGAAATAATGTATCTTTTATTAACACATATTAAGAATTTCATCCCGATGAAAGACTTAGGCAAAACCCAAATATTTGGCATCAATAGACGCTAATATGGTTGTGCCAGAAGTACATAGACAAGATATTGAATGAGTTCAATATAGAAACTACAAGAGAAGGTTCTTGTCGCACAGAAAGGATTGAATGAGTTCAATGTTGATGATATATTCAAGTGTATTGACATTTGGTAAAGTGAAACAAATAATCAAGTATAGATTGATACTTGATGTATGAAATCACAAAGAGTATTTATATCAATCATACTGTGATATGTACAAATCCAGATATGTCCTATGCTCTAAATGTTGAGAGCATATACCAGAATGATTCGTAAGATGATCATTGGACAATAGTAAGGATATTCTTATGATCTTCTGAAAGAACTAAGAGTATAATATTTGTAGAAGTGACAAATAGATGGTTAGTTCATTGTAAAAGTACTACATTGATACTAGCTTTGTCACAAAGTACAAATTAAGTTTATCTCAATCTAAACTAAGGGTGGCACAATATAATGGAAAGTGAGTTCCATAATGGATTTGGATGATTTCCAAAGTTAAGACATTGTGACAGATACTACAACAAAAGGCTAAGTATATGACTGCTATTATAGCAGCAAAAGAGGGCATTTGTGTCAAGTAGTTTGTTATCAAACTAGGTGTAGTTCACAGCGGGATAATACTATGAAGATATATTGTACGACAATATTGTCAACATGTTTTAACCCCAAAGAGCTAAAGGTCACACCGAAATACCAAATTTATACAAAGCCATCTCATTAGAGAATGAGTGATGCGTAGAGACGCAAAGACATGCAATTACACACGGACCTGGAAGTGTCAGATCCGGAGATCAGTTGACCACTAGCAATCGTGTACATACAACACTGGAAAGCCATAGGTGTTATATACACAAAGGTTCGAAACTAGATTATTGACTCTAGTGTAAGTGGGAGACTGTTGGAGATATGCCCAAGAGGCAATAATAAAGTGGTTATTATCATGTCTTCACACTTATGATAAATGTTTACATACCATGCTATAATTGTATTAACCGGAAACATTAATACTTGTGTGATTTGTAAACTAAAATAAGAGTCCCTAGTAAAGCCTCTTGTTAAACTAGCTTGTTGGTTAATATATGATCATTGTTTCCTGATCATGAACATAGAGATGTTATTAACAACAGGATCATATCGTTAGGAGAATGATGTGATGGACATACTCCTATAGATAAGCGTAGCATAAAGATCAAGTCATTTCAATAGTTCAATTGCTATATGCTTTCTGATACATAGTAACCTAATTCCTTCGACCATGAGATCATGCATATCACCTTTACTGGATGGATGCTTTGATGTCATCAAACACCACACCGTAACAGGGTGGCTATAAAAGTGGCATTGAGTGTTCGGAAAGTATTGGTTGAAACACATGGATCAAGAATGGGATTTGTCCATCCATATGACGGATAGATATACTCTGGGCCCTCTCGGTGGAATGTCATCCAATTAGCTTGCAAGCATGTGACATGGTCACAAGGGATCACATATCACGGGAACGAGAAAAGAGTACTTATCAGTAACGAGGTTGAACTAGGTATGCAGAGATACCGACGATCATAAACTTCGGATAAGTAAACTATCGTGAGACAAAGGGAAATTGGTATCGTATGTAAGTGGTTCATTCGATCGCAAAGTAATCGTAGAAATATGTGGGAGCCATATGAATTTCCAGATTCCTCTATTGGTTATTGTTCGGAGAAGTGTCTCGATCATGTCCGCATAATTCACGAACCGTAGGGAGACACACTTAAGGATTCGACGTTGTTTGAGTAGTTATGGTATTATGAGAAAGAGACCGAATGTTGTTCGGAGTCTCGGATGGGATCCGGGATATCACGAGGTGATCCGGAATGGTCCGGAGAATAAGATTCATATAAGGAAAGTCCCGTTTCGGAGTTGGGGAATGGTTCCGGTGTTTTCATCGGGAACATTCTAGAAGGTCCCGGAATGTCCGGCACTCCGGAGGGGGAAGGGTACATGAATGTGTCATTGTAAGTTGGAATGATTGCATCATATACTAAGTGTTCTTGCTGTCCCAAATATAGGATTAAATTGAATCCTAAAACAGAAAAGTCAAATGTCCAGTTTGAAAGTCAAACGGCTAAAACAAGAAACTGTGGGAAACAAGCAAGAGGAGTTGGAATCAACTTGGAGGAGGAGTTGGACTCCTCCAGGCCGGCGCCCAGCCCAAGGACGAGTTGGGGAGGGACTCCCTCCCTCCCCTGGCGCGCCAAGACCCCCCTCCCATAAAAGGAGGGGCAGGGCTCCTCCTACACACACAAGTTTCCTATCCTCTAAACTAAACCCTAGATCTAGACCCCGGTTTAGAGCTATTCGGTTTAGAGCCTTCTAATTGGTTTAGAGCCTTCTAATTGGTGTGTCTAATTACTAGACCACTAATAGCCTCTCTCATAAGCTCCACCATACTCGCACCGGCTTAAGGCGAAGCCCTGCGGGATCTCCCCTCTACTTCCGGTACTACACTGTTGTGCTGCCGGAATCACGAGGAGAGTACTACAACCTCCGCTGCCTGCTGGAACAAGGGAGAGGAAGGTCTTCGTCGAGTACCGAACGTGTGACCGACTGCGGGAGCGCTGCTGGAACGTGGCGCTGGAAGGATCGTCTACGCGATCTTGAGATCGGAAAGAGTACGACTACATCACCCACGAGAATCTGCTCTCGTTAAACACTTTGGAATCTTCGAGGGTGAGTTATTCCATCGACTCGTTGCTACAATCTAGTAGATAGATCTTGGCTTGTTTGTTTGTATGCGATAGAAAATTTTTGTTTTCCATGCTACGAACCCCTACAAGATGTGGGGTACAAGAGTAAAGCATTTGATTATGTTTTTAGTCATGTTTTCCTCCCATAAACATTGCTGCATACTTAATATTTATATGATACATGCTTCAATTCATAACATGGAACGCATAGTTAGAACGGGCTCGTTGAGCTGATCGATTTAGACATATCATTTATCCAAATCGGAGTCATGGATTTAATGTTATGCAATATTAAAGAAATAGGCATTAATTAACATTTAGTAATTCGAAAATTTTAAATTGCTCAAATGATATTATAAATAGCATAATTAGATTACTCATGTTTATCTGATTCAAAAACATATATGATACATATTATTTGATTTTATAAATTTAAAACAATATTAAACCCAAATTATACTAAATATGGTCAAAAGTCAAAGGTTTGACTAGATATAGTTAATCCTGGTCAAATTTCAAAACATGGTTAAATTCATATTTGGAAAACATTCACATTCATTTTATAAGTTTGTTCAAATTCAAAACTATTTAAAAGATATGAATTTATCTAACTTATATTCAATTCTGAAATTTTTATAGTGTTAGAAAATCCCCGAGGACTTTTTACACACCAACAGAACCTACCTGCAGAGTAGGACGACTAGGACGATGGTGTTGCGTGGACTGCAGAGAGGCTTACAGGTGGGGCTTGAGGGATGGACTTTGGGTTAAACAAAGCAAAGATCAGGGGGCACTTGCAAGATGAACATGAACACGACGGTGGTTTATTAATGAGAAGAAAAGTTTAGAGGCACCATGTTTCGACGACGATTGCGATCAAAGGAGACCAACATTTTGCAAACGGATTGAAGCTGCGCGAAGAGGGCACAAAGTAGAAGATACAAGCAATAAGAGATCCACCTCCCGTTAGATGTGATGTCTGCAAGTTGGTTGCGAACAGAGGAATAAAACATGCGGCAAAACAAACGAAACTGTTGTGGCACCCATGATCTATGGTCCGAGAATACCCCTTATGCATATAATTCATGTTCCCATTATTAGTGAGACGTGAGCATAACTGACCAGTATCATTACATCATCTAGAAAATAATGATTACAAAACTTACAAAGTGTCCATTATGGCAATTACAACATAAGTAGCGGAAGCCTTCAAGCGCAGAGCCTATGTCCTGCCTTGGCCTAGCTCGCATAGACGTCAGCACCTTCGTCACTTATTAACATTTGCAATCTGGACAAGTAAATAGCCAGGGACAATGCCAGTGAGTACTTTGAATGTACTCGCAAAACCACCAAGATAAGGTAAACAAGGATAATGCATATTAGGCCGTGGCGAGGTAGATCTATACTATAGTTGTTCTTGAAAATCCTAAAATAGCATCTCTATATCTTTTAGAGCTTTACTTGAGGTCGTCAAGTTTGGGGTAGGTCCTTCGTTTTGGGGCATCGGCGTGGCACTTGAGTTGAGGTCTTCAAGTTATGCCTTATTGCGACTACCTTGCTATGGTGGTTACCTAATGGAGCCATAAGTGTTAGCTTGGTTATTTTTAGCAGTTAGCGACACTTCTTCTTGTTCCCCAGTCAAGATAGTTGCAGGTTAGCTTCAGAGGAGTTTGTCTTAACTCGAACTCTTTGTGTTGCTTAGAAGCGATGATGGAGTAGACTCGTTGGCTTCGGCATCCTTATCTTCCGGATTCTTGGGGCTCTTGGAACTAAGGCACGGGTAGGAGTTGTCGGGGACTTCTTTATGTGGCCATCCTACTGAGGAGAGGTTTGCGGCTATGGGTGTATGAAGTTTAGTGTCGGGATACACCAACAAGGTGGTCGTACCCTAGGATCAATTGATCCTAGGCAGACAAGCAAAACATGCCAAGCATCATAAACGCACATGATAAACAAACAAGGCGTACCATAGGTACTAAGGGTGACTACACACTATAAGGAGAATCCTACATTCAAGATGCTTATCCTAAGTACGGAAGTTACGGGGGTCTTGACTTCTATCTTGCCATACGTTGTCGTAGGTGCCGTACTTGATCGATTTGGTGGTGATGAAGGACTCCTTTGGTAGGGTGGTCTTGTAGTGTTTTCATCGTTGGTAGCTCCTTTGGGTTTGCTTGTCTTGGTGTCTCTTCCTCTCGGGATCTCCGTCTCATAGTCTCCAAGTCGGACTTTGTTTTTGAAAATGGAACATTTGAAGTAGAGGAGATATAGAGTAATCCATTTTCAAATCATTTAAGTCAGATAAGGTGAGATAAGAAATATTTCTAAAAGCTCTTGGAGAAATAGTTTTCGAAAGCCGGTGTTTTTAAGAAATAGTGGTTGTCCTGTCTAACGTACATGCTAACTAAGGTCTCCTACAGTCAGGATGGCTCTGATACCAAGTCTGTGGCACCCCGGATTACGGTCCGAGAATACCCGTTATGCATATAATTCATGTTCCCATGATTAGTGAGTCATGAGAATAACCGTACAGTATCATTACATCATCCAGAAAGTAAAGTTACAAAACTTACAAAGTGGCCAATATGGAAATTACAACATAAGTAGCGGAAGTCTTCAAGCGCAGAGCCCATGTCCTGCCTTAACCTACAGGCAACTAACTGGAAAGACGGCCTAGCTCGCATAGACGCCAGCACCTTCATCACTTCTTAACATCTTCAATCTAGCCAAGTAAATAGCTAGGGACAATGCCGGTGAGTACTTTGAATGTACTCGCAAAACCACCAAGATAAGGTAAACAAGGATAATGCATATTTGGCTGTGGCGAGGTACATCTATACTACAGTTGTTCTTGAAAAGCCTAAAATAGCATCTCTATATCTTAGTTGAAAAGAGTTTTGAAAACATGTCTCCTTTTTGAAAACAACGTATGTAGAAAACCCTTTTTAAAACATCTCGACCATCCCTGGTAAAAAAATCCTTTTCTCATACTTCGCCATGACCAAGTCACATCCTTCTTAATTATCACAAAACCATCTCAAGGGTACTCCTAGCAATCACCTTTCCAACCGTCCTTGACCATGGACACGGCTATTCGAATAGATTAGACTCTGCAGAGTTTGTGCACTTTACCCACAAGAATCAATACATCCACCGGGATACAACCACGGCCCGCTACACATGGTAGGCAGGGGTTCGGATAATCAAACCTAACTTTTCATTTGTCCATCTCTAGCAACGATGGCTTTTCCTTTTGGGTTGTTCTCTTCGGCACGAGTATGTGGCACGACGGCCATAGTCCTCCCTTCCGTACAAGCCTATTCCCCAAACCTTAGTGTGGCATATAGTAATTTGACTCCACTTCCTTCCGTACATACAATCAGTCGTACCATCCATGAGATACCCAATTGTTGCACCGGTACCTTGTCCATGACAGTCCAGATTTCAGGGGATTTCCCCCCTTTAGCGAGTACGAGCAGCCCTGGCTAAAGATCACAAACTATGAGTTAGGCCCCAGCGACTGGGGTAGTGTGGTTGCACGGATAAATTGTTCTGGTAAATACGTAGAACATCCTTTTTCTCTTTCTATTGCTCAACCTTCTCTTTATCCTCCTCATATCTTCTTTGGTAAAACCTCCACTCTGAAACGATGCCTCTTTCCAAGGGTTTTATTTTGAAAACTTTGTAGTAGGGTAAAACCCAAAATAGTTTTAACATTGAAACCTGTAGTTTCCAAGAGGGAAGATACTAAGCATCTTAGCCTCGATCTAAATGATAAAGATGGGTGTCAATAGTGTAGGTGTCCTAATGGACACTCATCCATAACTTGGAGGAGCCAAGTTACTCACGCCTTTTTAATTGGAAACAAACCATGTATTTAATCGTGCAGTTCATAAACAAGATATAAAACAATTGATAAAAAGGAGTAGGTCAATATAGGAGTTCAGGAAGGATGGCTTTCCTGTGACCACCGAGATGTCCTTGGACTTCTTATTTTAGAAACCCAGAATACCCAATGTCAACAATAATAAAAGATTCCTTCTTCTCTTCGTCAGACAAACACAACTATTGTCGTCATCGAGAATACATGCAAACAAGCAAGGGCACAATCAAGATAAGGCATACAAGCATCATTGCATAGAGTAAACAAATAGGAAATACAAGTAACAATTCAGTAGGGTTTGGGAATAATATATTTAGAAAGATTGGGAAATGTCTTGGAATCATTTGGGGAAAATCAAGATAAGGCATAAAACACTAGGGTGTATAATAAAATTTAGTGCTATACTCCTGAAGGTATTTCTCATTTTGTTTTGTCATTAAACCAGGCAGCTATTATTAATCAAGTTTGAAAAAGAATAAACCATAAAGGGATCTGGGCCAAGTGCTCAGCCGGACTGGGCCGTGCAGAGGGAAGACGGCCCACCCGGGGGCGCGATGCACGGGATACGGCGGTTTGGAACCCGCCAGTTCAGGCCCACCCATTAGCGAGGTGATGCACCGAAGAGGTATGGGGACTCATAGGCCGTTGGATGTATGAAGGATCGACGACGCCTAAGCGTCGTCTTCTTCAGGCGGCTACAGCGACGCGCGAACCCTAGTTAGGTCAGGAAGGCGGCGGGGCTTACCGGAGACGTGGTGAGAGACGACAGAGCGGTGATGGGGAGAAGCAGAGCAGTCGGGTGAGTCCGGTGATGGGCTGGAGTTGTTGTTTCAAGGAAGATCTAGGTCGCGCGCATCACTACAAAGGAGCTTGCTCTGGTACTCGGCGGAGCACGCTCAGGGAGGCTCTGCATGTCAAATGTGAGCATGCAGGGAGGACCCTGGGGTCTTGGGGAGTACCCGGAGGGGTTCCGGTCGTGAAGCAGGTGCTCAAGAAGGTCAGGGTCACCGGAGGACACCGGGTCAGGCCTGCGTCGGATGGCAGTGGTCTCCGCTTCCCTGGAACAAACAAGAGCAAGGGGGAGGCAGATTAGATGTAGAATAGCACGGGTAGGGTAAAGGGAAGAGGCGGGGTGGTCGGGGTCGCCTGGAAGCTTGCGTGCAAGCTTCAACCCGAGAAGGGTTCTTCTCCTTCTTCATGGCTATTGAGGGCAAGGGAAGGGGATTTGGAGATCTGGGAGAGGGTGGTGGGTGTGAGGGAGTGAAATGAGAGGGTAGGGGAGGGGTGCACTGGCCACTGGCCTTATAAACCGAAGGACTATGGTCCATGGTCATCTTGGTGTAGGGAGATCTTGGGGAAGAGGGGTTGGACAGGGATTGGTCGACTTGGGGCGGCGGAGGGAGTGAGGTGGGGCCTGGTACACGACCAGAGCGGTGGAGAGGGAAGTTGGTGCTGCCAAGGGAGTAATACACCAAGATATTTTTGGGATATGCATGTTCTCTTTCTCACATACTCCATGCACTAGGGACAAGAGAAGGGTGTGCTATAGTATATGGGCTACAGTGCACGGCCAGAGAGTGTCATGGTTGTTGTGGTGGGTGATGGTGAGGCTTTGATAAAGATTTGTTTTGATTTAGCTCATGTTTGGATTTGTTTGTACAATTTGATCAAGATGGTGCTTGTAAAGGAAGTCCAATAAATTGCATTGGGCATGGTGGGGATATGGAACTGGTAGATGGGTATGATCAAGATATACCTTACATCATTATTTGGGATTTTTAGGATGATTTTTAGTTCACTAAAATCATTTATTCAAAAAGTGCAGAAATGATTTATAGAAGCTAAAGTGATATTTTTACATTGGACAAGGTGAGTTTTTGATGTGGGATGGTACTAGATACCATATCACACCTTGGGTAATTTTATTGGAATTTATTGAGATGGGAAAGTATTTTAAAGAATGATTTATTGTTTTTTTCCATTTAAGAAAAAAGGCAAAAACAAATAATAAAGAATCTCAAAAATATTTATTTTTGAGTTTTGAAGATAGGGTATGAGGTAGGGAACTCAAAGGTGCATTGAGTTGGCAAAGTTATTTGGAGAAAAACAAACTTTCCTTTATAGGAGAGATTTTGAGGATTTTGCAAGATAATGAATTTAAATAGTTTTAGGTTCCAAATAATTATGGAAATTATTTGAAAAAAATTCATATCCAAGGTGGATGATGAAAAATTGATGCATCCATCATGTCCAACCTTGGGTTTTGAAGAATTGTGGTGAAAAAGAATGGAAACTATATTTGGGAGAATCTAGGGTTTTGATAATTTAATACCACCAAAACATGGTTGGATTTGGGGGCTTAGAGCTCACCTAGGAACAAGGTATAGATGGATAGACAAACAAAGTTGTATAGATGATCATGGAAGCAAGAGGTGGGCTTGGTTCTATTTGAGTTGGTTTAGGGGTGATGGCAAACTTTGTTGAAAATTAGGCTGCCATAACAGATATATCATGATGCCTCATAAACCATGTGGGTTTAAGAAACACAAAGCTCCAATGGAAACAAGTTAGTTATGGATTCATATACCATGGTATAGATCATAACCATGCAAAGAGTTGGTGAAGGGAAGGTAGCATATAGATGTGAGCTTCTGCCAAAGTAGGCAAGATGATAAGATTTGCAGAAAAGATTATTATCTTGACTATAAAACCATCATGGATGGGTGGGAATCAAAATCAATTAGCCAAGGTAGAAATGGGCTTTGGTAGTACTACTGGTGTACTACAAGATGGTTCTAGTACATTCTCAAGAATGCACATAGGTTGGAAAAGGTAGAGCTCCAAAGATTGAGTCTAGATAAGAATTCCAGACAGCCATTTGGCCAGATTTTGGGTTTTAGGCTAGAATTGAAGAGGGAAACAAATTGAGAGAGTGGCAATGGATTATCCTTTCCATCAAGTGGTTGGTGTTGAGGTATAGATTTAATAGAGGGGATCCAGGCTTGGATTGGGTCTTCAATGAGTAAGATACTATAAAAAGGGATTATCCCTTGATTGATCTGATTAGGAGATGAGATGGCCAGTTTAGTGGCTTAGGGTAGATCCAGATTTGGATGCTTGGTTATAGTTTGGGGATCACAAACATAGATTTGGTCCTAAGGGATGAGCTACTAGATGAGATCACTCTAGTTCCTAAGCAAACAAGGCAATTAACAGATCAAGGCAATTCATCAGACAGCAGATCAAGGCAATTCATCTTATCAAACTTATCCAACTACTACTAGGGTTACCATTAAGCCAAGATTGAGGTAAGGATGGGTATTTTGAATTGATTGTTGATGACTGTCTATGGATAGCCTGTTGCGAACCCCAAGAGCAAGGTGTGAAGCAGCAAGCAGCAAGTTGTCCCTCAGTTGAGACCGAGGTTATCGAACCAGAAGGAGGAAGGAAACGTCACACAGGTGTTGCAAGCAACACGGAGACCTGCACAACACAAACTCAAGACTTTGCCCCAACGAACAGTGAGGTTGTCAAGCTCACCGGTTTGCTGTAACAAAGGATTAAACGTATGGTGTCGAAGGTAATGTTTTGCAGTAAGTAAACAAGTAATAGTGGAAGATGTATCAATGGTAAAGATTGGACCGGGGTCCATAGTTCACTAGAGGTGCTCTCCTTAGATAAACAACATGTCATGAAGGGTAAACAAATTACATCGGGGCAATTGGCGTGAACTGAGCAGGGCATAATAATGCAATTACTAGTCAGAAAGATACTATGAGATTCGATTGGGCAATACAACAAGATACATAGACCACCATCCAACTGCATCTATGACTAGAAGTCCACATTTAGGTTATCATACGAACCCCCTCCAGTATTAAGTTGCAAGCAACAGACAACTGCTTTAAGCAAAGTGTGTAAGGTAAACATGTTGGAGATATGCCCTAGAGGCAATAATAAAAGTAGTTATTATTATATCTTTGTGTTTATGATAAATGTTTACATTCATGCTATAATAGTATTAACAAGGAAACATTAATACTTGTGTGATTTGTGAACTTAATTTGAAGTCCCTAGTAAAGCCTCTATATAATACTAGCTTGTTGGTTAATGGATGATTGTGGTTTCCCTATCATGAACATTGAGATGTTATTAACAACAAGATCATATCGTTAGGAGAATGATATGATGGACATACTCCTATAGATAAGCGTAGCATAAATATCAAGTCATTTTAATAGTTCAATTGCTATATGCTTTCTGATACATAGTAATCTAATTCCTTCGACCATGAGATCATGCATATCACCTTTACCGGATGGATGCTTTGATGACATCAAACACCACACCGTAACTGGGTGGCTATAAAGGTGGCATTGAGTGTTCGGAAAGTATTGGTTGAAACACATGGATCAAGAGTGGGATTTGTCCATCCATATGACGGATAGATATACTCTGGGCCCTCTCGATGAAATGTCATCCAATTAGCTTGCAAGCATGTGACTGGCTCACAAGGGATCACATATCACGGGAACGAGAAAAGAGTACTTATCGGTAACGAGGTTGAACTAGGTATGCAGAGATACCGACGATCATAACCTCGGATAAGTAAACTATCGTGAGACAAAGGGAAATTGATATCATATGTAAGTGGTTCATTCGATCGCAAAGTAATCGTAGAAATATGTGGGAGCCATATGAATTTCCAGATTCCTCTATTGGTTATTGTTCGGAGAAGTGTCTCGATCATGTCCGCATAATTCACGAACCGTAGGGAGACACACTTAAGGATTCGACGTTGTTTTGAGTAGTTATGGAATGATGAGAAAGAGACCGAATGTTGTTCGGAGTCCCGGATGGGATCCAGGATATCACGAGGAGATCCGGAATGGTCCGGAGAATAAGATTCATATAAGGAAAGTCCCGTTTCGGAGTTGGGGAATGATTCCGGTGTTTTCATCGGGAATGTTCTAGAATGTTCCGGAATGTCCGGTAGTCCGGAGGGGAAGGGTACATGAATGTGTTGTATCAAGTTGGTATGATTGCATCATGTACTAAGTGTCATCGCTGAACCAAATAAAGGATTAATTCAAATCCTAGTTTGAAAAGTCAAACAGCTAGTTTGAAAAGTCAAACGACTAAATTTGGAAAGAGGAAAAGAGGAGTGGGAAACCGAGTTGGGGAGGAGTTCCCTCCTCCAACCGGCGGCGCCCACCCAAGCCGAGTTGGGGAGGGACTCCCCTCCCTCCCCTTGGCTGGCCAGCCCCTCCACCTATATAAGGAGGGGCAGGGCTTCCTCCTAGGACAAACAAGATCCTCTCCTCCAAACCCTAGCCGCCGGCGCCGCCACCTCCACTGCCGCCGCCGCCGACCTAGGCCAAGCCGCCGCCGCCTAGCAACCCTAGCCGCCGGCCAAGCTTCCTCCTCGGCGTGTCTAAACCCTAGATCGTCGAGGGACTCTCTCATATTCCACCATACTCGCTCCGGCTTAAGGCGAAGCCCTGCGAGATCTCCCCTCTACTTCCGGTACCACGCCGTTGTGCTGCCGGAATCGCGAGGAGAGTGCTACAACCTATGTTGCCTGCTGGAACAAGGGAGAGGAAGGTCTTCGTCGAGTACCGAACGTGTGACCGACTACGGGAGCGCTGCCGGAACGCAGCGCCGGAAGGATCGTCTACGCGATCTTGAGATCGGGAAGAGTACGACTACATCACCCACGAGAATCCTCTCTCGTTAAACACTTTGGAATCTTCGAGGGTGAGTTATTCTATCGACTCATTGCTACAATCTAGTAGATAGATCTTGGCTTGTTTGTTTGTATGCGGTAGAAATTTTTTGTTTTCCATGCTACGAAACCCTACAGTGGTATCAGAGCCGTGTCTATATGTAGATCTGTTGCACGAGTAGAACACAATGGTCATTGTGGCCGTTGATGCTTTTATTGTCGATTGCTTCTTGTGTACTTTGCATCTTGCGGTATGTTGGGATGAAGCGGCCCGGGCTAACCTTACATGACATCGTTCATGAGACTTGCTCCACGCTTGACATGCAACTTGTATTGCATAAGTGGCTTTGCGGGTGCCTGTTTCTCCTAGCATAGTTAAGATCCAATTTACAACGGGTGATTAACAATACTAGTATCAATGTTGTGGTTCATGTTCGTAAGTTAGAACGACACTTATTGAAAGCCCCAAACCACGTAAAACATGCAAAAAAAGTAGAGGCATATAACTTTGTTTTGCAGGGGTGTGCTGTGATGTGATATGGCCATGATTGTGATTATATTTGATGTATGCAATGTTCCTTATTGTAAGTTGGCAACCGGCAGGAGCCATATGGTTGTCTTTAATTTCTATTACGACCCGCGTGTCTATTCAAAGTAGTTGTAATAGTTGAAGCCGGTGGACGACAACCATGGAGAAGCGTCATTGACCTTGATGCAATGCCGGTGATGATGGAGATCATGTTCGTGCTAGAAGATGGAGATCGGAAGCACAAAGAAGAAAGGCCATATCATATCACATATTATGAATTGCATGTGATGTTAATCCTTTATGCATCTTGTATTGCTTAGTAGACAACGGTAGCATTATAAGATGATCCCTCATGCACATGAATTTCAAGTCATAAAGTGTTCACCCTTAGTTAGCACCGTTGCTAAAGCTTATTGTTTCGAAGCAGCACGTGATGATCGGGTGTGTTAGATTCTGCAAGTGCATACAACGTGAGCAAGCCAGATTTGCTCATGCGGAAACTAAGGTTTGATCTTGATGAGCCTAGCATGTACAGACATGGTCTCGGAACACGGATCACCGAAAGGTAAAGCATGAATCATATAGTAGATATGATGAACATGTCGATTGTTCGCCATTGAAACTATATCAACTCTCGTGATGATCGGTGTTGATGTGGTGAATTTGGTTCGTGTGATCACTAAAACAATGTGAGGGATATTGTTTTGAGTGGGAGTTCACCTAGATTAATTTTATTAATTTGAACTCAATTTGTCATAAACTTAGTCTAAACTATTGCAAATATGTTGTAGATCAATGGCAGCCCTACCATCAATTTTAATGCGTTCCTAGAGAAAGAAAAGTTGAAAAACAATGGAAGCAACTTCACGGATTGGTTCCGCAATTTGAGGATTGTCCTCACAGCTGGTAATTTGACCTATGTGCTGGATGCACCACTGGGTGACCCACCTGCAGCTGATGCTGCCGATGAAGTAAAGAATGTTTACCTCACTCGGAAGACTCAGTACTCCACAGTTCAGTGTGCTATCTTGTATGGTTTAGAATCGGAGCTTCAGAAAAGGTTTGAGAATTTAGACCCATATGATATTGTCGAGGATCTCAAATTGATCTTTGAGACTCATGCGGCAATTGAAAGCTATGAGGCTTCTGAAAAGTTCTTTAACTGCAAGATGGAAGAGGGCAGCTCCGTCAGCGAGCATGTGCTTAAGATGTCTGGGCACGCAAACAAACTTCAAACCTTGGGTATTGTGATTCCTAATGCTTTGGGGATTTACCGTGTCCTCCAATCACTACCACCAAGTTACAAGAACTTTGTGATGAACTACAACATGCAAAACATGAACAAGACGTTGCCAGAACTCTTTGCCATGTTGAAGTCTGCAGAAGTGGAGATCAAGAAAAAGCACCAAGTGTTGTTGTTCAATAAGACCACCAAATTCAAGAAAGGCAAGTCTAAGCAGAAGGGACACTTCAAGAAGGGTGGTAAGAAAGTTGCCACGCCTATGAAGAAGACCAAGGCTGGACCTAAGCCTGATACTGAGTGCTTTTACTGCAAGGGAGAAGGTCACTGGAAGCGGAATTGCCCAAAGTACTTGGCGGATTTGAAGAACGGCAACATCAAGAAGAAAGGTATATCTGATATACATGTTATTGATGTGTATCTCACTAGTACTCGTAGTAGTGCCTGGGTATTTGATACTGGTTCGGTTGCTCATATTTGTAACTCGAAACAGGTGCTGCAGAATAAACGGAAGCTAGCGAAGAACGAGGTGACGATCCGCGTGGGAACCGGATCAAAGGTTGATGTGATCGCGGTCGGCACGCTACCCCTTCATCTACCATCGGGATTAGTTTTATACTTAAATAATTGTTATTTGGTGCCTGCATTAAGCATGAACATTATATCGGGATCTTGTTTATTGCGAGACGGTTACTTGTTTAAGTCTGAGAATAATGGTTGTTCGATTTATATGAGTAATATGTTTTATGCACATGCACCTTTGATAGATGGTCTATTCTTGTTGAATCTCGATAGTGGAAATACACATATTAATAACATTGAGGCTAAACGTTTGAAATCGAGCGATAACTCGACCTATATGTGGCACTGTCGTCTTGGTCACATTGGAGTGAAGCGTATGAAGAAACTCCATTCCGATGGACTTCTTGAATCACTTGATTTCGAATCACTTGATAGATGCGAAGCATGTCTGATGGGTAAAATGACTAAGACTCCATTTTCTGGTATGATGGAGCGAGCTACGGACTTATTGGAAATCATACATACCGATGTGTGTGGTCCAATGAGTGTAGCATCGCGCGGTGGTTATCGTTATGTTCTTACCTTCACGGATGACTTGAGTAGATATGGGTATATCTATTTCATGAAACATAAGTCCGAAACTTTCGAGAAGTTTAAGGAATTTCAAAGTGAGGTAGAGAATCAATGTAACAAGAAGATTAAATTTCTACGTTCTGATCGTGGAGGTGAATATCTAAGTTACGAGTTTGGCGAGCATTTGAAGAAATGCGGAATACTTTCACAATTGACACCGCCGGGAACACCACAACGTAATGGTGTGTCCGAACGTCGTAATCGAACTCTCTTAGATATGGTTCGTTCTATGATGTCACTTACAGATTTACCGCTAACATTTTGGGGTTATGCATTAGAAACAGCCACATTCACTTTAAATAGGGCACCATCTAAATCTGTAGAAACGACACCGTATGAATTATGGTTTGGGAAGAAACCTAGATTGTCGTTCCTTAAAGTTTGGGGATGCGAAGCCTATGTAAAGAAGTTACAGCCGGACAAGCTTGAACCCAAAGCGGAAAAATGCATCTTCATAGGATACCCGAAGGAAACTATTGGGTATACCTTCTATCATAGATCCGAAGGCAAAATCTTCGTTGCCAAGAATGGATCCTTTCTAGAGAAGGAATTTCTCTCGAAAGAAGTGACTGGAAGGAAAGTAGAACTTGACAAGGTTGTCGAACCTTCTCTCGAAATTGCGAGTAGCGCAGCGCCGGAAGAAGTTCCTGTGGTGCCTACACCAATTAGAGAGGAAGCTAATGATGATGATCATGAAACTTCGGTCGAAGTTACTACAGAGCCTCGCAGGTCAACGAGAACTCGTACCACTCCAGATTGGTATGATCCCGTTATGAGTGTCATGTTGGTGGACAACACCGATGACCCTGAGACATATGAGGAAGCGATGATGAGCCCAGATTCCAATAAATGGCAAGAACCCATGAAATCCGAGATTGGATCCATGTACGAAAACCAAGTGTGGACTTTGGTGGACTTACCAGATGGCCGGAAGGCTGTCGAGAACAAATGGATCTTCAAGAAGAAAACAAATGCTGATGGTAATGTTACTGTCTATAAAGCTCGACTTGTCGCAAAAGGGTTTCGACAAATTCAAGGAGTTGACTACGATGAGACTTTCTCACCAGTAGGGAAGCTAAAGTCTGTGAGGATTATGTTAGCAATCGCTGCATATTACGATTATGATATATGGCAGATGGATGTCAAAACAACATTCCTCAATGGAGACATTGATGAAGAGTTGTATATGATGCAACCCAAAGGTTTTGTTAATCCTAAAGATGCTAACAAGGTATGCAAACTTCAACGGTCCATCTATGGATTGAAGCAAGCATCCCGAAGTTGGAATCAACGTTTTGATAAGGTGATCAAAAGTTTTGGTTTTATACAAACTTATGGAGAAGCTTGTATTTACAAGAAAGTGAGTGGGAGCTCTGTAGCATTCTTAATACTATATGTAGATGACATATTGTTGATTGGTAATGATGTAGACGTTCTTAATAGTGTCAAGGAATATTTGAATAATAGTTTTTCAATGAAGGATCTTGGCGAAGCAGCTTACATATTAGGCATAAAGATTTATAGAGATAGATCGAAACGCCAAATATCATTGTCACAAAGTACATATTTGGACAAAGTTCTAAAGAGGTTTGGAATGGAAGATAGCAAGAAAGGGTTCTTGCCCATGTTGCCCAATACGACCTTGAGTAAAACTCAAAGTCCGACATCGGCAGAAGATAGAGAAAGGATGAGTAAGACTCCCTATGCCTCAGCCATAGGATCTCTAATGTATGCTGTTAGTTTAACTAGCAGATATCAAAGTGATCCAGGAGTGGATCATTGGACAGCGGTCAAAAACATCCTTAAGTACTTGAGAAGAACTAAGGATATGGTTCTTTCTTATGGAGGTGATGAACAACTCGTTGTTAATGGTTACACCGATGCTAGTTGGAACACCGATCCGGATGATTCTAAATCACAATCTGGATACGTATTTATTTTGAATGGTGCAGAAGTTAGCTGGAGGAGTGCAACGCAAAGCGTTGTGGCGAGATCTTCAACTGAATCGGAATACATGGCTGCTTCGGAGGCTTCACAAGAAGCGATATGGATGAAAGAGTTCATTACAGAGCTGGGTGTGGTTCCTAGTGCGCTGGACCCAATGTCTATCTACTATGATAACATGGGCGCCATAGCCAATGCACAAGAACCAAGGTCACACAAGAAGCTGAAGCACATCAAGCTACGTTTTTCACGCTATTCGAGAACATATCCAAGATGGGGATATAAATATTTGCAAAGTACACACAGATCTGAATGTGGCGGATCCGTTGACTAAACCTCTCCCGAGGGCAAAACATGACCAGCACCAAACTGCCATGGGTGTTCGGTATATTACCATGTAATCTAGATTAGATGACTCTAGTGCAAGTGGGAGACTGTTGGAGATATGCCCTAGAGGCAATAATAAAAGTAGTTATTATTATATCTTTGTGTTTATGATAAATGTTTACATTCATGCTATAATAGTATTAACAAGGAAACATTAATACTTGTGTGATTTGTGAACTTAATTTGAAGTCCCTAGTAAAGCCTCTATATAATACTAGCTTGTTGGTTAATGGATGATTGTGGTTTCCCTATCATGAACATTGAGATGTTATTAACAACAAGATCATATCGTTAGGAGAATGATATGATGGACATACTCCTATAGATAAGCGTAGCATAAATATCAAGTCATTTTAATAGTTCAATTGCTATATGCTTTCTGATACATAGTAATCTAATTCCTTCGACCATGAGATCATGCATATCACCTTTACCGGATGGATGCTTTGATGACATCAAACACCACACCGTAACTGGGTGGCTATAAAGGTGGCATTGAGTGTTCGGAAAGTATTGGTTGAAACACATGGATCAAGAGTGGGATTTGTCCATCCATATGACGGATAGATATACTCTAGGCCCTCTCGGTGAAATGTCATCCAATTAGCTTGCAAGCATGTGACTGGCTCACAAGGGATCACATATCACGGGAACGAGAAAAGAGTACTTATCGGTAACGAGGTTGAACTAGGTATGCAGAGATACCGACGATCATAACCTCGGATAAGTAAACTATCGTGAGACAAAGGGAAATTGATATCGTATATAAGTGGTTCATTCGATCGCAAAGTAATCGTAGAAATATGTGGGAGCCATATGAATTTCCAGATTCCTCTATTGGTTATTGTTCGGAGAAGTGTCTCGATCATGTCCGCATAATTCACGAACCGTAGGGAGACACACTTAAGGATTCGACATTGTTTTGAGTAGTTATGGAATGATGAGAAAGAGACCGAATGTTGTTCGGAGTCCCGGATGGGATCCGGGATATCACGAGGAGATCCGGAATGGTCTGGAGAATAAGATTCATATAAGGAAAGTCCCATTTCGGAGTTGGGGAATGATTCCGGTGTTTTCATCGGGAATGTTCTAGAATGTTCCGGAATGTCCGGCACTCTGGAGGGGAAGGGTACATGAATGTGTTGTATCAAGTTGGTATGATTGCATCATGTACTAAGTGTCATTGCTGAACCAAATAAAGGATTAATTCAAATCCTAGTTTGAAAAGTCAAACAGCTAGTTTGAAAAGTCAAACGGCTAAATTTGGAAAGAGGAAAAGAGGAGGAGTGGGAAACCGAGTTGGGGAGGAGTTCCCTCCTCCAACCGGCGCGCCCACCCAAGCCGAGTTGGGGAGGGACTCCCCTCCCTCCCCTTGGCCGGCCGGCCCCTCCACCTATATAAGGAGGGGCAGGGCTTCCTCCTAGGACAAACAAGATCCTCTCCTCCAAACCCTAGCCGCCGGCGCCGCCACCTCCACTGCCGCCGCCGACCTAGGCCAAGCCGCCGCTGCCGCCTAGCCGCCGGCCAAGCTTCCTCCTCGGCGTGTCTAAACCCTAGATCGTCAAGGGACTCTCTCATACTCCACCATACTCGCTCCGGCTTAAGGCGAAGCCCTGCGAGATCTCCCCTCTACTTCCGGTACCACGCCGTTGTGCTGCCGGAATCGCGAGGAGAGTGCTACAACCTCCGCTGCCTGCTGGAACAAGGGAGAGGAAGGTCTTCGTCGAGTACCGAACGTGTGACCGACTACGGGAGTGCTGCCGGAACGCAGCGCCGGAAGGATCGTCTACGCGATCTTGAGATCGGGAAGAGTACGACTACATCACCCACGAGAATCCGCTCTCGTTAAACACTTTGGAATCTTCGAGGGTGAGTTATTCTATCGACTCGTTGCTACAATCTAGTAGATAGATCTTGGCTTGTTTGTTTGTATGCGGTAGAAATTTTTTGTTTTCCATGCTATGAAACCCTACAAAACAGTCCACATGTTCCATGAACAGGAGACCGTTGTTTTCTCCCTAGTAGCAACAACACATCTACAACCGAAGAGATTTCTGTCACTTCCCTTGAAAACTAGAGGCATGAACCCACTATCGAGCATAAATACCCCCTCTTGGAGTCACTAGCAACTACTTGGCCAAGATAGCTACTAACAACAGAGAGCATACAAGATCACAAACAACACAGACATGATAGAACCATAAAGACAAAACCATTAATCAAACCAACATAATAATCTCAATATCCATCGGATCCCTGCAAACACAACATGCATGATTACCAATAGATTAGATCTTGATCATGACACAAGATCTATACATGAAAGCACAAAGGAGGAGATACATCCATCTAGCTACTACATGGACCCATAGTCCAAGATGGAACTACTCACGCATCATACCAGAGAGAAGGCCTCCGGGATGATCTCCCCTCTGGCAGGGTGCCGGGAAGAACTTCAGATCCCCTGATCTAGGGACGATGGTGGCGATGGCTACAGACGGTTTTGTGGATATTTGATTGGGTGCTTAGTGTTTCTGCATCGGGGGCTTCTTATAGGCGAAGGGGGAGACCGAGGCGGCGGCAAGGGGCGCCAAACCCAAGCCAAGAGCGGGATGGGGCCCACACGCGCCTCGGGTGAGTCTGGCCCCTCTGGCCGGCCCCTCCGGCTCTCCTCTGGACTTCTTGTTCCCCACGGAAAGTAATTGACTTTGACGTTTGTCCCGTCCAATTCCAAGAATATTTCTTTACTAACTTTTCTGAAACCAAAAACAACAGAAAACAGGCATCTGACTCTGTTGCAACTTTTTAATAGGTTACCACCAAAAACATGTAAAAAGCACATCAAAGTGTAGACAAGAAAAGCAAAGTAGATACAAAACAAGCATGGATCATAAAAGATTATAGATACGTTTCCAACGTATCAACATCCCCAAGCTTAACTCCTTCTCGTCCTCTAGTAGGTAAGTGATAAAAGAATAATTTTTTAGGTGACATGCACCCTCACAATAAAGATCCAACCATTTGCAAGCATTGAAAGCTGGGATCAAAGAACTCTAAACATGTGCATGAAACATGGAGTTCTAACAATAGTACATAGTAAATATGCATGCAACATGGCAAGCTACAAACAAAGATCATGAATAACATGCATTGAAAAATGTTTGTTTGTTTCACATGCAGAAAACATAGCATAGTGGTAATCAGCTTGTCCCTCGTAGAGTAGCAATATAGATGCATAGGACACCTACAAAGTTCACAAGGGTGACTAGAAACAAATAGCACAAGAACAAGTAATAACACAATATGCATCAATTAATAAGCTTTGGAACACTGCACACAGAATGACAACTATGCTCTCTTAATGGTGCCTAAAGGTAGAAGGTGGAGACTCAATAGTGGTGGAATAAAGGCCTTTTTTTGTAAAGGAAGCAGGGATTACAAGTTTCAAAAAGAGCTTCCAAAAATTATGGTACTTGTTAGCTTTCAGCCCTCATTGCCCCTATGATAAGAATCTTGAAGTGGTTAAGGTTAAAGTGGCAAAGCTGGAGTATATGCTTGACGAAGTATAAGTTGGCAATCTCAAGTCCCTTCAATACGAGGGCCACACCTCATGCATACTCAACTTTGGGTCCAGGTAAGTTCTTGTCACTGTAACTATTTGCATATCATTGAGAACCGCCAACGGGGTACCCCTTGCACATGGTACAGGAGCTTTACCATAACCAAAATGACAATGCAAGCAGACAATGAGCATCTCAGCAATCTTTTTATTTACCATATGCATAGCTTTTTATTGAGGATGCTTCATAGATAGATCATTATGGTGATGCTACAAGTTTCCACCATGATTAGGCATGGCTTAGGCTAGCGGCCCAGGAATTTCTCTAACACATGATACAAACTCCATGGACTTACAAGTTCCCTATTTATTTCACACCGGTGACATCCATAGACAAAAGAGCATGATACCAACTGAGTACAAAGTACAAGTGCAATGTTGAAAATGTTCCCTGTGACAGCACGGTTCTGCTAATTCCAACTTATAAGTGCAAGCATATACAACAAAGTTGTCACAATGGTTCAAGTTTATTAGGGGAAAAGAATAAAGTGTGCCATCAAGTTCGTGAGGGCTTTAATCACTAAGTTTTTACATAACAAAATAGTTTTTAATTGGAACATAGTTGAAATAAGAATATACTTGGAATGGTGTAACTTGGTTTATAGTGGACACTTTGGAATAACTTGGTTTCTTGGGAGTTGGAGGCATGAGTAGAACTTACTCATACAAGTGGAGGCTAGCAAAAGACTGAGAGCAACCAACTAAGAGAGCAATAATGGCCATAATCATGCAGTGCAACAAAGCATACTAATCAAAGCAAAGAGTGGTACTACAAGTCAAGGACTAAATTATCATAGAGGCTAATGGTGACTTGTCATAGTCATAACATGGTGTGAGCATGTGCCAATCAACCCAAGCAAAGCATCAAAGGAGAATACCACAATACTATGCTTTTGCATGCTAAAACAACGCATAATTTCTTCAAGGCACACTAAGCAATCCCAATTGTTTGGAACAAGACATGCTACCGCAATAATCACTAATAATAAGGTAAAAACAACACCTAGCATGTCATTCTAAAGTCTAAGTCACAGTCAATGCAAGCTCCTCTTGCACTTCAAGCAAGAACTTACTACTCCTTTCCAACACCAAGCAACTGATTTGCAAAACAACACAACAAGATCGGAGGTCCAAACTACTTTAGTCAAGCAAACTAAACAACCTAAGCAAAGAAAACAAAATCTAAGACTCTCCAAGAACAACACAAGTGTGCATGAAACAATAAAAACGAAGTGTCTAGACAGACCTGAGCTTTTTATTGATGAAGAAGGGGATGCCTTGGGCATCCCCAAGTTTTGAGGCTTGTACCTCTTGGATATTTTTTGGGGTGACACCATGGTGGAATCCCCAAGATTGAGAATTTTTTCACCCTTCATCTCATTGCATCATTCTCTCTTTACACCTGAAATTTTTTCCTTCATACAAAACTTCACACAATCTTCATTAGCAACATTAGTGTATTCACAAATATTAGACCTCTGGAAAAGATTTGGAACAGCAAGGCTTTTCACTAAAAACACAAGCTACTGTATTAACTCCTTCAAAAATCTCAATTCACCTAAAGAGAACTCAAAAAGGAATCAATAAGAAGCAAATGCAAATAATGGCAGAAATCTGTCAAAACAGACCAGCAGGTAGAAACCGGTTTTTTCAAACATCTTCTGTTGCTCAAATCAAAAAGTGTTGAACTAAAGAAAGTTATATAACATACTGGGGGATTTATTCGTAAATTTTGAGATCAATCCGAGTTACATAACCTCCTCACGAATATTTTTTGTGGAGGACACAAATCTGTTTCGGGACAGCAACTCCCCAAATCTTACTTCCCTCTCATTAGAGGTCATTCTTGGTACAAAAAGAAAACAAAAAGGATAAGAAGAGGTCATTACAGAAGTAATAACTTCCAAGACTCAAGAAAACTCTTGGGTTATCTCCCAACAAGTACTTTTCTTTAACGCCTTTAAGTTAGACACAAGAAGCAAGAAGAATCAAGTATTTTCAAATGAAAAAGCATTAACATCAAATCTTGCTTTCAAAGGAGGATCAAAAAGTACCTTCTCTCTCCTCATAGGGAAGTGCTCAATACCTTTCTTGAATGGAAAATGATATTTAATGGTGCCTTCTTTCATATCAATGGTGGCACCAACTGTTCTAAGAAAAGGTCTTCCCAAAGTAATAGGACAAGAAGCATTGTATTCAACATCCAAAACATAGAAATCAACAGGGACATAAGCATTGTTAACCATGATGAGAACATCATTAATACTCCCCATGAGTTTCTTATTAGCATTATCATTGAGAAGGACATCCAAATAACAATCTTCCAAAGGTGGCAAATCAAGCATTTCATAAATCTTCCTAGGCATAATAGAGACACTAGAACCAATATCACATGAAGCTTTGAGATCAAAGTCATTCACTTGTATATTAATAATGGGTTCCAAATTATCTTGTACTTTTCTAGGAATAGAAGCTTTGTGTTTTAGCTTCTATTCCTTAATCTTAACAAGAGCATCTGTAATGTGTTTGGTAAAGGCAACATGCATATCACTAGCATCAGGACTTCTAGCAAGATTTTGCAAGAAAATAATCACTTCAGAAATATTGCAACCATCAATATCAAAATCAAACTTGGCATCACTAGTAGAAGGCTCAACATACTTAGGCACAGTAGGAGTAGGAATAGGGACTACTTGTGGTTTAGTGGTGATAGTGCACACACTATTGTTTTTATCAATTTCAGCTTCCCTTTCCCATTTAGCATGAAGTTGAGCTAACAGCCTAACATTTTCATCAATAGTAACTTGTATGGCATGAGCAGTAGCAAAAGTGTTTTCCATAGTTTCAGGTTTAGCAGCCATTTTATTAATCAAGGAGGACTGAGCTTCAGACAAAGAGGATATATTTTTCTCAGCACTCAAATTTTTTGACTATAGACTAGGAATTTCTCTATTCAGATTCTCAAGCTTATGGCTAATGTATGTCAAGATGATAGACTGTTCCCCCATAGTTTTAGTGAAAATATTATTTTGCTCATATTGCATCTGCATAAAACTCTTAGTGGATCTCTCTACTTCTAGAATCCTTTCTTCACTAGGCATTCCAGGTCTACCATGATAAGCATTTCCACTAGGAGGATAAGGCCTATAATTACCATAAGTATTATTGCCAAAATTGTTGTTTCTAATGAAGTTCACATCAACTTTCTCTTCTTGAGAAACCAAAGAGGATAAGGGAACACTATTAGGATCTAGAGGAGCTTTCCCATCAACAAGCATAGCCATAATAACATCAATATTTTCACTCAAAGAGGAAGTTTCCTCAACAGAATTTACCTTTTTACCATGTGGAGCTCTCTCAACATGCCATTCAAAGTAGTTAACCATCATATTATCAAGGAGCCTTGCTGCAGCACCCAAAGTGAGGCCCATAAAGGTACCTCCAGCAGCTGAATCCAATAGATTTTTTGAGGATAAGTTCAAACCTCCATAAAAAGTCTGGATAATCATCCAAGCAGTGAGTCCATGAGTAGGGCAATTTTTAACCAAAGATTTCATTCTTTCCCAAGATGGAGCAACATTTTCACTATCAAGTTGTTTAAATTTCATAATATCACTTCTCATGGATATAATCTTAGCAGGAGGATAATACTTTCCAATAAAAGCATCTTTGCTCTTAGTCCAAGAATCAATACTATTTTTAGGAAAAGAAAGAAACCATTCTTTAGCTTTTCCCCTCAAAGAGAAAGGAAAAAGCTTGAGCTTAATAATATCTCCATCTACATCCTTATACTTTTGCATCTCACAAAGTTCAACAAAGCTATTAAGATGGGCAGCAGGATCATCAGAACCAGCACCCGAAAATTGCTTTCTCATCACAAGATTCAACAAAGCAGGCTTAATTTCATAAAAGGTAGCATCAGGAGTAGGTGGAGCAATAGGAGTGCTTAGGAAATCATTGTTGTTGGTGCTAGTGAAGTCACACAACTTGGTGTTCTCAGCAAAGTTCATTTTGGCAAAGGTGGGCAAGCCAAAAATAGCAGCAGCAGCTAGAGCAGGAACTAATTTTTTTATGTTTTTTGAAAAGAGGCAAACAAAACCAAGCAAAAGAAACAAAGAAAACTAAAAACAAAGTAAAGAGAAAGGCAGTGAAGGAATCCCCTTGTGAAGACGTCCTTAGCCTCCCCGGCAACGGTGCTAGAAAAGCTTGACGACTATCTACGCACAGCCTATTGGGAACTCCAAGAGCAAGGTGTGAAGCAGCAAGTTTTCCCTCAGTTGAGACCGAGGTTATCGAACCAGAAGGAGTAAGGAAACGTCACACAGGTGTTGCAAGCAACACGGAGACCTACACAACACAAACTCAAGACTTTGCCCCAATGAACAGTGAGGTGCCAAGCTCATCGGTTTGCTGTAACAAAGGATTAAACGTATGGTGTGGAAGGTAATGGTTTGCAGCAAGTAAACAAGTAACAATGGAAGATGTATCAATGGTAAAGATTGGATCGGGGTCCATAGTTCACTAGAGGTGCTCTCCTTAGATAAACAACATGGTATGAAGGGTAAACAAATTACAGCGGGGCAATTGATAGGAACTGAGCAAGGCATAACAATGCAATTACTGGTCAAAAGATCCTATGAGATTCGATTGGGCAATACAACAAGATACATAAACCGCCCGTCCAACTACATCTATGACTAGAAGTCCACCTTCAGGTTATCATCTGAACCCCCTCCAGTATTAAGTTGCAAGCAACAGACAACTGCTTTAAGAAAAGTGTGTAAGGTAAACATTCCACATGTTCCATGAACAAGAGACCGTTGTTTTTCCCTAGTAGCAACAACACATCTACAACCGAAGAGATTTCCGTCACTTCCCTTGGAAACTAGAGGCATGAACCCACTATCGAGCATAAATACCCCCTCTTGGAGTCACTAGCAACTACTTGGCCAAGATAGCTACTAACAACGGAGAGCATGCAAGATCACAAACAACACAGACATGATAGAATCATAAATACAAAACCATTAATCAAACCAACATAATAATCTCAATATCCATCGGATCCCTGCAAACACAACATGCATGATTACAAATAGATTAGATCTTGATCATGGACGGAGCTCACAAGATCTATACATGAAAGCACAAAGGAGGAGATACAACCATCTAGCTACTACATGGACCCATAGTCCAAGGTGGAACTACTCACGCATCATACCGGAGAGAAGGCCTTCGAGATGATCTCCCCTTCGGCAGGGTGCCAGGAAGAACTTCAGATCCCCCTGATCTAGGAACGATGGTGGCGGCGGCTACAGACGGTTTCGTGGATATTTGATTGGGTGCTTAGGGTTTCTGCATCGGGGGCTTCTTATAGGCGAAGGGGGAGACCGAGGCGGCGGCCAGGGGCGCCAAAACCTAGCCAGACGCGGGTGGGCCCCACCCCGCGTCTGGGGTGGGTCTGGCCCCTCTGGCCGGCCCCTCCGGCTCTCCTCTGGACTTCTTGTTCCCCATGGAAAGTAATTGATTTTGACATTTGTCCCGTCCAATTCCGAGAATATTTGTTTACTAACTTTTATGAAACCAAAAACAGCAGAAAACAGGCATCTGGCACTGTTGCAACTTGTTAATAGATTAGTACCAGAAAACATGTAAAAAGCACCTCAAAATGTAGACAAACAAAGCAAAGTAGATACAAAACAAGCATGGAGCATCAAAAATTATAGATACGTTTCCAACGTATCAATTGTGCTTTGAAGTAACATACGTACCTCTTGGTGTTTCTACCAAGATTGGAATGAAAAGGTTTTACTAAAGGTTTTGGAAAACCTAGGGATAAGAGTAGCTGGGAGTTCTGTCTTGAGAACATAAGGAGATAATATATAGGTCTCCATAGTTTTGTTAATATAAACTAATAAAGTATTTTCCTGTGTCAAAGTCATCTTGGTTCATGTTTTGAAATGCCAGAATATTTGAGAATATGAAAGATGAGCCAAGACATTTCCATTGTAAGATAACCCTTGTCAAATAGGGTTGAGATAAGATGTATAGTACCTAATACACAATCAATTGCATGAACACAAGCAAACAAGTAAGAAAAACATTGCAACACTTAATAAGAAAAAGTTTTTGTTCCCCCTGATTTTTGCCTTTTGGTCGACCATTCAGGGTTGCTGAAATTGGGATGTTACAACTGTACTCTGAGAATCGACAGCAAAGGAGTGAAAACTGATGAACTGAAACAGATCCACGAAAATAGCTAGCTGTCCCCATTTTCGGGAGATGATGGTGAGCTATCCGTTGATAATATCGCGACGCCACAAAAATGAAAGATGGAGAGTGGGGAAGGGCCTCCAACTTTCATGTATACAGTTTTTCGAAAGGATGCCAGGAACATGCAGATAGGTAGACATTTTAAAGGAAGAAAAAAACTGGACTTTGACTGACGGACAAACTCAGTTTTAACAGATTACAGACATTTTCTTCAGAGATTTGCGAGATGATTCCGAGAGATTTATACAACCTTATGGTGTGCCATTAGATCCTGCGCAAATAGGGGACATCTAGCTACGTTGTATGTTCAGATATCAGCGTCGGAGATGGATTGTGGAGGTCGGAAAACTAAGAAGAATAGGGTGATGTGGCTGTCTTCTACTGCCGTATGCCGAGCGTGGAGTGCGCGGCGTGCGCTGCAAGCGGCCAGGCGGAAGGTGGACACGGACAAAGGGGATGAGGCGAGGGTAAGGGATTCACCTATGTTTGAAATTGGCCCGATATGCGATGCCGTTCGTCGAGTATTTTCCATCAACAGACGGCACGATAGCGGCAAGATCACTCGATCAACTCCGGCGAGACGCGCAGAACTAGAACAATCGATAAGACGCTCACATACATGAGCTAAACCAGCCTGATCATTGCTTTTGATCAGCTAGCTCGTTTCCACAACTCACGTACGCAAAAAATCAATATGATGGCCACAGGCCCATATCGAGCCTGGTGTTCTCTTGGATTGATTCAAAGTCACGATGTGTTATAGGCTAGCTATTGCATGTGTATATATACTAGGCCTAACACTATCCGAGTCCAATTAGTACTCCAAGACCAAACTGACTAGAGGACTATCACCGTGTCCTACCTACACAAGTACTCGGAAGCATGTATGTATTCTACTCATATACGTGTCCGCCGTGCCGGTTTCGGAGAGATGGAGTGCTTATTCCTAACAATCACCCCCTAAGCACGACATGCGCTTCACTTACACCTGGATCCCAAATGCGCCAGCTGCTCCTCGCGGGCGTCATCCACAGCATTGATTTTGCCTCTCCAGGCATCCTCTTCGACATTCCTTTCGTCGTCTCTTGTGGCACCCATGTCGCCGTCTTTGCTCTTGTCGGCTTCTCCATGGCTTCCTGCCGACAGTCCTTTTTGTCCGCGCCCTTCTCCATGCCTTCATGCCGACTGTCCTTTTTGTCCGCGCCTTGAGACATTATACTTGGTTCGATGAAGTACTTTCTCATCGATGCCTCGCATATTTGATCTACCGCTTGCCGGTGCTCTTGGATGCAATAGAACAAATATGTAGGAGGTAGATCAAATTGGTTTTCTTTTAGCTTCTCTATACCACGTGAAAGGCCTCTTGATGGATCTGCACCCCCTATTGTTGGTTCTCCTTTATCTGTCTGGCCACCAGTCCACACTCTTGGACCATCGTCTTCTGGCCTTGCTCGCCTATTTGCTGGGCTCGCTTTAGCTCCCCCTTCTTTTCTTATAATTGCTGGGCAAACAAGTGCAGGTATCGCTACGCATGCATCTGTGCACCCTTCCAGTTCCATATCTTCTGGCCAGAAACTAGCCTTTTCTTCAAACACTTTGTCTTCTGGGAGATCCCTAGTGCTTCTGGCCTGGTGTCCATGCTTGGAGCTGCCCTTAGGCCTTCAATGTCTTCTGGGCCCGAACTTGCTAACAAGGATAAGCTCGATTGATCCATATTTTCTTCATACTCAAGATCCCACGTGACGTGAAAAGTTGAATATTCCGGTTCGCCCCAATTCCATGACTTGCCTTCCTCAAAGATTACGTCTCCCTTGAAAACCACCTTATTGCTATAAGGATTGCACAAGCGGTATGTCTTTGAGCCTTCATAGCCTGTCATGATCATTGGAATACGTTGCTTCGCCAATTCCACCTTTACATGCGCCACACATCCAAAAGTACGAAGATGATCAACCGAGGGCTTCGATCCGTACCATGCTTCATACGGTGTTGTACTAACTCCACTCTCAGTAGATTCCATGTTCAGCAAATACACAACCGTATTGACTGCCTCACCCTAGAATTTTCCTGGCAAGCCTTTACTCTTCATCATGCTCCGTGCCATGGTCAACACAGTTTGATACAGCTCACCCCCTGATCAATGCGTAGGGCTCTTATCTTTGCCTCCACCTTGAACTCTTCGGCTTCCTTGATCTTCTCGAATGCTTGTTGAGCTTGATACTTACTTTTCAGCAACACAATCCACATGTATTTACTATGATCATCCACCACAAACATGAAGAACTTATTGCCGGACGGAGTTGCGGGTGAGATTCCAACGCATAGATCGCCATGAACAAGTTCTGAGGCTTTACTTGCCTCAAACGTGGCTTCACATGGGAACGGGGCACTCTGTTCCTCGTGATGCACACACGGTAGATCGTGATCCACTTGCGCCACAATATCCGTAGCCGGTGATGGAGGATCCTCCTCATCCTTCAACTCAGTTACTTCGAGCATCAGCATCATCGGTCCATCATCTCCTTCTTGGGCGATGAGAGCCCTCTCCTCTTCCTTTGGTGCTTTCCAGCAATCATCCTTGAAGTGACCGAGCTCGCCGCAGTTATGACACCTTACTTTCTTTATGTCAAACTTCCTCTGCGGCAGGTCGTCATCTGCATCCTCCTGCCTCGCGATATACTTTTTCGCTGGGCGTTGTTTCTCCTTGCCGCTCGTGGAGCCTCCTTGCTTTTCTTTTGAAAGAGTCATCCACTGCTGCTTTGTGAGCATTAGGTGCTCAACCTGTTATGGATCACCAAAGCTGATCTGGATTCTCTCATCGTGTGCCTTGAATCTTCCGATGAGATCCTCAACCGTCAATGTATTCAGGTCGAGACATTGTTCGATCGATGTGACGATCTGCATGTAGCGCGTTGGCGCTGCACGCAGGAACCTTCTAACGGTCTTGATCTCATCCAATTTCCCGCCATATCTCCTGATTGCGTTGACAAGGGTAACGAAACGGGCGGCAAATTGATCAACCGTCTCACTCTCCTCCATCTTCAGATCTTCATAAGTTTGAAGATGCGCTTCCTTCATGCGGGCATGACCTTGGTGCAAGATCTTGATCGTCTCCCATGCATCCTTCACCGATTTCTTTCCGACGAGGTGCTGCATCACGTCCTTCGGCATGACGGAATAGAGCGCCGTTAATGCTTGGCGATCCTTCCGGTACTTCGCGCCTCCCTTGACGTACTCATCGCCTCCTGGATCGACGGCCTCCCAAACCTCCTGAGCCTCCATGGCCACCTCCATGTTGAGATCCCAAAACCCGTAGTCCTTGTGATCGAGGCGCGAATACAAAGCCGCCCCCACTGTCTCCGTCACCGGTGCCGATGCCGAGCTCTCGCCAAACTTCACCATCGCCATGACCTCCTAGTACTTTCATCAGATCACGAACGACGACCTTGGCTCTGATACCAATTGTTGGAAATTGGCCCGATATGCGACGCCGTTCGTCGAGTACTTTCCAACAACAGACGATGCGATAGCGGCAAGATCACTCGATCAACTCCGGCGAGACGCATAGAACTAGAACAATCGATAAGACACTCACGTACAGGAGCTAAACCAGCCTGATTGTTGCTTTTAATCAGCTAGCTCATTTCCACAACTCACGTACGCAAAAAATCAATATGATGGCCACAGGCCCATATCGAGCCTGGTGTTCTCTTGGATTGATTCAAAGTCACAATGTGTTACAGGCTAGCTATTACATGTGTATATATACTAGGCCTAACACTATCCAAGTCCAACTAGTACTCCAGGACCAAACCGACTAGAGGACTATCACGATGTCCTACCTACACAAGTACTCGGAAGCATGTATGTATTTTACTCGTATACGCGTCCGCCGTGCCGGTTCCGGAGAGCCAGAGAGGCCGATGGCCGGCGGCGGCTGGCGAGGATGCCGTGGAAGGCTCCGGCACGGCGGCAGAACACGGGGACGACGGTGTCGACAGGGGGGTGCCTCCTCCTCGCTACTTTTCCGATGCAGAAATGTGTATGCTCTCAACATCGTCGGGAGGGGCTCTAGAACATGGTGACAGCGAGGCTCACGGGGAACAGAGGTTTACTGGTGGTGGCGGTGACAGATGAGCTAGGGTTTTGTAGGGCAACGGCTTCGACATGGGCGAGAAGATAGGCGGACTGGACTTCGATCCATATGGGTGGAGGGCGGAGTGGTTGGAGATGGCAGGGAGACGGAGGCTCCGCTGCCCACTTTATGCCAGAGAGAGAAGGGGGACACGGGCACGGCGTGAGCGAGGAACGCTGGCGTCGGACACGTGATCGGTGGGGAGGGAGGAGAAACATGGCTTTTGGCTGGTGGGGTAGTGTGGTGTTGGGGCCACGTGCAGTGTGAAGGGGTGCGTCCTGGTTTGCTCGCGAGGCGAGGGTGTCAATATGATCTGACTTGGAGAGGGGGAAAGATATGAGCGAAGTGGTTGCCTTGGAGGCTTGGCCTCGGTGCTAGCTTTATGGCCAGGGATCGAAAGGTTGTCAAAGGGGGTCACAAGTGGGGCGTGCTCTCTAGGAGGAAGAGAAATAGGGAGATGGTTCAGATATGGTTTGGTCAGGAGATGACCAGGACAGGTGAGCGAGGTTTGCATGTGCTGGCTTGCTGATCAGAGATGGAAACCAGGAAAAGAGTGCTAGCTAGCTGGGTTTTGGTTGAAACTAGATGCACCGGTTGGGTTACACCAAGAATAGTAGACAATGAATAAAGAGAGAGGAGAGGTGGAAAGTGAACATATACATATATATATGTGTGCGCGCGTGTGCGTACACATGGCTAGGATTTTGGGAAAGAAGAAGGGGATTGAAGTTTTTATATAGTTCAAACTATACTAGATGGCTAGTTTTAGGCCAAAAGTTCAGACGGACTTAGTGTCAATTTTTTCTTTTAGTTAAATAATAAAATATTTTGTAATTTTTAAACGGGCCAAAGAATATATTTGATTTATTGCAAATTCAAAACCCAAGCTCCAAAGAATTGAATAAACACGGCTCTTGAAATAAATTAGGAAGGGGCCCTTCATATTGCATGTGACATGCATATGCACCAACACGTGCATGAGGGCATCTAGAAAACCAGAATATGTATACTTGTAGGTGAGATAAAAACTGATTGCCAACACAAAGATTTCTAGAGAGTGGACATGTACATGGAACGTAGAATAGTCAGATCAAGCAAGATGTAGCATGAAGGAATAGAAAAAGGATCCACATCTTTTATATATGCTTTGATTTAAGTAGCAAAAGAAAATACCAATGCCACATACAAAAGTATGGTAGAAAAAGAAGATGATCTCAATAGAAAATGATATGGCAAGTTAGTGGATGGAGGAAACTAAAAGATATGCCCCCATCTCCAATTGAGCATTTAACATATATCAAAAACCAAATACAAAGTATCAAAAATAAAATACATTTAATAAACAAAATGCATATGAAGAAGAACCAATAAAAGGGTGTTTTAATATGATGCTCAAATGCAAGGTGGCATGGTGACATGAGCATTATATTATGCAATGCAAGTATGATATGTAGAAAGTAGTAATATATAGACTAGGTAAGTATCATTGCAATTGTTAGACAATTGGGATGCTACAACTCTCCCCCACTAAATAAAAATCTCGCCCCTAGATTCCTAGGAAAAGAAAAGAACACGACGAGAGGCGGGTGCTCGGAACGGAAGTGATCCTCACGTTCCCAATGTGATTTCTCAATGGAATGGTGCGACCACTACACCTTGAAAAACTTGCTAGACTTGTTGTGAGTCTTGCATTTGCTTCTTAAAAGAAAGGACTTGAAGAAGGGAGAATTGTCAAGAAAAGAAAGGTAGGATGGACATAGCTTAGCTAATATTGAGGAACACGATAAAGGAAAAGAACCACTTCTTAAAGGAATTTGAGAAGACGATGAATCAACAGATGCATGTGAAGATGATTCTTTATTAATGAAATAGATTTGTGGTTGATGGCATCGGCCAGATCTTGCCTTACCAAGAGAAAGGAATTTGACAACTTGAAGTCAGATATATCTTCCATCCATCTTGTTTGACGATATGGAGCACCGGAGAGGACAGAGAAGATTTTGCATTTGTTTCCACCAGATTATTGAAGATTTTTCTTCATCTTGAGATAGAAGAGACCACCAACAAGAGATTATTGATTATGTTTGATACGTCATAAATGTATCTATAATTTTTTATGCTCCATGCTTGTTTTGTACCAATTATCTTATGTTTTGTCTACACTTTGAGGCATTTTTATACATTTTCTGGAACTAACCTATTAACAAGATGCCATAGTGCCAATTCCTGTTTTCTGCTGTTTTTGGTTTCAAAAAAGCTAGTAAGGAAATATTCTTGGAATTGGACAGAACAAAAGCGGAAGTCAATATTTTACAGTGACAAAGACGGAGTCCAGAGGGGGGACAAAGAGGCGCCATAGGGCGGCCAAACCACCCCATAGCTGGGCTACGCCAGGGCATGGTGTGGGCCCCTGGCCCTTAACCGACCTTGCCCTCTCGCCTATATAAACCCGCTGAGGCAGAAACCCTAAGGACCCGATCAGAAATCCACAAAATAGTCCGTAGCCGCCGCCACCATCGACCATAGATCGGGAGGGATCTAAAGCTCTTCCCGGCTCCCTGCCGGAGAGGGTAGATCACCCTGGAGGCCTTCTTCATCACCATGCCAGCCTCCGGAGTGATGCGTGTGTAGTTCATCCTTGGACTATGGGTCCATAGAAGTAGCTAGATGGTTGTTTCTCCTCCTTTGTGCTATCGTGTTTATATCTTGTGAGCTGCCTATCATGATCAAGATCATCTTTATGTAATCCTACATGTTGTGTTTTTTGGGATCCGATGGATATTGAGTACTACGTCAATATTGATTATTGATTCTATCATGTCTATGTTATGTGTGATCTTGCATGCTCTCCGTTGCTTGTGGTTACTCTAGCCAAGTAGTTGCTTGTGACTCCAAGAGGGAGTATTTATGCTCGATAGTAGGTTCATGTCTCTAGTAATCTGGAGGAGTGACAGGAACCTCTAAGATTGTAGATGTGCTGTTACTACTAGGGAGAAAACAACTATCATTTGTCCAAGGGAAATTTTATTGTTTACATTACACACCTTGCTTAATGCAATTATCTGTTGCTTGCAACTTAATACTGGAAGGGGTTCAAATGATAACCTGAAGGTGGATTATTAGTCATAGATGCAGTTGGATTACGATCTATATATTATGTTGTAATGCCCAAACGAATCTCATAGAAATCATCATGACATGTACATGCATTATTATGCATTTTTAATATATCAATTTCCCAACTGTAGTTGTTCACCCAATATGCTATTTATCTTATGGACAAACACCTCTAGTGAACTGTGGACCCCGGTACATTCCTTCCCACTGATATTCAATCTATTGCCTACTTTTTACTTTCTGCAATTATTACAAGCAATTACTTTCTTCCACACTATACGTTTAATCCTTTGTTTTCAGCAAACCGGTGAGCTTCATAACCTCACTGTAAATTGGGACAAAGTATTGTGGTTGTGCTGTGCAGGTTCCACGTTACTAACAACACCTTTAGAGATATTGCCTTTCTCCTACTAGTTCGATAACCTTGGTTTCATAATTGAGGGAAAACTTGCTGCTATGCTCATCATACCTTCCTCTTGGGGTTTCCCAACAGGATCTACAGTAAACGAGCACATCAAGACTTTTTCTGGCGCCGTTGCCGTGGAGACACAGGGCAGTTGCTGCAAGGGGAGTCTCTCACAACCAATCTCTTTACTTTGTTTTTGTTTTGCTTTGTTTCTTTTCTTTTACTTTTTATTATCAAAAACACAAAAAAATAGTTCCTACCTTAGTTGCTATTTCTGTTGGTTTGCTTCTTTTTATCAGAAACACAAAAAAATTAGTTTCTACTTTAGTTTCTGTTTTTGTTGGTTTGCTTTAATCTTGCAAAAATGACTACTCTTGAAAACACTAAGTTGTGTGACTTCACTAGCACAAACAATAATGGTTTCATTAGCACACCTATTTCTCCACCTGTTCCTGAAGCTACTTTCTATGAAATTAAACCTGCTTTACTAAATCTTTTTATGAAAGAGCAATTCTCTGGTGCTAGTACTGAAGATGCTGCTGCTCACCTTAATAATTTTGTTGAACTTTGTGAGATGCAAAAATATAAGGATGTAGATGGAGATATTATTAAGCTTAAATTGTTTCCTTTCTCTTTAAGAGAAAGAGCTAAAGATTGGTTGCTATCTTTGCCTAAAAATAGTATTGATTCTTGGATTAAATGCAAAAAATGCTTTCATTTGAAAATATTATCCTCCTGCTAAGATTATATCCATGAGAAGTGAAATAATGAAATTTAAACAATTAGATAATGAACATGTTGCTCAAGATTGGGAAAGAATGAAATCTTTAGTGAAGAATTACCCCACTCATGGACTGACTACTTGAATGATTATCCAAACCTTTCATGCAAGACTGAATTATTCTTTAAGAAATCTATTGGATTCAGCTACTGGAGGTACCTTCATGACCATCACTTTGTGTGGCACCCCGGATTTACGGTCCGAGAATACCCATTATGCATACAATTCAGGTTCCCATGATCAGTGAGCCGTGAGCATAACCAACTAGTATCATTACAACATCCATATAATAACGAGTACAAAACTTACAAATTGACCATTATGGTGAATACAACACAAATAGCGGAAGTCTTCAGCGCAAAGCCCGTGCCTTAACCTACATGCAACTGACTGGGAAGACGGCCTAGCTCGCATAGACGTCAGCACCTTCGTTCCTTCTTAACATCTGCAATCTGGCCAAGTAGATAGCCAGGGACAATGCGGGTGAGTACTTTGAATGTACTCGCAAACCACCTTAAGAAGACAATAATAAAAGGAATGCAATATGGCTGTGGTAGGATGGCTCCAAGAGAGGTTCTTTTATAACTAGTTTCTCTTGTAGATATAGCATGTCTCTATATCTTTGTTGAGAACTTTTGTAAAACATTTTTGGAAACCTTTTTGAAAAGTTTTAGGAAATCAATAGGATTGGGTCACCCATTTGTTTTTCCTTCCGGTCATCTCATGACCAAACTACTTCCACCTTTTTCTGGCCATCCCATGGTCAAAACACTTTCGAGCCATTGCTTTTCCGAAATCCTTTTTGAAAATCAAAACCAGCACCGCTCTACCGCAACCTTCCCAACCGTCCCTAACCGTGGACACGGCTATTCGAATAGATTTACACTTTGCAGAGGTTGTACACTTTACCCACATCATCCGATTACCCGTCCCTGATCTACACCGATCATGGGTCGAAAAACCGGTCAATACCTTCCGAATGCCCATTCCGATACAAGTGCCTACCCTTTGAAGTTAATCCCCTCAAAACCGGGACGCCTATATAGTCAGAAGCCAACCGGAGCGCGTTTTGCACCCCCGTAGGGTGTGCACTTTCAGTGAGGGGTTCATAGTATCGTCTGGCTGCCATTTAGACGGTATTTACCTTCTCTAGACCGTTGTTTCACATGGGCCTTTACAGGTGAAAGCCCAGCCTCTAGGGATTTGTTCTCCCCCATAGTAGTTTGAGACACCTATACCGGATTAGACAAACTTCCAGCCCAGCCCCGTCCCATTCCAAAGTAATGTGGTTGCACGGTTAATTGTTCTAGCAAAACTTCAAAGAACCGGGTGCGTTTTCATAAACATTTTCCTCCATCATTTGTCCGACCATTTTGTAAACCAAACTTTTCTCATTTTCAACACCACTGGGTAGGCCAAGCCTCACCAAGGTTTTCTCATAAAACATTTTTGTAGGTCTTTTTCCCGGGGTCTTCCCATCCTACACTTTTGTTTAGGCTAAAACGAGGTCTCCAAGAGTTTATGGTGTTAAACACCATCTACCATACTAAAGGAAGGTAGGTATTATATAGAAGGGGTTGTACCTAATGGTACTAAGGGTAAACATTTGGAGGAGCCAAACATTCCCCATACAAAACATAGTATAGTAAAACAATGCAATTTGCAGAAATGAGTAGATAAAACATGCATAGATAAAATAATAGGACAAGGAATATGAGCAAGAAGGTGGGTTTCCTGTGACCAGCGGAATGTCCCGTGACTTCTTTAGAATACCAGAATACCAATGCAATTAATAATAATATAAACCCGATGCTTCCTTCTGCTCAGCGCCATGCAATCGCAACTATCGCCGTTATCGAGTATACATGCAAACAAACAACACCACCATCAACACAAGGCATACAAGCATTAAACCAAACAGCAAACCAAGGATAAAGACAAGATATACAATAGTAGGATGTTGGAGGTTTGATTTGGTTGGATCGGGAGAATATTTGAAAGCATTAGGTGAACGATCCCTTTTTGGTTCAAACTACCTATAAGGAGATTTTGACCAAGGAATTGATCTGTAAGATACCATTGTATAAAAATGATACCTTCAGATAGGTAATGATAGAATGAAGCCAACAAATGTGGTTTCACTATTTTAGCAATTCCCGACGTTTATAGTGGATTTTATAGTGATTAAAGCTCTAGTTTTAGGAAATAATTCACCAGAACTTCTCTGGAGTTCCAAAAATTATTTCCTTGGATGATTAGTTAGAATTTGGTGGAGTGATTGAAGGAGAGTTGGATTCACCACAAAACAATCACCAGAATGCCCTTGAGAAATTACCAAAGACAGTATTGGATGAGATTTGTCTTTTTCATCAGATTTAATTTACAAAGGATTTTTATGTGATTCCAAGGCCACTTGTTAGATAATGGAAATAACTTTCTGTACAAATTGGAATCACCCTTTTTGTATCTACATGACTCAAATGGTGAATTTGTTGGTGACCAAACCATGCACAGAAATGTTTAATTCATCATAATTCAAATATAACTCAATAAATCTTGGGCTCCTGGGTTTTGGTACTTATTAGTATAGAGGTTTACTGGGAGTTGAAATTAGGTCAAGGCATCATTTGTTGTGGCCTATAGAAATTTCTAAAGTCAGAGATGGCAAGTTTTTGTTATTTTTGCTACAGGAAAACTAGGAGGCAAGTATAGGTGGGGATAGGGGGATTGGAAGGACCTCACTTATGCCTTTCTGGAAAGATAGGGTTTACCTCATTTGGAGATGTGAAACTCTCAAAAGGAAAAAATGGATAAAAGGGGACATCTAGGAATTTGATTTATCATAATTATTCTGCACAACAAATGGGTAATCCAAAGCTTCTGCAAGTAAGGAGGACATTAGTGAATCTAAGAAAAATGGGAACTGAATATTTTGAGTGGTTTTGCATTTTTATTTGGATTTAAATCAAACTGCTACTTTCCAGATCTAGAGAAAATACTAAAAGGAGAAGGGGGTGGCCGGGCTGGATCTGTTGACTAATGGGCCGGGTGAGGTGAATATTGGCCTAGACCGCGGCGGTGCGCGGGAGGCCGGGTGATTCAAACCACGGGGCGGGACCCGCACATCAGTGGGAGGCAGGGTTCAAAGGGGTATCGAGTAATGGTGGCCATGCGATTAGAAGGGGATCCGACGGTGCTGGAGCATCTTCTTCCCAGGGTTAGGTCACCGGCGGCAGAAACCCTAGGGAAGGTCTGGGAGGTGGAGGGGGCTTACCAGAGGCGAGGAGAGGAGCCGTAGTCGGTGCAGGTGGACGCTGTCTGTCGTGGCGAGCTCGGATATGGGCGACATCAACTGGTTTCACGGCAGAGAGGTGCTCGCGTAAAGACGACACCGTCGGCCTCCGCGAGGAACTCGCCGGTGCTTCCGGTGGTAGGTGCATGTCAAGTCTGAAAGGACCAGTCGGGTGCGGAGGTCCTGGGGAGGGCGCCCGTGCTGCATGCAAATGATTTGGGGCTCGAGAGTGTGGGGACTCGCGGGTGGTGCTCCGTTCAGACATGCCATCCGTGGAGATTGTCTTCGGGGTTCCTGCGACCAAAGAAATGAGGGGTAGGTAGATTAGGTGTAGGGGAGCACGATGAGGGTACATAGAAGAGGAGGGGTGGTCGGGGTCGCCTGCAAGCTTGCGTGCAAGGTTCAACCCGAGAAGGGATCTTCTCCTTCTCCATGGCTATGGGGAGCAAGAGAAGGGGATCTGGAGCTCGAGGGAGAGGTGTTCTGGTGCTAGGGGGAGAAATGAGAGAGCAGGTGCGGGGTGGGAGGCCTCTGGCCTATTTATTTAGAGATGGAGTGGTGCATGGTGGACATAGCTCATGGGTGAGCTTGGGGAAAGGCTAGGGATCAGCCAATGGGGAAATAGGGGCGGTGGGGAGGTGAGAGAGATGGTTCTGGTCGTGGTAGGGGACAGATAGGAGAGAGGGGCTGCTGCAATGAGTTGAGGGGGAAAGACAAGCTTGTCTCCCTCTTAAATTCTTGGTTTCCAAGAACTAGGGGACAAAGAGGGTGTTTGGGCACTATAGATGTCTAGTGCCACGACCAGGGGAGTGCTGAGTACTGGAGTGAAGTGCTGGACAAGCTTGGGGGATGGTTGGATTTGGTTTGAGGCAAGGTTTGATTGATTTTGCAAACTTGGTCATTTTGGTTCTTATGAAGGAAGTTGAGAAGTTTGCACATGGCTAGGTGAAGAAATGGTTCTGGTAGATAGGTATAGGTATTGTACACCTCCAAGATTTATTTGGGATTTTTCTAAAGGTTAGAAGTCCACTTAGTCTCATTTATTCAAATAGTGCAGAAATAGATTATGGAAGATAATGTAATATTTTTACGTTATACAAGGTTGGTTTTTGGTTTGAAATGGTGCTGAATACTATTTTACACCTTGGAGAATTTATCTGGAATTTATTGAGGTTAAAAAGTATTTTTAATGAATTATTTGTTGTTTCTGCCAATTAAGAAAAGGGGCAGAAAGAAATAATTAAGAATCTCAAAAATATTTATTTTTGTGTTTGGAAGGTAGGGTATGATATATAGAATTCAATTATGCCTTGGGTTGGCTAAGTGATTTGGAGAAAATCAAACTTGCCTTTATAGATAAGGATTTTGAGTATTTGGTAGGGAAAGGAAATTTAATGGTTTAATAATCCAATAATTGGGGAGAATTATTTGGGGATGCTTATATCCAAGGTGGATGATGTAAGCTTAATGTAGGCATCAAGATAATCCTTGATTTTGGAGGAAAGTGCTGGAAAGGGTGGAAACTAGATTCGGGGAGGATCTAGGGTTTAGTTATTCTAATGCCACCTAAACAAGGTTGGGTTAAGGATCTCAGAGCTCACCTTTGTACAAGGGTTACGACCATGGAAGCGAGGGTTGGGCTTGGTTTCATTTGGGGTGATCGAGAAGAGATGGCAAACTTTGTTGAAAATAAGACTGCCATAGCAGATACATCAGGTAGCGTCCTAAACCAGGTGAGTTTAAGAAGCACAAAGCTCCAATGGAAACAAGTGAAGTGGGAGTTGATAGTCCATGACCAGTAGATCATAACCAAGCAAAGAGTTAGTCAAGGGAAGGTGGTATATAGAGGTGAGCTTCTGCCAAAGTAGGTAAGATGATAAGATTTGTAGAAAAGATTTGTAGGGGTTCGTAGCATGGAAAACAAAAAAATTCTACCGCATGCAAACAAACAAGCCAAGATCTATCTACTAGATTGAAGCAACGAGTCGATAGAGGAACTCACCCTCGAAGATTCCAAAGTGTTTAACGAGAGCAGATTCTCGTGGGTGATGTAGTCGTACTCTTGCCGATCTCAAGATTGCGTAGACGATCCTTCCGGCGCAGCGTTCCGGCAGTGCTTCCGTAGTCGGTCACACGTTCGGTACTCGATGAAGACCTTACTCTCCCTTGTTCCATCAGGTAGCGGAGGTTGTAGCACTCTCCTCGCGATTCCGGCAGCACGATGACGTGGTACCGGAAGTAGAGGGGAGATCTCGTAGGGCTTCGCCTTAAGCCGGAGCGAGTATGGTGGACTATGAGAGAGGCCTTGGAGATCTAGGGTTTAGAGGGAACCAAGGGAGGAGTCTAGACGGCGGCTAGGGTTAGGGTTCACCCCAACTCAGCGAGTTGGTGGTGCCCTAGGTGGCGGCGGCAGCAGGGGGTGGTGGCGCCATCGGCTTAGGGCTAGGGTTTGGGTGGTGTTGGGTGTAGGGAAGAGGGGGCACCCCTGCCCCTTATTTTATAGGTGGGAGGGCGCCGGCCAAGGGGAGGGAGTCCTCCCCCTAGTCGGCCTCCTTGGCCGGCGGGTGGAGGGAGAGGAACTCCTCCCCAAGTAGGTTTCCTACTCTCCCTCCACCAAGCAAAATTGCCGTTTGACTTTTCAAATTGGCGTTTGACTTTTCAAACTAGGATTTGATTTATCCCTTTATTTTGCTCAGCCATGATACCTAGTACATGATGCAACCATTCCACATTGTCATGACACATTCATGTACCCTTCCCCTCCGGAGTGTCGGACCTTCCAGAACCTTCTAGAACATTCCCGATGAAAACACCGGAATCATTCCCCAACTCCGAAACAGGACTTTCCTTATATGAATCTTATTCTCCGGACCATTCTGGATCTCCTCGTGATATCCGGATCCCATCCGAGACTCCGAACAACATTCAGTCTCTTACTCATCATTCCATAACTACTCAACAACATCGAATCCTTAAGTGTGTCTCCCTACGGTTCGTGAATTATGCGGACATGATCGAGACACTTCTCCGAACAATAACCAATAGAGGAATCTGGAAATTCATATGGATCCCACATATTTATACGATTACTTTGCGATCAAATGAACCACTTACATACGATACCAATTTCCCTTTGTCTCACGATAGTTTACTTATCCGAGGTTTTGATCGTCGGTATCTCTGCATACCTAGTTCAACCTCGTTACTGATAAGTACTCTTTTCTCGTTCCCGTGGTATGTGATCCCTTGTGAGCCAGTCACATGCTTGAAACCAAATTGGATGATATTCCACTGAGAGGGCCCAGAGTATATCTATCTGTCATATGGATGGACAAATCCCACTCTTGATCCATGTGTCTCAACCCATACTTTCCGAACACTCAATGCCACCTTTATAGCCACCCAGTTATGGTGTGGTGTTTGATGTCATCAAAGCATCCTTCCGGTGATGGTGATAAGCATGATCTCATGGTCGAACGAATTAGGTTACTATGTATCAGAAAGCTTATAGCAATTGAACTATTAAAATGACTTGATCTTTATGCTACGCTTATCTATAGGAGTATGTCCATCATACCATTCTCCTAATGATATGATCTTGTTGTTAATAACATCTCAATGTTCATGATAGGGAAACCACAATCATCTATTAACCAACAAGCTAGTATTATGAAGAGGCTTTACTAGGGACTCTAATTTAGTTTACAAATCACACAAGTATTAATGTTTCCTGGTCAATACTATTATAGCATGAATGTAAACATTTATCATAAAAATAAAGATATAATAATAACTACATTTATTATTGCCTCTAGGGCATATCTCCAACGGTCTCCCACTTGCACTAGAGTCAACTAATCTAGATTACATGGTAATATACCAAACACCCATGGTAGTTTGGTGTTGGTCATGTTTTGCCCTCGGGAGAGGTTTAGTCAACGGATCCACCACATTCAGATCTGTGTGTACTTTGCAAATCTTTATATCACCATCTTGGACATGTTCTTGAATAGCGTGAAAATGTAGCTTGATGTGCTTCAGCTTCTTGTGTGACCTTGGTTCTTGCACATTGGCTATGACGCCCATGTTATCACAGTAGATAGACATTGGGTCCAGCGCATTTGGAACCAGACCGAGCTCTGTAATGAACTCCTTCATCCATATCGCTTCTTGTGAAGCCTCCGAAGCAGCTATGTATTCCGATTCAGTTGAAGATCTCGCCACAACGCTTTGCTTTGTACTCCTCCATCTAACTGCTGCAACATTCAAAGTAAATACGTATCCAGATTGTGATTTAGAATCATCCGGATCGGTGTTCCAACTAGCATCGGTGTAACCATTAACAACGAGCTGTTCATCACCTCCATAAGAAAGAACCATATCCTTAGATCTTCTCAAGTACTTAAGGATGTTTTCAACCGCTGTCCAATGATCCACTCCTGGATCACTTTGATATCTGCTAGTCAAACTAACATCATATGCAATGTCGGGTCTAGTACATAGCATGTCATACATTAGAGATCCTATGGATGAGGCATAGGGAGTCTTACTCATCCTTTCTCTATCTTCTGCCGTTGCTGGACTTTGAGTTTTACTCAAGGTCGTATTGGGCAACATGGGCAAGAACCCTTTCTTGCTATCTTCCATTCCAAACCTCTTTGGAACTTTGTCCAAATATGTACTTTGTGACAATGATATTAGGCGTCTCGATCTATCTCTATAAATCTTTATGCCTAATATGTAAGCTGCTTCACCAAGATCTTTCATTGAAAAACTATTATTCAAATATTCCTTGACACTATTAAGAAGGTCTACATCATTCCCAATCAAAAATATGCCATCTACATATAGTATTAAGAATGCTACAGAGCTCCCACTCACTTTCTTGTAAATACAAGCTTCTCCATAAGTTTGTATAAAACCAAAACTTTTGATTACCTTATCAAAATGTTGATTCCAACTTCGGGATGCTTGCTTCAATCCATATATGGACCGTTGAAGTTTGCACACCTTGTTAGCATCTTTAGGATCGACAAAACCTTTGGGTTGCATCATATACAACTCTTCATCAATGTCTCCATTGAGGAACGCTGTTTTGATATCCATCTGCCATATCTCATAATCATAATATGCAGCGATTGCTAACATAATCCTCACAGACTTTAGCTTCGCTACTGGTGAGAAAGTCTCATCGTAGTCTACTGGTGAGAAACCCTTTTGCGACAAGTCGAGCTTTATAGAAAGTAACATTACCATCAACATCTGTTTTCTTCTTGAAAAACCATTTGTTCTCGACGGCCTTCCGACCATCCGGTAAGTCCACCAAAGTCCATACTTGGTTTTCGTACATGGATCCAATTTCGGATTTCATGGCTTCTTGCCATTTATTGGAATCTGGGCTCATCATCGCTTCCTCATATGTCGCCGGGTCATCGGTGTTGTCCACCAACATGACACTCATAATGGGATCATACCAATCTGGAGTGGTACGAGTTCTCGTTGACCTGCGAGGTTCTATAGCAACTTCAACCAAAGTTTCATGATCATCATCATTAGCTTCCTCTCTTATTGGTGTAGGCGCCATAGGAACTACTTCCGGTGCTGCGCTACTCGCAAGTTCGAGAGAAGGTTCAACAACCTCGTCGAGTTCTACTTTCTTTCCAGTCACTTCTTTCGAGAGAAATTCATTCTCTAGAAAGGATCCATTCTTGGCAACGAAGATTTTGCCTTCGGATCTATGATAGAAGGTATACCCAATAGTTTCCTTCGGGTATCCTATGAAGACGCATTTTTCCGCTTTCAGTTCAAGCTTGTCTGGTTGTAACTTCTTTACATAGGCCTCGCAACCCCAAACTTTAAGGAACGACAATTTAGGTTTCTTCCCAAACCATAATTCATACAGTGTCGTTTCAACGGATTTAGATGGTGCCCTATTTAAAGTGAATGCGGCTGTTTCTAATGCATAACCCCAAAATGATAGCGGTAAATCTATAAGTGACATCATAGAACGAACAATATCTAAGAGAGTTCGATTACGACGTTCGGACACACCATTACGCTGTGGTGTTCCCGGCGGTGTCAATTGTGAAAGTATTCCGCATTTCTTTAAATGCTCGCCAAACTCGTAACTTAGATATTCACCTCCATGATCAGAACGTAGAAATTTAATATTCTTGTTACGTTGATTCTCTACCTCACTTTGAAATTCCTTAAACTTCTAGAAAGTTTCGGACTTATGTTTCATGAAATAGATATACCCATATCTACTCAAGTCACCCGTGAAGGTAAGAACATAACGATAACCACCGTGCGATGCTACACTCATTGGACCACACACATCGGTATGTATGATTTCCAATAAGTCCGTAGCTCGCTCCATCATACCAGAAAATGGAGTCTTAGTCATTTTCCCCATCAGACATGCTTCGCATCTTTCAAGTGATTCGAAATCAAGTGATTCAAGAAGTCCATCGGAATGGAGTTACTTCATACGCTTCACTCCAATATGACCAAGACGACAGTGCCACATATAGGTCGAGTTATCGCTCAATTTCAAATGTTTAGCTTCTATGTTATTAATATGTGTATTTCCACTATTGAGATTCAATAAGAATAGACCATCTATCAAAGGTGCATGTGCATAAAACATATTACTCATATAAATCGAACAACCATTATTCTCGGACTTAAACAAGTAACCATCTCGCAACAAACATGATCCAGATATAATGTTCATGCTCAACGCAGGCACCAAATAACAATTATTTAAGTATAAAACTAATCCCGATGGTAGATGAAGAGGTAGCGTGCTGACCGCGATCACATCAACCTTTGATCCATTTCCAACGCGCATCGTCACCTCGTTCTTCGCTAGCTTCCGTTTATTCTGCAGCACCTGTTTCGAGTTACAAATATGAGCAACCGAACCAGTATCAAATACCCAGGCACTACTACGAGTACTAGTGAGATACACATTAATAACATTTATATCGGATATACCTTTCTTATTGATGTTGCCGTTCTTCAAATCCGCCAAGTACTTTGGGAAATTCCGCTTCCAGTGACCTTCTCCCTTGTAGTAAAACCATTCAGTATCAGGCTTAGGTCCATCTTTGGTCTTCTTCGCCAGTGTGGAAACTTTCTTACCACCCTTCTTGAAGTTTCCCTTTTGCTTAGACTTGCCTTTCTTGAATTTGGTGGTCTTATTGACCAACAACACTTGATGCTCTTTCTTGATCTCCACTTCTGCAGATTTTAACATGGAGAAGAGTTCTGGCAACGTCTTGTTCATGCTTTGCATATTGTAGTTCATCACAAAGTTCTTGTAACTTGGTGACAGTGATTGGAGGACACGGTAAATCCCCAAAGCATTAGGAATCACTATACCCAAGCTTTGGAGTTTGTTTGCATGCCCAGACATCTTAAGCACATGCTCACTGACTGAGCTGCCCTCTTCCATCTTGCAGTTAAAGAACTTTTCAGAAGCCTCATAACTCTCAACTGCCGCGTGAGTCTCAAATATCAATTTGAGTTCACGGACAATATCATGCGGGTCATGGTTCTCAAACCTTTTCTGAAGCTCCGATTCCAAACCATACAAGATAGCACAATGAACTGTGGAGTACTGATTCTTCCGAGCGAGGTAAACATTCTTTACTTCATCGGTAGCATCAGCTGCAGGCGGGTCACCCAGCGGTGCATCCAGCACATAGGTCAAATTACCAGCATTGAGGACAATCCTCAAATTGCGGAACCAATCCGCAAAGTTGCTTCCATTGTTTTTCAACTTTTCTTTCTCTAGGAACGCATTAAAATTGATGGTAGGGGCCGCCATTGATCTACAACATATTTGCAATAGTTTAGACTAAGTTTATGACAAATTGAGTTGTAATTAATAGTTAAATTAATCTAGGTGAACTCCCACTCAAAACAATATCCCTCACATTGTTTTAGTGATCACACGAACCAAATCCACCACATCAAAACCGATCATCACGAGAGTTGATGTAGCTTCAATGGCGAACAATCGACATGTTCATCATATCTACTATATGACTCATGCTGTACCTTTCGGTAATCCGTGTTCCGAGACCATGTCTGTACATGCTAGGCTCGTCAAGATCAAACCTTAGCTTCCGCATGAGCAAATCTGGCTTGCTCACGTTGTATACACTTGCAGAATCTAACACACCCGATCATCACGTGGTGCTTCGAAACAACAAGCTTTAGCAACGGTGCTTACTAAGGATGAAAACTTTAAAACTTGAAATTTATGTGCATGAGGGATCATCTTATAATGCTACCATCGTTAACTAAGCAATACAAGATGCATAAAGGATTAACATCACATGCAATTCATAATATGTGATATTATATGGCCTTTCTTCTTGTGCTTCTGATCTCCATCTTCAAGCACAAACATGATCTCCATCATCACCGGTATGGAGTCAAGGTCAATGGCGCCGCTTCATGGTTGTCGTCCACCAGCTCCAACTATTACAACTACTTTGAATAGACACGCGGGTCTTAACAGAATTTAATGACAACCATGTGGCTCCTGCCGGTTGCCAACTTACAATAAGGAACATTGCATACATCAAATATAATCACAATCATGCCATATCACATCACAGCACACCCCTGCAAAACAAAGTTAGACGCCTCTAATTTTCTTTGCATATTTTACGTGGTTTTGGGCTTTCAATAAGTGTCGATCTAACTTACAAACAAGAACCACAACGTTGATGTTTGAACTATCAAGTGCCCGTTGTAAATTGGATTTATACTATAATGGGAGAGACAGACACCCGCAAAGCCACTTATGCAATACAAGTTGCATGTTGAGCATGGAGCAAGTCTCATGAACGATGTCATGTAAGGTTAGCCCGGGCCGCTTCATCCCATCATACCGCAAGATGCAAAGTACACAAGAAGCAATAGATAATAAAAGCACCACAGCCCACAATGACCATTGTGTTCTACTCGTGCAACATCCGGTGAAGCAACTGATTGGAAAGAAGTTTCTCAATGAAAGACTTGGGTGAGGCAACATACATCCTCGGAATCCGGATCTATAGAGATAGATCAAGGAGGCTCATTGGATTGAGTCAGAGTACTTATTTGGACAAAGTGTTGAAGAAGTTCAACATGGAATCGTCTAAGAAGGGGTTCTTACCGATGTCCCATGGTGTAAAACTTAGCAAGACTCAGTGTCCTTCGACAACTGATGAGCGAAGTCGGATGAGTGCGATTCCATATGCTTCTACAGTCGGATCCATCATGTACGCCATGATTTGTACTAGGCCGGATGTTTCCTATGCTCTAAGTGTTGTGAGCAGATACCAGGCTGATCCTGGAGAGATCCACTGGACAGCGGCTAAAAATATCCTAAAGTACTTGAGAAGGACTAAGGATATGTTCTTGGTTTATGGTGGTGAAGATGAACTCAGTGTAAAGGGTTACACGGATGCGAGTTATCTCACCGACTCTGATGATTCTCGCTCGCAATCCGGATACATGTTTATTATAAATGGAGGTGCTGTGAGCTGGAAGAGTTCCAAGCAAGAGACTGTGTCTGCGTCTACAACAGAGGCTGAGTATATTGCCGCCTCGGAGGCAGCAAAGGAAGCTGTTTGGATGAGGAATTTCCTCATGGATCTTGGTATGGTTCAGGGCTCATCCAATCCGTTGGACATGTATTGTGACAACAATGGTGCTATTGCACAAGCCAAGGAACCTAGACAACACCAGAAGAACAAGCACATACTCATGCGGTACCACCTAATTCGCCAGTTCGTGGATCAGGGTGATATCAAGTTATGCAAGGTACACACGGATGCAAATATTGCGGATCCGTTGACAAAGCTGTTACCCCAGCCGAAGCATGAGGTGCACCTGAGAGCCATGGGCATTAGATTCTTAGACATATGATGTCGAAAGATTGACTCTAGTGCAAGTGGGAGACTGTTGGGAATATGCCCTAGAGGCAATCATGTATGATGATATTTCCCATTGTATTCATAAAGTTATTAAGTAGTCCTTGTACGAACATATGATGTGTATCATTGAATATGTGATTCGGTTGTGGAACTATGCATTCATGTTGTTTGTACTAAATATCCTTGGTCATTGAGGTTGTGCTGGACACACAACTTAGACCAATGTGAAAGTTGGCTTGATGACTCGGTTCCACTTGTCATGGGCATGGAGATGCTATTCCAACTTACACAGATTTGGCTAAAGAGTTTAGCGAGTCGGATTGACCCATATTGAGGTGCAACGAACTAGCTGTCATTTGTATATCTCAATCAATGTAATCCTTAGACCTGAGGTTGTTGCATAGTCCGAGTTGAGGATCACCGACTTAGGTTCTGTCGAACGTTGATCCGTAACTGGGCAGTTATAAAGGCAGGGTTCGGTCGACTGAGAATCAAGCTGCGTGATGTGAATAACCAAGATGGGATTTTGCCCCTCCACTCGGAGAAATATTCTCTGGGCCCTCTCGTGATATATGATTCGGAAAGCATGGCCATGCACGACTCGGTTAAGTGTTAACCGAGGCGATCGACTAAGAGTTAGTCGGGTGAATCACTTATCTCGGATCGAGAAGAGAGTCGGACTATTTAAGGGATGACATATATTCGCCTATAGTTTGACAAGGTATATCGTGAGGCAAAAGGGACTCGGACGTAAGTCGCATTGGAAAGGCAAGTCGTCATGACTCTTTGGTACTTGGGAGTCGGCACATTCTGCTAGGAGCCGCTACCGACTGATTGATTGTGAGTCGGACTCCAATCGTGTCCAAGTAGCCATGAGCCTGCGGGGTCACACACTTAAGAGCGGGAGCAAGTTTGGATTGGATCTGAACATATAATCTGGTTGGGTTGGACCTAAACCTGATTAGGACTGAGTTGGTGAGTTGGACTCACGGTGACTAGTGTTATATGGGCTTTAGTGAATGGGTCGCGCGAGAAGAGCCCACGTTCACTCCCTATATATAGTGGAGCACCGTAACCCAGAAAGGCTAATCGTTCTTCGGTTAGGTCATTCCATGTGTTGGAAACCCTAGCTCCACAGCAGTCCAGCCGCCGTTACGAACCTAGCAGTTCGCCGCCGGCGCTCCTTCATGTACGTGTGGATACCAGCAGAGGTGCTGTGCGATCAGCACCAGGACGATCGGATCGTTAGGACTGCACTGCATCAACTGACGCGCTTCATCAGTAATCCGCAACAACGCGTCTAGTGGTAAACCTCATGGCCTTCTACCTCAGCTAGATCTTGGGATCACCACGTTAGAGGAAAATTTTGTTTTATCTTCGGGTGGCCCAACATGGTCTTCGAGTGACGCCTTATTGCGACTACCTTCCTATGATGATTCCCTAATGAAGTCATAAGGTATCTCGGGTTAGTTTTAGTGGTTAGTGATGCTTCTTACTCACCCTTAGTTGGGGTGGAGGCAATTTGGCTTCAGATGGGGTGTCTTCACTTGAACTCTTTGTGTTGCTTTGGTTTGTTGACGGAGTAAACTCGTTGCCTTCGGGCCTTCTTATCTCCTGGCTTCTTGGCGATGACTTCATGTTGATTCAGCGGAGGGTTTATTAGGATTGTCACTCCTTTTGGGGGAGATTAGAACTGAGGCAAGAGTAGGAGTTGTCGGGGATTTCTTTATGTGGCCATCCTGCTGAGGAGAGGTTTTCAGCTATGGGGTTGCGAGGGTTAGCATCGGGATATGCCAACAAGGTGTTCATACGACAGGACCGGGTGATCCGAGGCAGACAAACAACATATTTCAAGCATCACACAAGCGCATGACAAGCAGGAAGAGCGTACCATATATACTAAGGGGTGACTACGTGGCGTTGGGGGAATCCTATCTTGGGGTTATTTCTCCTAAGTACAGACGATACGGGTTTCTGGGTTTCTGTCTTGTCCTCTGTTGTCGTTGGTGTCGTATTTGGTCTATTTGGGGGCGATGAAGGACTCTGTTGGTAGGGCGATCTTGTAGTGTCTTTCATCGTTGGTAGCTCCTTTGTTTTGCTTGTCTTGGTGTCTCTTCATTCTGGGATCTCCGTCTTCATAGTCTCCAGGTCGGACTATATTTTTTAAAAACAGAACATTTGAAGTAGACGAGAGATAGAGTAATCCTTTTTCGATCCTTTTAAATCAGACAGGATAAGATAAGAAATCTTTTTAAAAGCTTTTGATAAATAGTTTTTGAAAGCCGATGTTTTCAGAAATCGGGGTTGTCTTGTCTAACATCCATGCTAACTAAGGTCTCCTATAGTCAGGATGGCTCTGACACCAAGTCTGTGGCACCCCGGATTTACGGTCCGAGAATACCCGTTATGCATACAATTCACGTTCCCATGATCAGTGAGCCGTGAGCATAACCGACTAGTATCATTACAACATCCATATAGTAACGAGTACAAAACTTACAAAGTGACCATTATGGCGAATACAACACAAATAGCGGAAGTCTTCAGCGCCGAGCCCGTGCCTTAACCTACAGGCAACTGACTGGGAACACGACATAGCTAGCATAGATGTCAGCACCTTCTTTCCTTCTTAACATCTGCAATCTGGCCAAGTAGATAGCCAGGGACAATGCGGGTGAGTACTTTGAATGTACTCGCAAACCACCTTAAGAAGACAATAATAAAAGGAATGCAATATGGATGTGGTAGGATGGCTCCAAGAGAGGTTCTTTTATAACTAGTTTCTCTTGTAGATATAGCATGTCTCTATATCTTTGTTGAGAATTTTTGTAAAACATTTTTGGAAACCTTTTTGAAAAGTTTTAGGAAATCAATAGGATTGGGTCACCCATTTGTTTTTCCTTCCAGTCATCTCATGACCAAACTACTTCCTCCTTTTTTCGGCCATCCCATGGTCAAAACACTTTCGAGCCATTGCTTTTCCGAAATCCTTTTTGAAAATCAAAAACAGCACCGCTCTACAGCAACCTTCCCAACTGTCCCTGACCGTGGACACGGCTATTCGAATATATTTACACTCTGCAGAGGTTGTACACTTTACCCACATCATCCGATTACCCGTCCCTGATCTACACTGATCATGGGTCGAATAACCGGTCAAGACCTTCCGAATGCCCTTTCTGATACAAGTGCATACCTTATGAAGTTAATCCCGTCAAAACCGGAACGCCCTATATAGTCACAAGCCAACCGGAGCGCGTTTTGCACCCCCGTAGGGTGTGCACTTTCAATGAGGGGTTCATAGTATCTTCTGGCCGCCATTTAGACGGTATTTACCTTCTCTAGACCGTTGTTTCACATGGGACTTTATAGGAGAAAGCCCAGCCTCTGGGGATTTGTTCTCCCCCGTAGTAGTTTGAGACACCTATATCGGATTAGACAAACTTCCAGCCCAGCCCCGTCCCATTCCAGAGTAATGTGGTTGCACGGGTTAATTGTTCTAGCAAAACTGCAAAGAACCGGGTGCGTTTTTGTAAACATTTTCCTCCATCATTTGTCCGACCATTTTGTAAACCAAAACTTTTCTCATTTTCAACACCACTTGGTAGGCCAAGCCTCACCAAGGTTTTCTCATAAAACATTTTTGTAAGTCTTTTTCCTAGGGTCTTCCCATCCTATACTTTTGTTTAGGCCAAAACGAGGTCTCCAAGAGTTTATGGTGTTAAACACCATCTACCATACTAAAGGAAGGTAGGTATTATATAGAAGGGGTTGTACCTAATGGTACTAAGGGTAAACATTTGGAGGAGCCAAACATTCCCCATACAAAACATAGTATAGTAAAACAATGCAATTTGCAGAAATGAGTAGATAAAACATGCATAGATAAAATAATAGGACAAGGAATATGAGCAAGAAGGTGGGTTGCCTGTGACCAGCGGAATGTCCCGTGACTTCTTTAGAATACCAGAATACCAATGCAATTAATAATAAGATAAACCCGATGCTTCCTTCTCCTCGGCGCCATGCAATCGCAACTATCGCCGTTATCGAGTATACATGCAAACAAACAACACCACCATCAACACAAGTCATACAAGCATTAAACCAAACAGAAAACCAAGGATAAAGACAAGATATACAACAGTAGGATGTTGGAGGTTTGATTTGGTTGGATCGGGAGAAGATTTGAAAGCATTAGGTGAAGGATCCCTTTTTGGTTTAAACTACCTATACGGAGATTTTGACCAAGGAATTGATCTGTAAGATAACATTGTATAAAAATGATACCTTCAGATAGGTAATGATAGAATGAAGCCAACAAAAGTGGTTTCACTATTTTAGCAAATTCCCTAGGTTTATAGTGGATTTTATAGTGATTAAAGCTCTAGTTTTAGGAAATAATTCACCAGAACTTCTCTGGAGTTCCAAAAATTATTTCCTTGGGTGATTAGGTAGAATTTGGTGGACTGATTCAAGGAGAGTTGGATTCGCCTCAAAACATTCACCAGAATTCCCTTGAGAAATTCCCAAAGACAGTACTGGATGAGATTTTTATTTTTCATAAGATTTAATTTACAAAGGATTTTTATGTGATTCCAAGGACACTTGTTAGATACTGGAATCACTTTCTGTAGAAATTGGAATCACCCTTTTTGGATGTACAAGACTCAAATGGTCAATTTGTTGGTGACCAAACCATGCACAAAAATGTTTAATTCATCATAATTCAAATATAACTCAATAAATCTTGGGCTCCTGGGTTTTGGTACTTATTAGTATAGCGGTTTACTGGGAGTTGAAATTAGGTCAAGGCATCATTTGTTTTGGCCTATAGAAATTTCTAAAGTCAGAGATGGCCAGTTTTTGTTAATTTTGCTACAGGAAAACTAGGAGGCGAGTATAGGTGGGGCCAGGGGGATTGGAAGGACCTCACTTATACCTTTCTGGAAAGATAGGGTTTACCTCATTTGGAGATGTGAAACTCTCAGAAGGAAAAATGGATAAAAGGGGACATCTAGGAATTTGATTTATCATAATTATTCTACACAACAAATGGGTAATCCAAAGATTTTGCAAGTTAGGGAGGACATTAGTGAATCTAAGAAAAATGGGAACTGAATATTTTGAGTGGTTTTGCATTTTTATTTGGATTTAAATCAAACTGCTACTTTCCAGATCTGGAGAAAATACTAAAAGGAGAAGGGGGTGGCCGGGCTAGATCTGTTGACTAATGGGCCGGGTGAGGTGAATCTCGGCCCAGATCGCGGCGGTGTGTGGGAGGCTGGGTGATTCAAACCGCGGGGCGGGACCCGCACGTCAGTGGGAGGCAGGGTTCAAAGGGGTATCGAGTAATCTTGGCCGTGCGATTAGAAGGGGATCCAACGGTGCTGGAGCATCTTCTTCCCAGGGTTAGGTCACCGGCGGCGGAAACCCTAGGGAAGGTCTAGGAGGTGGCGGGGGCTTACCAGAGGTGAGGAGAGGAGCCACAGTCGGTGCAGGTGGACACGGTCCGTCGTGGCGAGTTCGGAGATGGGCGGCAGCAACTGGTTTCGCGACGGAGAGGTGCTCGCGTAAAGACGACACCGTCGGCCTCCGAGGGGAACTCGTCGGTGCTTCCGGTGGCGGGTGCATGTCTATTCTGAAAGGCCCAGTTGGCTGCGGAGGTCCTGGGGAGGGCGCTCGTGCTGCATGAAAACGATTTGGGGCTCGAGAGTGTGGGGGATCGCGAGTGGTGCTCCGTTCGGACATGCCACCCGTGGAGATTGTCTTTGGGGTTCCTGCGACCAAAGAAATGAGGAGTAGGCAGATTAGGTGTAGGGGAGCACGATGAGGGTAAGTAGAAGAGGAGGGGTGGTCGGGGTCGCCTGCAAGCTTGCATGCAAGCTTCAACCTGAGAAGGGATCTTCTCCTTCTCCATGGCTATGGGGAGCAAGGGAAGGGGATATAGAGCTCGAGGGAGAGGTGTTCTGGTGCTAGGGAGAAATGAGAGAGCAGGTGCGGGGTGGGAGGCCTCTGGCCTATTTATTTAGAGATGGAGTGGTGCATGGTGGACATAGCTCATGGGTGAGCTTGGGGAAAGGCTAGGGATCAGCCAATGGGGCAATAGGGGCGGTAGGGAGGTGAGAGAGAGGGTTCTGGTCGTGGTAGGGACAGAGAAGAGAGAGGGGCTGCTGCAGTGAGTTGAGGGGGCAAGACAAGCTTGTCTCCCTCTTAAATTCTTGGTTGCCAAGCACTAGGGGACAAAGAGGGTGTTTGGGCACTGTAGATCTATAGTGCCACGACCAGGGGAGTGCTGAGTACTGGAGTGAAGTGTTGGACAATCTTGGGGGATGGTTGGATTTGGTTTGAGGCAAGGTTTGATTGATTTTGCAAACTTGGTTATTTTGGTTCTTATGAAGGAAGTTGAGAAGTTTTCAAATAGCTAGGTGAGGAAATGGTTCTGGTAGATAGGTATAGGTATTGTACACCTCCAAGATTTATTTGGAATTTTTCTAAAGGTTAGAAGTCCACTTAGTCTCATTTATTCAAATAGTGCAGAAATAGATTATGGAAGCTAATGTAATATTTTTACATTAGACAAGGTTGGTTTTTGGTTTGAAATGGTGCTGAATACTATTTTACACCTTGGAGAATTTATCTGGAATTTATTGAGGTTAAAATTATTTTTAATGAATTATTTGTTGTTTCTGCCAATTAAGAAAAGGGGCAGAAAGAAATAATTAAGAATATCAAAAATATTTATTTGTGAGTTTGGAAGATAGGGTATGATATATATAATTCAATTATGCCTTGGGTTTGCTAAGTGATCTGGAGAAAATCAAACTTGCCTTTATAGATAAGGATTTTGAGTATTTGGTAAGTAAAGGAAATTTAATGGTTTAATAATCCAATAATTGGGGAGAATT